>JAJTUV010002174.1:0-361457 GCA_021653895.1 Mastomys natalensis | reverse complement strand
CGAGTGACAGATGACTGGTCTGCAGAGCTAAGTCTATGTCCATATCCTGGTCTTTGGCAAACTCAAGAGCGTTTAGGCTCTGACTGAACCAGCGCGGAGCCTTGGAGAGGACCATTGCGCATGTGCAGAGTAGCATTTTGGGGGTCTTGGTTTTGGGGAGGATTAAGGTGAGGGGCGGCCCGGGACATTCTGAGAGATAGCGGCCAAACGCCTGGTAGGAGGTTGGGGCGAGGAGAGGTTGCTGAAGTGGGAGTGAGGGTTGGGGGAAGGAGTGCGGCATGGGGATGGGGGAAGATGGGAGTGTCATCACTGATGCTGCACCCTGTCGGAGAGAGTGACTCACACAAGATTAGATGGGGGAGCATCTGAACATCAGAACATTCTGGCCTGAGAGAATAGGTGTCGATGCTAGGTAAATGAAGGACTAGTGGGATTCCCCAGACAAGTCCTTGGGGGGCGGGAAGGGGTTGCTTTGTAGGTGTGTAAACCAGTGAGTCCTGGGCGGCATATATGTGTACTCTTTTTGTTGGTGAAGACAGTAATGGTCAGTCATTTGCGTGCCATAAGGACCCTGTCTTCCAGAGAAACAGCAGAAATTATGAAGCCTTTCACCTTTTGGATTCTAGGAGAGGCTCACTGTAAAGAATTATCATCTGAGTACAATAGTGCTTAGGGCTGGTTGTACTCCTCTGTTAGCAATGACAACCTGAAAGTGGTCCTCTCCATTTTCATGCTTGCCTCAGAAGATTAGCTTCACTACCTACCTATCAGTCCCAACAAAAAGGTTTTTAAACAAACTGATTAAGTTTCTTTTCTTCTCCCAGTTTCTTGAATCTTGTGCTGTACACAACTCCCCCTAAGCAGAGAGATATTCTTATTTGCTCTCCATCACATACTTTAATCACACTTGGCTGTACCTAGTTCTTTATACAACTTTTAGTTCTCTTAAAACAAAATCTAAGCTGTTGGTGTTGTATGCTTTTAACCCCTGCTCTTGGGAGGCAAAATCAAGCAGATCTCTGAGTTTGTGGACAGCCTGGTCTACAGAGTGAGTTGAGGACAGCCAAGGATGCCATACTCAATTTCTTTCATACCAAGTATTTGTGACATTTAGCCTGAGGCTTTAAATTATCTGCGTTCCCATTAAGAGAAAACCAAGATTCGCACCTCCAACGTAATGATATTTACTAACATAATGTATCTTGTTTCTCCACAGGCCACATCTCTCAGGAATAAAACAGTTTCTATGAGACAAACAAAAGGTTGACTCAAGAGTGAGAATGTGTTCTTAGGTTCCAAACATTTCTCTCTGGAATCAGGACAGAAGAAAAGTCATGACACATTGAGTTTCTTAAGTATATCAGAAGATGACAGAATCAAAGGTGAGTTATTTGTTTATATCCTATGGCATTTTTTTCCCACTTTACTTAGAGTTGATGAAGCTTACATGAATCTACAACAAGAAAGGTCTTAAGTTTAGACTAAATAGATTTGAATTATAATAAGAGAAAATATTAAAACTATTTAATAGCTATTTAAATGGATGGTCTAGGGAACAAGTTCCCTAGTAGCAACCCTGAAATTGTTATATTTCCCAAGATTGGTTTGTACAGAATTCCTTGATATGAGCTTAGAACATGAATTTATTATTTTTTTTTAACTTTCTTTTTTTTTGGTTTTTCAGATAGGATTTTCTGTATAGCCTTGGCTGTCCTGGAACTTACTCTGTAGACCAGGCTGGCCTCGAACTCAGAAATCCACCTTAGAACATGAATTTAAAGAACTTGGACCACTATTTTAGAAACTAAGACAGGAGTCTTAAATACACATTAGTTTAGATTATGGTTTTAGGAAAGAGAACTAAGTCAAGTAGCAGGGTGGCCATTATAGCCCTTCACCTAATACTAATCAATAGATGGACTAATGAAGCTAAGCTTTAGTTGCCAAGTGGTCAGTTAAAGTTAAAGCAGCAAACCACAAAGAATAATCCGTTGGTCTCCTATCACTTCTGCAATGAGATAAAGAAGAACCTAAAACCCAAGAAATACCTCCCAGCTTCCCTTGAGATTGATCTAACCATTGGCACAAATGAGGGGATATCTCACTGCTTACTGCTGGAGGAACTCTGAATACAGTGTCTCTGAGTTTTGTAGACCTGGGATATGGAGTGAGAACTGGAGAAAGAGGGGAATGGAGAAGTACTGGGTCCGGAGTCAGAATGAAGACAGATGTCCTCAGGAGGTCTGGATAGAAGCACCCCAAGACCTCAAAGAAACCATCTATGCTAGGAATTCAAGAAAGCATGCAACCATGACCTTGAGATGGGCATGGTTGATTCATATAGTCCCTGCATTCAGAAAACAAGAAGACCAAGAGTTCCTGAATTTCATGACTTGAATGAGTCTTAGCAGTTGCCTTACCAAGAAAAGATTGCTCAACCCATTGGAGAGCCAGACAGCTTCCAAGTTCTATTTGAATACCTTTCCCCTAGTACCAGTTTCTGACTCCAGAATGTGACCAGCAAGCTGGAGTGATTTGAAGGTCTTTAGGCTGGAACAGTGTCAGTAAGATGAGAATAATCACAGAACTTAGCCCTAGATGGAAATGGAAATGTACAGTGTGAGAAAAGATATGCAGTTACAGTGATAGGGATCCTGCCCTGGAGTTCTTAATCTGGTCTAGATCATTTGTTTCATATGAATTTTATTTGTCTGTTTTTGTTTTGTTTCAGAGAGGGTCAAAGACCATAGACCATTACCATTATCTTTAGTAAAACGATAACCCTTGTATCTTCATATAGCCTTAATCCCTGGGTCATTCTGTTTTGAGAGCATATTTGAAAGGCAAGGTCAAGAGAATCAAGAGTTTGAGGCTAGCATGGACTACATTGTGAGCTCCTGCCAACCTGGGTTACATAGTAAGATCCTATTTAAAAGTGGGTAGGAGAGAAAACAAAAATAATAGGTGTTTTGTTTTGTTTACAAAATATACCTGAGAATTTAGCCCATACACTCACATGAAATCTACCTGCTTGACTGGGAGTGAGAGCTCAGGCCTTTATTTATTTATGTATTTATTTACTTACTCATTTATTTTTATTTTTTAAAGACTTATTTATTTATTTTATGTATGTGAGTAAACTGCATACACACCAGAAGAGGGCATCAGATTGGCTTGCAGATGGTTGTGAGCCACTATGTGGTTACTGGAATTGAACTCAGGACCTCTGGAAAAGCAGTCAGTGCTCTTAACCACTGAGCCACCTCTACAGCCCAAGCTCATACTTTTAATCTCAGCACTCAAGAGACAGAGGCAGACTGATCGATGAGTTCAAAGACCACCCTGGTCTACAGACCTAGTTCCAGGACAGGCAAAGCTACACAGAGAAACCTGTCTTGAAAAAAAAAAAAGAGAGAGAGAGAGAGAAGAGGAGGAGGAGGAGGAAGAGGAGGAAAAAACAAGAAAAGAATAAGAGAATGGGTCTTTGTCGAAGTTATAGCTGATTCTTCCTTCTAGCCCAATGCTCCCAGAAATAAAACTCAGGCTCAAAATATATTTATAAATACCTCGGCCATATAGCTAGGCTCTACTCTGATTAGATCAAAACTTAGATAACCCAATTATTTTAACGTACATTCTGCCACATGGCTGGTTACCAGTGCTCAGGTACCATGCATCAGTCTCCTCACACCTTCCTAGCAAATCTCCCTGCTCCTGGCTCTCTCCCAGAATGCTGTCTATCTCTCAGATGTCCCACCTCTGTTTCCTATGTAAGCCATAAGCCATAGGCTTTTTAATTGACAGGTAATGCATCCTTACAATATACAAGATACTCTCTACAATTCTACAAAGAAGAAAAGACTTTGGACTCCTTCCAAAGTAATGAGGATTAGATTTGATAGAAAGAGACCCCCTGAAGAACTCAGCTTCAGACAGGAGAAAAAATCAAAGGACCAAATGCACTGGTCATATAAAAGGCTCCTTTCAAATATAAATTGAATATAATTATAACAATTATGAAACAATTATATATTATGTTAGATTATGAAAACTATAAGGTATGATAGACATTTACAATGTCCAGTCCTTTTTAGTCATATAAAAGGCTCCTTTCAGATATAAGTTGAATACAATTATAACAATTATGAAAACTATAAGGTATGATATACATTTACAATGTCTAGTCCCTAGTATTTGGCAACTTTAGAAAATATTCTATTATCGATCCTATTTTAGTATGTTCAAAGTTTTGTACTTTAACTCAATTTCTATCCTAATTTGCGTTTTCATCCTAACAACATTGTCTTAGACCTAGAACATCCTCTTAAATCTTACAACTTAAGCTTGCAGTAAGACTATGACTGTTACTCTTCAACCCCATCAGAGACCTGAAAGGGAATATTACCTGAGTATGCAGGAAGCTCAGGGATACAGCTTCCAAAAATTACAGAAACGACAGAGACAGCTGATTGCCTGGACAGTCCCTAATATTGTCTCTATAATGTTAGAGCAACTATCTTCAGCCTTTTGGCCCAGATATGACACACTTTTTCTGAAGCAGGACTTATGAAGGATTTGCTTACCCTGTCTTGGTAGAGATTGTCAGTCTACTTCCCTGTATCCGTTTGTCCTTTCTGGACAGCATGTCTGTAGCTGAAACTGGGCATTTTCTTTGCCAGTGTCTAGTTTGCATCCATAACTGAAGCAACTCCATATGGAGTTATTGATACTTATCATCTTCTTTGAAGTAGAATGGGGATATTATCAGGAGCAGACTTGTCTCATAGTTAAAAGATCATTTTGTTGTTGGAATTCCCAACCCTACTAAGCCGTACAAAAACCATATAATCCGGATATTATAATTATAAGTTATATGCCTAGATTGGGCAGATCTAACACTATACCAACTTGTTCCCCAGCTATAAGACTCCTTGCTACTTGTGGTTTCTCTGGCTATGTGGTTCTGGTCTCATGGCTTCTCCTTCTTTCCTCTGTCCTCTCTTCTCCATTCACCTTCCTCTCTCCTCCTGCCTTCCACTTTCAAACCTCCTGTCTCACCTTTTCCCTCCACTGACTAATCATAGGCTCTAGTCTTTTATTGACTAGTGGAAATGAAGAGAAGGTTCACATGAGATCACCTGAGTATGGGATGGACTGCTTGTTGAGGGCAACCCCTCTTGAGCAAGTAGTATTAACACCAGAATACAAACAGCATCAGGCCAACTCACTACATCTTTTAATAATGAAATAATTTTAAATGCCATATTCTGTGGATCTCTGAGGTTTTTGAAGACCTCTTCTATCTCTTTATAGTATATTTGACCAAGCAACGGATGTATAGTTTTGGGACAGTTGAGACTACAATCTAATATGACCATGCTGTTCAATTGATTGACTATTAACTTGCATTATTTAATTATCTTAAAGTTTGTGATAGGAGCTATTGAAAGGACTGGGACCAAACCTTGTATTATTAAATGAGTTGAGTTGCATAGGCACAATACCTATACAAGAGTTGAAACATACAAATATTATGTTGTAACAAATTAATCTTAAATTTTGTATCAATATACAAAGATTTATACCAATGAAAACCTTGAACCTGTATCAATATACAAAATTTTGTACCAGTGTAACAAAATATAACCTCATTTCTGCATCAAAATCTAAAGATCTCTCCCAATGTAAGATTGTGACTATAAAATGTTTTTTTTTTTTTTTTTTTGGTTTAAGAGTAGAATCAATAATCTGCCCCTATTTGTCTAATTTCTTATAATATTTGAATATTCCCCATCCTTTTTTCTTCTCAATCCCCTTCTTTTTACCTAAGGAAGAAAGAGAAAAGAGGAGAGAAAAGAAACCCTGAAACTATTTGTAAATCATCTCTTAAAATGACCACATATGTATAATTTATGAAGTAACCCAAACCATCCACCCCGATGTGAAGGACTGGGATTTTTAGAACTGCTTCCTGCTGAATTAGGTAAGAATTCCTGTTTGGGAGACCAGGAAAATTAGAAAAATGGTTAGTCTTAAGAAAACTAGCTGTAGGATTTGTTGTTGAGTCTCTATATGTTAAGAAAATACAGGCTTAAATGAAATCCCAACGGGATCAGTTGGACCAACCAAAGACATCTGGGATCAGCAGCCTGTCCTGAAGCTGTTCTGCAGACGGGTCTCTTGAGGAAACAGACATTCCAGTATCCTCAAGGGCGGATTTTGCCAGGGCTACTGGTTTGGCCTTCCATTCTGCAATATACAAATTTTATAAGCAATATATAAGTCTATAAGGACATTTGTATGGGATATGCAAGGTATACAGGTCAATTAAGGATGATATATAAGTCTACAAAGACATTTGTATGGAATGTGCAAGGTGTACAGATCAATTAAGGATGGTTTACTGCTCTTTGAGCAGTTGAAAAACAACTATCTTTCTTTAGAAGTTAGTTTGATCAGATAATCAAACTGTAATATAAGTCTACATTCATAATATATGAAAGATGGTATGTAATAATAATAAGTCATGAGAATTCTATAGCCAACAAGATCTATTGGCCATGTAAGCTGAAGTTCTGGCTAGAGACATATATATGTCCCTGTGGGGCGGTGGGCTGTGGGAAGCAGCTGGGTGCCTGGTTGAGCAAGCCTTGAACCCCGGACCTTTACCAGGACGGCAGGTGTTTGGCGCTGCCCCCAGGCCCTGGTTCTTTTCATTCAGCTTCGGCCCTCCACAGCCTCTCCCAAAGAGAGGTCTATGACTATCAGTCACGAGGAACAGTGCCTCAGGCCCTCCCACATGTAGATGAGGTATCTCTAAGCTCTCCGACCAAGCCAATAGGCATTATCTGCCAGACCCTAACCCACATGCAGATGAGGTACTCTAAGCTCTCCGACCAAGCCAATAAGCGTTATCTGCTGTCAGACCCTAACCCACCCTGAAACTGTATATAAAGGCTCTATTCGGGAGAAGTAAAGGTGTGTTCGAGAATCATCTTGGTGTCCGGGAGTTTTTGTCTCAAGAGCTGTAACACTTGGGGAGAGATCCGCTCTCCCGGAACCTTCCTGGGGCACCAAGCTGCTTCCTTGCCTGCTAGCCGGCTTCTGTCGGCCCAGCCCGGGCGGCTCAGCGTGGAGAGATAGGTGCAGCACCTGGGAGGACCGAGCTGTGACAGCGGAGACTCCAGCAGAGGCAGCAACGGAGGCGGCAATCTCTCCTCCCTGCTTGCACTCGCACCCTTTTGGCCCAGACCTCTCACACCAGGCTGGGCTGAAGACCAACAGACAGCGAGAGACATGGGTAGAGGACCCTCCCTGCTCTCACTCTGTCCTCAGCCGGGAGATCATCATGGACACCCTCCAGAACCGTTCCCCACATGTCCCAGACAGTTTCAGAGTTTTTTTTTTTTTTTATTGGAACTTTTATTTACATTTCAGGTGTTTTCCCCTTACCCCCTTTCCCCCCTCCCTCCCAGGAACTCCCTATCCCTTCCCCCCTCCTCCTGCCTCTATGATGGTGTACCCACATCCACCATCCTCAGAACCTCACCTCCCCACCCTCGAATACCACCCCCCACGATGTCCAGCCCTCATGGGACCAAGGATCTCTTCTCCCACTTATATATAGCTCCCTTGCATATATAGCTGGAGCCATGGGTCCCTCCCTAAGCGCTCCCAGGCTGGTGGTTTAGACCCTGGGGGCTCTTGTTGGTTGGTATTGTTGCTCACCTCATGGGGTCCCGTACCCTTTCTACTCCTTCAGTCTTCACTCTATCTTCTCTGTTGGGAACCCCATGATCAGTTTAATGGTTAGCTGTGAGCATCTGCCTCTGAGTATGTCAGACTCTTGCAGACTTCTAAGGAGACAGCTATATCAGGCTCCTGTCAGCATGTACATCCTGACATCCACATCAACCTCTACCTTTGGTGACTGCACATGGGATGGATACCCAGGTGGAATGGTCTGCAGACGGCCCCTCCTTCAGTTTCTGTCCTGCACTTTGCATCCATATTTGCTCCCTTGAGTATTTTGTTACTTCTTCTAAGAGGGACTGTAGCCCCCCCCACACACTTGGTCTTCATTCTTCATGAGCTTTATGTGGTCTGTGAGTTGAATCATGGGTATTTCAAGCTTCTGGGCTAAAATCCAATAATCAGTGAGTGAATACCATGTATGTTCTTTTGTGATTGGGTTACCTCACTCAGGATGATATTCTCTAGTTCCATCCATTTATATAAGAATTTATCGAATTCATTGTTTTTAATAGCTGAGTAATATTCCATTGTGTAAATGTACCACATTTTTTTGTATCCATTCCTCTGTTGAAGGGCATCTGGGTTCTTTATAGAGGGTTTAACAATATATATTACCAGTGCATTTGGTCCTTTTGATTTTTCTTCTGTCTGAAGCTGAGATCTTCAGGGGGTCTCCTTCTACCACATCTAATCCTTATTACTTTGGAAGGAGTCAAAAGCCTTTTCTTCTTTCCTGTTAACATAAAGACAGAGTTTTTCTTCCAACATAACATGTCCTTTGGCAGTCTGAAGTCATTAAAAGTATCGATTGATCCACATTAGCAACCCCTTTCCTACCTAGGTCTGTTTTATTTTGACCTCTCTCATAGAGAGTGTATAATACCGTCGTAACCACTGAACTTACAACCTCCTTCATTTTGATAATTTAAAAAAATTAAAACAATCGGAAACAATTATTATTTATTGAGACAGGGTTTCTCTGTATAACCTGAGCTGACTTGGACTTGTTTTGTAGATTAGGCTGGCTGTGAACTTACAAGGAACCTTTCTGTCCCTGCCTTTGTCTCCCATGCATTGAGATCAAAGGCTTGGATTTATTGATTTATTTATTATCTATGTACCCTTGAAAACGTTTATATGAATTCTTACTTCTTCCTCTTGTCTTTGGAGATTATTATCTATATGAATTTATTTAACCTTTCTTCTCTTAATTTAATATCCTCTATATTCAATTTTATTCAGATTTTCTTCCATTTATTGTATAAACATATTCCCAAGTAACATTGTATATGCTTAGAGGTTTTTCCTTGTGTTTGTTTATGTATCATGTGCTAGTGTGAATTGTAACCAGCTTTCCCATGGAAGCCCATGTTGCTCAGACTAGTATGACACTCTATTTTATGTTAGCTCTCATGAGCTGCTATTAGTTATCCTGTGGGAACCCCACATTCCAAGGAGATCGGCTGGCTGCTCAGATTAGTGTGAAACTCTATCCCCTGTTCACTCTCATGAGCATAGCTTTTCTTTTTCTATGGATAAAGGCAAAACAACTCTGCCCCGACTCCAGCTCTGGGTCCCCATATTGATCAGCAAAATACATCTTTCCTAGGGCAAAATAATTTTTGGCAACAGAAAAGCATTATCTGTCTATTTGAAATTATAAACAAGCTGGGCAGTGGCAGCCTCTAATCCCAGCACTTGGGAGGCAGAAGCAGGCGGATTTCTGAGTTCAAGGCCAGCCTGGTCTATAGAGTGAGTTCCAGGACAGCCAGAGCTACACAGAGAAACCTTGTCTCAAAAAATTTAAAAAAAAAAAAAAAAAAGAAGAAGAAGAAGAAATAAAGAAAGAAATTATAAACATAACCTTATATGAATAAATATGCCCATATTCCCTTTCTCTTTATATAACTTTAAGATTGATGTGTATTTTTTTATTACTCAGGCTCCTCCTATTTATTATTAAGCAAGAACTTTTATAGTACCTTTAAGGAAAAAAAAATGTCAATTTGAATTTTAGACTGTCATTTGCAAGTGGCTGTATCTATCAGTAGAGGGTCTTCTCCTGATTTTATTGTATAGACTTGCCTGTCTCTGTCTTCCGTGTCTGCTGTGTTTTAGCTCAGACATTGTGCTGCTCCTGTCCACAACCCTGTCCCTTTGTTTACAAGGAGAGGCATTTCTGTCTTCCTCCTGATTCTGGCTGAAGCAGCCAACTTAGAGCTGCATTTCTGCATGCCATGAGCACAGTGCATTAATTTCCACAGGACCAGACTGGGCTGACCTGCATGCCAAGTTTGGGAGAACCTGAAGTGGTTTATCCCGAAGCTGTGGTCTCCAGGAAGTCTCCACAGGTTTTGCCATCCACCCTTGCAGTGGCTACATTCAGTCTGTGTGTGACCCAAAGCTGGTTCCTCCCCTTCAGCGGCTACCACTGTGCTCTGCCTTTAGGAGAAGCCCTAAGTTCTGTGTTCTGTTTTTAAATTCAATGGGGGCTTCCTTAAAAGCAGTCTTCTGTGCTATCTCTCTGTAGGTTCCTGCCCTTGACTAGGAAACCTTCCCAGCTGCTGTCTTGTGCTGTTCTCAAAAGCTTTCACTTTGGTCTGTTTTCATTCATTCATTCTTTTTTTTTTTTAGAGACCAGACCTCTTTTCCTGGCTAGCCTGACTATTTCCCACTTTTTACACGGGCCTTTTTAGAGTATAAGCTTGAGTACTAATTGCCGTAAGTTGAGCGCCGTTTTGTAGAAGTTATGGTTGGTTCTTCTTCCCAGCCCGTGCTCCCAGAAATAAAACTCAGACTCAAAAATATATTTACAGATACCTTGACCATATAGCTAGGCTCTACTCTAATCAGATCAAAACTGTTGCAGTAGGCAGAAAGCTGCCCAGTCACCCTGGCAGCAGCAGAGGAGTTCTTCAATGGACCCAGTGGGGGGGAGGGAGCCCCCTGGGGCTGCTCTTAGATGTTTGGCGTGCTCTCTCTTCCTGCACTTCTCAGGCCTGAGCTTTTTGCTTTCCCAGCATGGTGGTTCTCCTTTTGCTCTTTATGCCCTTGCCGGTGAATCCTAAAGTCCGGTCTCTGACTCCTTGCCTCTGTCAACTTTATTTACCAGTCAGAACCAACTGGGGGCAGGGACCCTCGGTGTCTTACATATGAAGTCTCACGAAATTTTGGGAACCCAAATAACATAATGCAAACATTAGACCAAATCTACAACAAAACCTTAGATAACTCAATTATTTTAACGTACATTCTGACATGTGACTGGTTACCTGTGCTCAGGCACCTGCATCAGTCTGTCTCCTCACACTTTCCTTCCCTGCTCCTGGCACTCTCCTAGAATCTGTTCTCTTTCCCAGATATCCCAACTCTATTTCCTGCCTAAGCCATAGACCATAGGCGTGACCCTTATAGACTCATGTGTTTGAATACTGGGCTATAGAGAGTGGCACTATTAGGAGGTGTGGACTTATTGGAGGAGGTGCTGTGTTGTTGGAAGAGGTGTGTCACTGTGTAAGTGGTCTTTGACGACTCCTATGCTCAGGTTCTACCCAGTGCAAAAGATAGTTTTCTCTAGGCTGCCTTTGGATAAAGATGTAGAACTCTCAGCTCCTTCTCCAGCACCATGTCTACCTGGACATTGTTGTGCTTCCTGCTATCATGACAATGGGTGAACCTCTGAAACTGCAAGCCAGCCCCAATTAAATAGTGTCCTCTTGCCTTGGTCATGGTGTCTCTTCTCAGCAATGGGAACCCTATCTAAGATACTGTGTACCCCTGGCTGGCCTAGAACTCGATGTGTAGGCCACCACTCCTAGCCAGGGAAGTCTTGCTATGTAGCTAAGGCTGGCTACCCACCTCAGCCTCCCTAGTACCTTGGATTATAGATGTGAATCAACCACACCCAGCCTACAATTATACAAACTTGAATAACATTTTATTTCATCTTCAAAGTATAATGTAATATTAGTATATCATAGTATTTATTCATCTCTAAGTGACTAATTGTCCCAGTGCTCAGCGGCTGAGAAAAAAGCATTTACCTTACAGTTTCTGTGGTTTATTGGATGCTTATATCTTTGATTCTTGAACAGAGTCTTGAATAACACATAACATCAGATGTTCAAAAAGATTGAGGCCATCTCAGGGTGCACTAAGGAGAAGGTCTAGTTCTTATATCCTTGTAGGAACGTTCAAGCCTTGGTTTCTTGCTGTATGTGACTCTGTGCTAGGTTACCCTACAATGTTACTGCCAGACTTTCCTAGGGAAGAGAAGGAACTCTTAAGAAGGAAGTTACATTCCCTGAGAACCTAATCTATGACAGAGCATCCTATCTCTTCCACTCATTATGTCTTGTGGTCGGTGAGGTCAGCCCACACTTAAAAGCCTAACACCAGTTCTAGGAGTCAGAGACCACTGAGGTTGTCTGCCACAGAGACACAAGCCTGTGCCCTGCAAGGCCCCCACGAGAGTCACTTCACATCAAACAGAGATTGTGCTTTTCAGATATCATTTGAGGATGTGGCTGTAGACTTCTCCTGGGACGAATGGCAGCTGCTTAGCCCTACTCAAAAGAGTTTATACAGAGATGTGATGTTGGAGAACTGCAGCAGCCTTGTCTTCTTGGGTGAGAGTTTCTGCTGTAATTTAGTGTGTGACTAGTAAGCATTACTTTGATGTGTTTACTGATTTAGATATTAGTTTCAAATTTCCTCATTTCTATACCATATATATATATATATATATATATATATATATATATATAATGATTTTTTTCAGTCACTTGCTTTATTTTATGGTCTTTAATGGTGTTTTTAGATTTATTTTGTGTGCATGTGTGTTTTGCTTGTATGCATTTGCATCACATACATGTCTGATGCCCACAGAGGTCAGAAGAGGTGGGTTGGATCCATGGAACTAGAGTTACAAGTGATATGAACCACCATACTGGGAACTGAACCCTGGCAAAAGCTCTTAACCGCTGAACCTTCTCTCCAGCCCTATATTTCCTGGTCTTTATAATAAAATTTCTTTATGTTTGAGTCTCTCGGCTAAAGCAATTGAGTTCAGATTTCTCTGCTTCTAATTTCTAGGTAATCAAACCATCAAACTTGATTAGCTTTCAAGCTAGACCGCAAAGTCATGGATTATGGATGAAGAAATCCTAAGTCAAAACTTTTTAGGTAAGAAATCACAAACATTAGGAAGGGTGAAAATTAAGTCTTAAAACTTTCAGGATCAGGCAAGTACACTTGAAGCATTGTTCATAAATTTTATTTAAAGTTCCTAGATCTTGAGACAATGATGTGGCGAAGGTCCCAGGGCAGAAAATATCTTTGTAATTAAATATTTCTGAGTATTATAAGCTGTAGCAGAAGGATCAGGGGAGAAAAGGGGGCTATAAATGCCTAGAAATCATGATAAAACTTTGAATCTGTCAGAATTTTTAAAGCTTACTAGATGCTGTGCTGAAGTCAGAATTATAAACTGGACTGGGAGTAGGACTATTATTTTATAGAATTAGATAGAATTAAGGATTCTGTATGCCACTGTGTAGCAGAAACAAAGTGCAGAAATATACATGTACCCCCCCCCCAATAGCAGCAATGGTGTAATTTAGTCAAACTGACTTAAATAATTTTCAATTTTCTTATATAGATTCTCAGTCTACAGCCCTGGGTGGCTTGAAGCTCACTGTGCAGCTCAGACTAGCCTGGTATACATGGTACTTTTCCTACCTAGCCTTTAGAGTGCTGGGATTATAGGTATAAGCTATTATGCCCAGTTTAAGGGTTTTCTGATTTTGTTTTTTGACACAATTCTATTCCTAAACCTTTAAATATATAAATCAATTGTTTTATTATTGTTTACTAAAATTAATTAACTTAGATTAAATAGAGTTTGTATACACACAGGGTTTGCAGTCCTAGGGATTGATGCCAGTATTTTACATATGCTAAGCAAATAATCTACTATTGAATTACAACCCAACTCCTTTTGGTTTGTTTTTGAGACAGAGACAGAGTTTTACTATGTAGCCCTGGCTGTTCTGGAACTCGCTTTGTTGACTTGACCAGGCTGACTTTGAACTCACAGTGATCCTCCCTACTCTGCCTCCTAAGTACTGAGATTAAAAGCATGTACCACCATGCCTGACTTCTAGCTTTTTTTTTTTTTTTTTTAAGAGAGAGTCTCTGCCGGCGGTGGTGGTGCACGCCTTTAATCCCAGCACTTGGGAGGCAGAGGCAGGCGGATTTCTGAGTTCGAGGCCAGCCTGGTCTACAGAGTGAGTTCCAGGACAGCCAGGGCTATACAGAGAAACCCTGTCTCAAAAAAAAAAGACAGAGTCTCACTAAGTTTCCCAGATGGGATTTGAATTTGCAAGGCTTCCGAGTAGCTGGGATTAGATAAACATATTCTATAATCTTATTTGGATTTTTTTTTAGACTTACTTATTTTATATGTGTGAATATTTTGCCTGAATGTGTGTATATGTACCATGTGTGCCTGGTGGTCAAGGAGGTCAGAAGAAGGATCGTATCCCTTGGAACTGAAGTTAGGAATGATTGTGAACCACCATATGAGTACTGGAAACCAAACCTGGATCTTTTGCAAGAGTAACAAGTGCTTTTAACCACTGAGTCATATCTCCAGCGCTTTATTTTTTATTTTAAAAGTACAGTCTTTGAGTCTGGGCATAGTAGTGCATGCCTTTATTTCCACTACTAAGGAAGTAGAGGCAGGAGGATAAGGAGTTCAAGGCTATTCTCAAAGCTATCAGTGAGTTTGATTGGCTAAATGAGAGATTATCTCCAAAAAAAAAAAAAAAAAAAAAAAAAAAAACCTCACAAAACCGCAAAATTATTATTTCTTTCTCTCATAGTTCATAAAATGACTTGCTGTAAATTCTGTAGGTAGACTCTGATTTTAGCTTATGATTCTTGTTTTTAGTCACCAGATTTAAGCCAGGTGGTGGTGCATGGTTTTAATCCCAACACTTGGGAGGCAGAGACAGGCAGATCTCTGTGAATTCAAGGCCAGGCTGGTCTACAAAGTGAATTTCAGGACAGCCAGGGGTACACAAGACTCTACCTCAAAAAAGCAAACCAAACAACAGCAGAAACAAAACCCAAACAAATCTATAGACTTTATTCTCCTTCGTATCTATGCATTAACCATCAAGTCTTTATTTTGTTCTCCTTCGTATCAGCAGCACTGGTTGTTTCCTTCTCTCAAATTCTAATACTTGATAATTGGATAATATGGTTTTTCCCCATCAAAAACCTTTTCACTCAGAAAAAGAGTAATAGCTTTTTATTGGAAATCCTGACAAGTCTTCCATCACAGAACTAAAGTAGAAACAACGGAGGAGTGCTTCTTATTGAACTGTCCCTCCTGGTTTGCTCAGTTTCTTTTCTTAGACACTCCAGGACCACCTACCTAAGGATTGCACCGCCCACAGTGGGACACATCAATCATCAATCAAGAGAATGCCCCACAACCTTGCCTATAGGCAAATATGATGGGACATTTTTCTCAATTGAGATTTCCTCTTCTCAGATGACTCTAGCATGTAAGTTTCTCAGACCTAACCAACACGACCATCCTCTGTGATGGAATATCATTAAGCCCTATGTTAAAGAGCTCAACTGAGTCAGTGATTTAGTTGAATTTTTTTTGTTTGTTTGTTTTGTTTTTCTAGACAGGGTTTCTCTGTGTAGCCCTGGCTGTCCTGGAACTCATCTGTAGACCAGGCTGGCCTCGAACTCAGAAATCCACCTGCCTCTGCCTCCCAAGTGCTGGATTAAAGGCACCACCACCACTGCCTGGCTGATTTTTTTTTTTTTTAAAGATTTATTTTATTTATATGAGTACACTGTAGCTGTCTTCAGACACACCAGAAGAGGGCATTAGATCCCATTACAGATGGTTGTGAGCCACCATGTGGTTGCTGGGAATTGAACTCAGAATCTCTGGAAGAGCAGTCAGTTATCTTAACCACTGAGCCATCTCTCCAGTTGATAATCTTAAGGGAGATTATCTAAAAGCATTTTTTTTTTCATTTTTATTTTGTGTGTGTGCTCACTTCTTTCACTGTGTGGGTTCTGGAGCATGAACTTAGGCCATCATGCTTGACAGCAGACACCTTTACTCACTAAGTCGTCTTACTGGCTCTGAGATTGTTTCCTTCCTTCATTTATTCATTGATTGGTTGATTGAGACAGGATCCCACTGTGTATCCTGGAACTTGCTATGTAGACCAGACTGGTTTCAAACTCAACAGAGATCCACCTGCTTCTGCCTTCCAAGTACTAGAACTAATAACATGTGCCAACTCCAGGAAGTAGTGGCGCACGCCTTTAATCCCAGCACTTGGGAGGTAGAGGCAGGTCGGTCTCTGAGTTTGAGGGCAACCTGGGCTACAGAGGAGTTCCAGGACAGCCAGGGCTACACAGAAAACTCTTTGTCAAAAAACTTTTTTAAAAAAATGTGGGTCACCATTACCAATTACTGCGGGTTTTCATAATGTAATTATGGTGTGGAAAATTAGTGCTTCTCATATTTCAGATATAAAGTTGGTAGCCTGTACTTGCTCTGCATCTCAGCCAATTTCTCTTTATATCGTTCAAAAGCAGAGTGTGTTATGTTTACATTTGTTTATTCTCAGTTTCTAGTATATTTTGTTTGAGTAATTACCTGCCTTCTATAATCTTTTGCATCTGAGTTCTGGACATATATTTGAAAATCACAGGTTACTGCATATTTATAACATTTGTAATTCAAAATTTAATTTTTATGTTTCATTATTCAAGACAAATGCCTGGAGTTCTAGTACTTATGAGATTTAAGTCAGGAGGAATTTTAGCTTGAGTTCTATGTGAGCTACATAGTGAAATTGTTTACAAAACAAACAAACAGAAAACCAATAGTTCTAATTAGTAATATTATTTGAGGGCTTACCTTCTTCCCAGGATAGTAGGCTTTATTTTAGAAGTTTTATTTGTAACTACAATCATTGAAGGATTTATGTAGTGTGGTACATTTTTTTTCTTTCTAGAAATCTGGCTAGACAGTTATTCTGAACTATGGCCTCAAGATAAACAAGACAAGCTTATTAAAAGAATGGAGAGAGGCAATGGAGATAAGTTTTAGAGGAACTATGTCAGCCAAAAATGAACTCTGTTTATTAGAAATGAGATTCCATATATGTGGTACATGTGAAAAGAGTCTAAAAGATCCTTTAAATTTTTTTATTCTAAAAGTAACTATGGAAGAAAAAAAAGTAAAGTCAGTAAGAAATTATTATTTTATCTAAAATTTGACAGACCCTACAGTAAAAGAAAATCCCATGAGTGTAATGAGTATAGAAAAGCAAGCAGTAACGAGTCACAGCTCGTTACAAATCAATGACACATCCAGGCATCTTTCTATGTATGGAATGCGTAGAATTTTTAACAAGAAATCACAGCTTATTGTACATCAGAGACATCATACAGGGGAGAAGCCCTATCAGTGCAATGAATGTGGAAAAACTGTTCACAAAAGTCCTTGCTTGCTATTCACCAAAAGACTCACTCAGTAGAAGAACCAGATTGTGATGAACATCAGAAGGCCTTCAGTGGGAAGTCCCTGGTCATTCAGCAACAGAGAACTCATACTGGACAGAAGCCCTGTACACATGGAAAAGCCTACAGTAGGAAACCACAGCAAAACAGGCAGGCGATGATTCACACAATAAATAAACCTTATCGTTGTAGTGACTGTGGGAAAGCTTTCTCTCAGAAATTGAAATTTATCATTCATCGAAGAACACATACAGGAGAAAAACCCTATAAATGTAGTGAGTGTAAAAAAACTTTCTTTTGGAATTCACAACTTATTACTCATCGGAGGTCACATGGAGGGAAGAAACCTTATGTATGTAGTGAATGTAAAAAAGCCTTCAGGAGGAACTCACTTCTCATTAGGCATCAAAGGATTCACACAGGAGAGAAACCACACAGAAGCAGGGAATGTGGTGAGGCCTTCATCAGAAAGCCACAACTTGCTAAACATCGCATAACCCATACAGGAGAGAACTATCAGTGTTATGACTGTGAAGAAGCCATTTTCAAGACGTCACAGCTCCTGACACATCAAAAAAGTCACTTAGTAGAGAAACCACATAGGTTTGCTGAGTATGGAAAAACATTCCCTGAAAAGTCACAGCTCCTGACACATCAGAAAAGTCACTTAGTAGAGAAACCACATAGGTGTGCTGAATGTGGAAAAACATTCCCTGGAAGGTCATCTCTCCTGACACATCAGAGAACTCACACTGGGAGAAACCTTACAAATGCAACGAGTGTGGAAGGGCCTTTTCCCAGAGGTCAAGTGTAGTATCGCACCAGAGAACACATACGGGTGAGAAACCCTACAAATGCGGTGAGTGTGGGAAAGCCTTCACTGAGAAGTCAAGCCTCCTTCATCACAAGAGAACCCACACTGGGGAAAAGCCCTTTGAATGCGGAGACTGTGGGAAAGCCTTTGCGTGGAAGCCACAGCTCCTTCGGCATCAGAGGATTCACACTGGGAGAAAACCTTTGAATGCAGTGACTGTGGGAAAGCATTTGTTCAAAAGGTGCAACTCGTTAAGCATCAGAGACATCATACAGGAGAGAAGACCTATAAATGCAGTGGTTGCGAAAAAGCTTTTTTTGAGAAGTCACAGCTTATGATCCATCAGAAAATCCATACGGGAGAGAGGCCTTATACTTGTGGTCAGTGTGGGAAATCTTTCACTAGAAAATCACATCTAATGAGGCATGAGCCAATTCATACAAGAGATAAGTGCTATAGGTGTAGTCAGTGTGGTAGTATCTTCAACAAAAAGTCACACCTTATCAAACATCAAAAAGATCATATAATAAAGGCCATATAAATGCAAGGAGCTTGGATAGATGCTGTCAGGTTCAGGTGTCCCCCTAACACCTCTTGAGAATATGCATTGAGAATATGCAGAAGAGTCTATCAAGACCATGACTGCTGAAAAGGCTTTAGAAGTCGGGAATCAGAATGCAGAAAAGAGGCTGTTTGTAGAGGTAGGCGATATGAAAGCAGCTTTCCCAGAAGACACAGCTTAGTGCACCTGAGATAAGTTATCATGGTAACAGTGGTGTCGGTACTTCTAGGGATAGTGCTAGAACCTCTAGTCAGACGTTTCAAGTATTAAACAGGAGAAAAGCTATTATAGCAAGTGAGCCAGAGACGTCATCTGAAAGAGACAACCCGTTGACCGCTAAAGAATGCTAACAAAGGATACTCTGAGTAAGAGTTCAAACCGGTGATTCAAAAAGTGTAATTAGTGTGATCCTACTCAAGTGATTTTTGTGAGGGAGTTGTGTTCATTATATATGAATTACTGCAAAAAGTTGTCTGTTTTAACCAGCAAGTGTGTTTGTGAAGACATCTGCTTTCTACTGTGGAGGAGTAATGGACCAGATGGACTGTCCTGCCTTAAACAGCTAGAAACTGTACAATATATGTGAAATATTGTTTAAGGTTTTTAATTGCCATCTAAAAGTTGTATGTATTTTGCAGGTACAGTATGTCATTTCAATACACATATATAATGTGTAATGATCACACCTGGGTAATTGACATAACGTGTATTACTTTATATATTTATCATTTTTTTCTGTTAGGAATATTCAAAAATCTTCTCTATTAGCTTTATGTTGTTGTCGAGACAGGTTTCACTGTATAGCCTTATCTGGCCTGGAACTCCCTATATAGACCAGACTGGCTTTGAACTCAAAAGATATGCCTGCCACTACCACCTGAGTCCTGGGATTAAAGACACGTACCTGCATATCTGGCTCCTATTAGCTAATTTTAAATATTGATTTTGTTTTGTGCAGTTACATTGCTGTGCTGTGGAGAATTTGAAGCTAATCTCTTTTTTTTTTCTTTTTTTTTTGAGACAGGGTTTCTCTGTGTAACCTGGGCTGTCCTGGAACTCACTCTATAGACTTAGAAATCCGCCTGCCTCTGCCTCCCAAGTGCTGGGATTAAAGGCGGGCGCAACCACCGCAGGGCTTGAAGCTAATCTCTATAGTTGCACACTGAACGCATTTACATTCCTCTACCCATTCTCTTTCCACATGCTCCCCAGGTTCTAGTAATAACTTTTATTTTCTCCTTTAAGATCATTATTAGGTTTAAAACCTATATGTGGTGTTTGTCTTTCATTGTTGGACTTATTTCACGTCACATAATGTCCTTGAGTTCTGTATGTATTTCTACAAATCACAGAAATTCACTCTTTGGTGGCTGAATAATACTCCTGTGAACACATATTGTATTTACTTTTTCTATTCATGTAGTTAGGCACTTAAGTTGAATCCATCTCTTGAGTAACAATGAGTTTTGGATATAAAACAAACACAAGTTAGTAGTCCCCAGCATAGGTAGGCACATGGAACTGAACCCTATAATTACCCAGCCTATTGCCTGGTAGCAATTTGCAGGTGTTCAGGTATAAAAGTAAACTCCGTTCTGCTGAACTGCTAAGACAGGCTTGGCTTTGGGGAGGCCACAGTATCTACAAGTTCCAAGGAAAGTCTTGGAGAAGATGGAGCTTTGCAGCGATGGCACATCAGAAATCTGAAGGATTTCCCTTGAGTCTTTTGGCTTAGTCAAAGTTTGCACATCTGTCTGATAAAGGAAACATCTTGAGGCTAAGATAGAAAGCCCAGCACAGAAAGCAGTAGGGTAAGTGACTCACTGAATGAAGGAAATAGATTCCTACCAGTCAGAGGTGAAACAACTTGGAAAGTATGGGCAGCGTGTAGGCAGATTAAATGGTTTTCAGAATTAAAGCTAATTATTCCTACAGTAGGTCCATAGTGTCTAATATAAAAAGTCACCTGCTGAGCCAGCAGTGCATTTTAATCCCAACACACTGGAAGCAGAGGCAGGGAGATCTCTGAGTTCCAGGCCAGCCTGGTCTATCTGAGTTTTCAAGAAACAAAAGACAAAACAAAACAAACAAAGGCACTCAAAGAAGCAAGAAAACCAGGTATGGTGGTGCACACCTTTAATCCCAGTACTCAGGAGGCAGGAAAGCCAGGGCTGTTACACAAAGAAACTCTGTCTCAAAGAGAGAGAACAAAGAAGAAGCAAGAAAATATAACTTATTCATAACCGAAGAAACATTTGTCAACCGAAACAGACCCAGAAAAGGCAAATATGATCGGGTATGCGAAGATATTTAAAAATTATATATATGTATATAGTTGTCTGTGTCCTGTGTGTGTGTGTGGGGGGGGGGGTGAGTGTCGTGAGGTGAATTTCATCAGTGCTTTTAGTGTCTAAAGATCAAGATGTTAAGTCAACTACATTATTGTACAACTAGGGCTGGAGTTGAGATGGCTAGCAGTGGGTTAAGAACCTTCAGTTAAAAAGTTCATAGCAACAAATGGTGGTTACAACCACTGTAATGAGATCTAGATGCCTCTTAAGGGTACTGAGACAGGCTACAGTGTATTTTGGTTGGAAGCAAGCAGGTGAGGGCAAGCGGGGGCTGGAGTAGACCATCATTGTTTTGTTTGGTCCGAGCAAGAGGAGAAGAGGGGGGTAAAAAGTTCAGTAGTAAACTTTTGTTGAAACTGAGATCAAGATACATTCCAAGTCAACTGTGATAAGGTTATAGTTTTTTTTTAATCTTAAGAGAATTGCAGTGTTCCAGACAGGTTGGGCTACACAGTAGAACTCTTTTCCTTGTTTTGGTGGTTTAAGGAGTGTGTGGTGTGCTGAGTGTGTGCAGCTGTGTGTATGTATGTAACTTTTAAAGATCAAATGGAACTAATAGAGAATTCTCAAAAACACTACAAAAATTTTTTTAAGCTTAATGAAATTAAAAAGCAGAAGTTTGGACATTGTAAATAAACCAGTGAACTTGATAAGCAAAAATAACAATTATTCCAATGATATATAAAAAGAGAAGACAGAACTAAAAAAAAAAAAAAAAGTCTTTGAAGTCTGGTATTAAGCTAATTGGTATAACATTTATCTGCCTGAGCAAAACACTGGTTCAATTGCATTCACTGCCAATGAGAAAAGAAAGTATTCGAAGCCAGATCAGCTCAGCCTTTTGTCAAGTGGGACAGGAGGATAGTGACTGTGTCTCAAAACCTAAAAATTATTTAGGAAGAGCTGAGAATGTTCCAAATATGATTTTAAAACAACAACAAAACAAACAAACAAAAAACTAACCCTGCATTTTGAGGAAGCTCCAGGAACCCAAGGCTGAAGTGCATGGAAAAATAGTAATGCACACCAGACTGGTGAGAACTAGTTTGAACTGAACTGAACAGTTTAAAACACCAGAAGAGGAAAAAGGAAAATACATACACAGGAACAAAGGGTGGCAGCATGTCACCTGGGCAGAAATTTAAAATTAGAAGACAAAGGGGCCTTGAGGAAGACACACCAAAGGAAGCTGAGGGCGGGGGCTGCAGGAAACACTTCAGAGTGGAAATTTGGAATGAGTTTTTGAATAGGGAGTGAAGAGTTCTGGAAATAAATGCTATATGAAAAGATTAAAAATAGTTTAAGATACTTTGGATAAATTGACTGTTTAGGACCAAAGTACTTGTAACATATTTTAAGCTCCTAGGCATCTAGATGTTCAATAGGACTTAAATGACTATAGTTTTACAGACTGTGTCATCTGCTCCTTGGACTCTGGTGAGCTGCTTTTGGAGCAACTGAAGATCAGGAAATGTATGTGGTACTGGTTCTGTGTTGATGGCTCTCTACCTCCATCTAGCAACTCACTCTCTGTCTTCTAGAGACAGATTCCCTGGAACTTCTTCCTAGGTTTGAACCAGTAAGAGGTGAAATCTGTCCCGTTCCTGTTTCTCTACTGGGTCTTGGTTTTTGGTACTTTTATATGGCCTCTCTTATGTGGCTGAAGCTCTCTAGCTTTCAAGCTAACAAAACACCTTGCTTTTCAGACTTAAAGATGGTAATTCCCCTGAGTGCTTGTCCATCACTGGTTGGTTTAATTCTGAACACACATCTGTAAATAAACCCTTTATTAAATGTTCTTTTCAAAAAACTGAACGTTTTATATGTATGAGTGTTTTGCCTGCATGCATGTATATTTGTGTACTAGATCCATGCTGGTGCCATTGGAGAGTGTAAGAGAGCATCGTGTCCCCTGGAGTGGGAGTTACAGCTTGTTATATTCCGCCATGTGGGTGTTGGGAATCAAATGTGGACCCAGTGCACGAGCTAGCTACAAGTGCTCTAAACCACTGAGTCATGTTAACCCCTATTAAATGGTATTGAAACTCTTGGGTTTTTTGTTTGTTTGTTTTTTGGTTGGTTGGTTTTTCGAGACAGGGTTTCTCTGTGTAGCCCGGGCTGGCCTGGAACTCACTCTGTAGACCAGGCTGGCCTCGAACTCAGAAATCCGCCTGCCTCTGCCTCCCAAGTGCTGGGACTAAAGGCGTGCGCCACCACCCCCCGGCGAAACTCTTGTTAAAATGAACATTTACTAATCGTGAGCCTCTGCTACTAGTACATGTTCTCATAAAACATAGAACATTTGTGAAAATCTTACCAAATACCTTATTTCCCAATTTGTTTTAATATTACAATGGAAGTGACAAATGCCAAAGTTTTATAGTTTGGGTACATGTTAATGGCCCTGGAATCAGTTTCCACGTGGAACTTATACCTAAACCTCTGCAGTAACCCAACCCAAAAAGTTTATAAAGCCTTGTGCTACTTCTGAGCCGGCTAAGCAAACCTACAGAAAAGTTGGGATTACCTATGCCTGACTAAAGTAAGTTAAGAAGAAGGAAGATTCTAAAATAGCAGTGCTGTTGAAATATCTTTTTTGTTCCCTTTCAGCCATTTTTATTACATACAAGTCTTGTGATCTTTACCTTTTAAGTCATCAGAATTAACAGATATAATGTTTGTGTCTGGGTGAGTTCAGAGCCAAAATTAGCCTAGCTGAAAGATAAGGAAAGAAGAGCACAGAAGTCATGTCTAAAGCTCCCACTAAGCAAAGGAAGTATGCGGATTCCATTCAGGGAAACTTCACCTATTTTCACGTGGAGGTTGACTCATTCTTAAGTATGCTTAGTTTCTGGTCATAATGCAAATGTTTAAACAAGATTATGGACAGGAATGCTAATTGTTATCCTCCACCTATAGCATAAAATTAAATGAAGGCGAACTATCATAGGAGCCTTCCCTGTATGTTTCTCTCTCACTTACTGTCTAATCATGAAATTGTCTGCAAAGAGTCCAGTAAACCACCTCAGTTCTCATCACCATCATCAGGCCAGAAAGAAAAATAGCTCTTGTAGAATTGAGCCAGAGTTGCTTCAGGCATGATATGGAACAGTAAATTGATTGAAATAACAACTACTATCAAAGAGGCCTGATTCAGGTAGCACCATACCCTATCATTGCCTACATATCTGCTTTAGAGCCATTGCCTTCAGATGATTGTGGTGGCTCATGCCTATAATCTCAGAAGTTTGGAGGCTGGGTCAGGAGGGTTCCCATACATTTAAGGCAGCCTGGAATATATAATGAATCCCAGGCTAGCTTGAGCTTAAACTTTGAGGATGTATACTCATTTGTGTAGTGCAAAGAAAACTGTTAGTTTGAGGTGAAGCCCATAACAGAAGACTCTAAAATGAAACAGTCCATGCTTTTAAAAAGTCCTTATAAAAGCCTGCTGCTTTTATACAGGCTGCTCTGCCATATGGGTTACATGATCCAGCAAAACCTGTGGTGTTTGATTCGATGGTGACAAACATGGATGTGAGTTACAGCCTATGGCAGGTCCCATAGATAGTTTTGGAGCAAAGCCTCAAGGTTTTTATACAGATAATCTCCCTTTGAGAAAGTAAAAACACATACCACCAATGTATAGCAGATTTTTTTTTTTTTTAATTTCGTGTTAGTGGTGTTTTGCCTACATGTATGTCTGCACCACTATAACCACTATAGAGTATTTTGTTAGTACCGAAGTCCACCATAAAGTTCTGGATATGGCTCCTTTCCCAAGGTAACCACTGGTTAGTTAACCAGTGATCTGGTAGCAGGTTGAGAAAGAACACTGCATTGGGAAGGAGGTGATATTTTCTTACTGGAATGACAACATGGATATTGAATTTTCCTACTCTGTATGAAATGCTTCTACACTATCATCTACAGACTCACTAACTCCGCCATCGTTGTATTCTACACAGTATCGTTTTTCATCAAGGAATTTGTCCTGTCCAGCAGGGTATTAAACAGGGTTCGGGGAGATCACCTGAAAGAGAGATGGGGGGAAACAGGCAGACACAAAGAAACACGGCTTGTCTAAAGTCTGATCAAACCACTGATTTTACTTTTTTCACACAGGGGTTATATACACAAAAAGGCAGGATGTGGAGAAGGGGATGATGCAGGAGTGTAGGAGTTCAGGGGGAGTACAGATATCTTCCAGAAAAGAGTGTCAGCTGGGTGAAGGTTCAGGGGACAGGTCACTATGACTCTGCCTATGATTCACTTGTCCTTATCTAAGTTGGTACTATCCACCAAGGCTACCCAAGGTCTATGACTATCCACAAGACCTAAGACTACTTGTTCCTATCCAGGCTGGTAAATTTCCACCAAAGCTGCCTGTTTACAATATCTTATAGCTATTTGTTTCAGTGTTTTTCCACAGAGACCCAAGACTTTGTGTTAGCAGGCATGTATGTCAGGCCTATTGCTGATTTTAGGCCTATGGCAGATTTTAGGCCTTCAGTGTCTAAGCAGGGCTGCCCCTGACAGGAATTCACACCAAATGAAGTGCACTCTGGCTCCATGAACATGAAACTCATGGGTTTTGCTATGCAGGGAACATCAATCTACTATTTATTTTTATTTGAATGATAGAACTAAAAATGATACTGCAGTATTATGTAAAACATAGCAACAATTTAATTAACAATGTTACTAGTGGTGACTATGAAAGACTGTAATGAAACTTTAAAATTCCTATTGTCTAGTATTAATATTGTTTCTTTGTTTAGATGCACAGATATTTTATTATAAGTACCTACAATTGGGTTTTTTTTTTTTTAAAGATTTATTTATTGTATGTATGTGAATACGCTGTCACTGTCTTCAGACATACCAGGAGAGGGCATTCGATCCCATTACAGATGGTTATGAGCCACCATGTGGTTGCTGGGAATTGAACTCAGGACCTCTGGAGGAACAGTCAGTGCTCTTAGCCACTGAGCCATCTCTCCAGCCCACAAGTACCTACAATTGTTAAGGCCTAGTAAAATGTTAATGCCTAGTAAGTTTCCTGGCTAGCCTGCCATTGTAAGGAAACTTTCTCATATGTTTCTGCTGTTCATAGGAAACTTTCTAATGCCAAGTTGATTGCATTGTCTGTTATGTTCTATACTCTTAGAAACCAATCATGATATGTCAGTAGAACTGTGTCATTCACAATAAGCTTGGACCTGAAGCAACCACTCAATAGCTCTTACTGCATCTGTGTATAAATTTTCATGGTATAAGCTGCCCCTGAGATGAACCCCAACATAAGAGAAACACCTGCACCAATATAAGAAATTATTTGGAATAAGACTTACATTTTGAGTAAGTGGTCGAGTAAAGTTTAAGTTCCCAAGGCATCCTTGGGAATTGACATTCTACTTGGCAGAAAGAAACATGTATGTAGGTAACTTTGGCAAGTTAAGACATGAATATTAGGAAATTCATGCCGAGCAGTGGTGTTGCATGCCTTTAATTGCAGCACTTGGGAGGCAGAGGCAGGCGGATTTTTTAGTTCGAGGCCAGCCTGGTTTACAGAGTGAGTTCCAGGACAGCCAGGGCTAAACAGAGAAACTCTGTCTCGAAAAAGCAAAAATAAAATAAAATAAAATAAAATAAAATAAAATAAAATAATAAAAATAAAAAATAAAAGACTCCTGAGCTGCTTCTGTACAACGCAGCAAGACCACTCTTCCCCCATAACCCAGGAAGAATGGAAACTGGTGCCCCACACAAGACTGTATGTGAGCTCCACAGCAGCACCCTTCCAAGAGCCGAGTGCACACCATCCAAAGCCCTTCTTTGAACACACTTATCTGAAGGCTAGGAATGGCTATAAATATTGAATGGAAGTCTGAGCACCATCCTGACTCTGAAAGGACAACACAAACCCCATTTGTCTCCATTTAAGGACCAGGCCTGATTTAGAAAAGAAAGCCATAGGCACCAGCTCTGGGAACAGACCATAAGTCCCAGAAACTAGGCCATAAGGGACAAGCTCCAGGAACAGATCATAACATCCAGATACAAGGTCATAAGACCTCCTCCCACAAAACATCATGGGGATACCCACAAGAATGGGACAGTATTTTGTCCCTGTATGGATCATCTGTGCTGGGCAAACCTATCTCATCGTCTAGTTAAACATTCATGACATAGGAATGCAGACCACTGACTACCTGGCACAAACCAATCAGAAGCCGACCCCTGTACCTCCCCAGCACCCACCATTGAAATTTTAGATTACCTAACCCAGTCTCTAAATATAGAAGAACTAACATAGTAGCCAATCAAAGTTATACTAATGTCACCCATTTGGCCACTGCCAATCACATTAGAGATTACCTAATCCTCCTAGAGAGTTCCCCTGGTTCCCTATAAGAAGGCCTGTGTACCTTTGTCTGAGGTCGCCATTTCAAAAAATGGTTGACCCCCCCACCCCCACATGCTGGTTGTTTCTGCAGAATAAACGATCTTTGTCTTTGCAACTGAGTCTGCAGTCTTCCTTCAGGGATTTTCAGACCCTTACAACTCCATGTCCCTAGAGTCAGCCTGCTACTTTCTTTTATATCCTTTCAAAAGTATTTGAGTAAATATTTGTAGATGAAGGTGAAAGGCCTCCAGATAGGGGAGAGCCCCACTCAAGAGATTACGACCACCCAATGACTCACGAGACACCAGATCTTGTTGCAATTAGCAAGAGATATACTTTAATCAGCGCTGAGGTAGAAACTTGGAACCCACGCAGGGGCAGGAGTTTCGACCTCGAGGGTCAGGAGTGAAGGGTTTTAAAGGAGAAAGCCACAAATCGGGGCGGGGAGGGGGGGCGAGGGGGAAATCAAGGAAGAATTGCCATAAACACAGTAGGAAGTTCTAGCCTATATCATAAAAATACTGGAAAGTCTCAACTTATTACTTAGTCAGTCATAAACCAGGGCAGGGGTAGAAAGCACCTTGCACATATTCTTCTCAAGAATTTAACCTTGTATATCATCTATTAAGTGGTCAGCCAGTCTTTGGAACGCAGAGCCCAGAGCCTGTGAACCAGATGACCTGCATTCTTGGTTCTGCCTTTTTGTGATCAGCTAAGTTTATGGAGCATAGCTGGCCTGGCTAGTTTTCTTTGGGTGGCCGGCTAGTTCTTGGACCTTAATTCAGATGGGGGGGGGGGGTCTACATCTTTTCACAGGCAAAGATGCCTTTCCGTGTATATTTACAAATATGTTTTTGGATATGTTTTCTTTTTTACAAAAAACAAAACAAAACAAAACATGTGTTTAATACTTTTTTGAAGCTGTTCAACCCCAAAGACATTACTCTGAGCTGCTAAAGTACCACTGTGTGGACTTGCTTCTGTCTTCAGAGATTTCCTTCCACGGCATTGTTTTTGCCAGTGTTACTCTTTCACCAGGGGCCACAAACATGCTTCTGGTATACAACTCGGGAATGACACAGGATTCTAAGAAACAGGATTTAACGTGGAAAGATAACGCAAATCTGCCCTCAGAGACGAGTTGCCAGTTCCTAATTGACATCTTAATTATGCTCCTTGCGAAGGGCTGTCCCACTGTACCAAGCTTCCACATTTTGCAATCTGGTGTATGAAAATAGCACCTTATCTCGCTACAGGTTAAATGGCAAACCGTATCGTTATTACAAGTAAGGTTTTAAGGACCTTCCAATTTAGAAGTTACTTGGTCCTTTATTTATTTATTTATTTTCCCCTGAATAGAACATGGCGCCCTCCACAGCAACTTCCGTGCTTTTGCAGGAAGGTAAGTCCGCCTGCCAGCATCAAAGATGGCAATCAGGTGCACATCCTCTTGTCTGCGCAGGCTTAGATCGCTCCGCCCCGCCCCCTCTGGATAGCCTTTCCTGGCACCGCTCTAGCCGTCGCTCTCGGTGGGCACCGCCGCCAGCCAATCACTGGGCGTACCGCCCTGCACCCCTCCCCCTCGCCTCCCGCGGATCAGCTGGGGTACCCGAGATGTCTGTTGACAGCGGTGGCGGTGACTGTGCTGCCGGTTCCGGGATCCGCGCAGGGCGGGGGGTAAGCTGGCGGGCCGGCGGGGTCCCGGCTGGGGAGGCGGTGGCCAGGCTAGCAGTGGTGCTGAGTTTTTGAAGTAGTCCCTAAGCAGGCGTTTCTGGGTCTCTGTAGATGTGAGTCCTATGGAGCTACACAGGGAAGAAGAGCAGCCGCCACCGCAGGAGCCCTGGGGAGGCTTCTTCGTCTAGGCGCAGAGGAGGACGAATCCCAAATCCTTCTTTGGAAACGCGAGTGGACCATCGGAAGGAAGAGAGGTGCGGAAGCCAGAGTGGAGCGAGGACGAGGATAAAGCCCGAAGGGGTAGACAGAGGTTAAGCATAGGGACCCAAAGTGGGTACCCAAGTGAGAAAAGACTGAAGGCCTAGAGCAGGATCGAAGACCTAGACAGAGTGGGTTTAGATGGGGGAACCGACCAGGGGGCTTGAAGTGGGAAAAAAGTACAGGGCTGGAGAGACAGAAGCTACCAGAATGGGGGTGAGGGGGTAGGTGCACTGTGCTTTCCCTTTTTCCCTAAAATGGGGTTATTTATTTGTGCAGTTGCTCTTCTGGATGTTTGATGATGGATATCAGTCAGTTCTCAGTACAACTTTATGAAATAGATCTGTAAATATATCCTTCCCTAATACAATCTTGTCCTCATTACTGCACACTTCCCTTTCTCAATGAAATACAATTAGAAATCAATAACAAAAGGAAGATTGAAAAGGTATGTAGAAATTTGACACCACTGTTAAACAGTTGATGGGTGAAAAAAATAAACCACAGGGACTTTAGAAAAATGTTTTGTGTGACAAAAGAGAACAAAGAACATACTGGAAGATAGGACACTGTTAAACCGGTGCTCAGAGGGCAGTTTATAATGGCAGGGTTTCTATTTGAAAAGATCTCAAAGTCCCAGGAAATAGAATATTTTATTTATTGAACCTAGGAAACTGAGAATTTGAACAGAGTCATACACAGGTCCCAACATCAGTTGCTTTGGGTCAAGGACATACATTTCTATAACTTTGTGTCCACCTTATTTTGCTAGGAGAATTGATGAAAACTTACATGAACTGCTAGCTTTGGGCTAGCTTTTAGGAGAAAGCTTAGATGGTAAAGTGTTTGAGGACCTGAATTCAAATCCCCAGCACCTATGTAAAAAGCTAAGTTTGGTGGTGCATGACTAATCCCAGTTCTGGGGAGGCAGAGACAGAAGGATCCAAGTTTGCTAGCTGGAACTACTTCTGCAGACTTCTTGAGCTCTAGGTTCATTGAAAGACCCTGTCTGCCTCCACAAACACGATCATGTACACATGCATACACATACATTAGAGAGCCCATTATCATAATAGACATATCAAGATACTGCATTGCCTGTTAAAACAAGAAACAAAAATCTGCTGTCTAATAGAAATGCTTTCAGTAATTACTTTCACTAACAATGTAAAGGTCATTGCATTAGTTTGCCGATACTACTATGTGGAAGGCTAGAACTAACCCCTGGAGGTTGTCCTCTGATCTTCACACTAAAAGTTTTATGGGATTTTTAATGGAATTGACTTTGAATGCCAGAGGAGAAGAAAAGTAGTGTCTTTTCCTTCTTTCTCTCTCTTTTTTTTCTCTCCTCCCCCCCCCCCTTTTTTTTTTTTTTTGGTTCTTTGAGACAAAGTTTTTCTGTATAACAGCCCTGGCTGTCTTGGACGTTCCTTTGTAGACCATACTGGCCTCAAGCTCATAGAGATACGCCCCTACCTCTCCCTCCCAAGTGCTGGGATTAAAGGCATTTGCCACCATGGCATAGAATCTTCTTACTCCTGCTATTTCTATCTCCTCAAGCCAATGTCACTGGCAGATAACCCCACCATGACTTTCTACAGTTTCCAGTAGTTGTCAGTTACTTCTTCCTTCAGGGGCCTGGGTAGAACCTTTAGGGCTAGGAACACTTCTGTGAACCCATCATCCATGGAGCCTTAGCTGGGCCACGTCTGTGTCTTGTACCTTTTCATGTCCTCATCTTCCTCTTTGGTGGCTAAGTTGTGCCTGCAAGTTGGCAGGGTCTGTTGAGCTCCTGGCAGGGAATGCAAAGGTCACTATGTAGACTCTCAGTGACTGTCAGACCAGAGTGAGGAGAAGGCTAATACTAGTAGCAGGGGCTTGAGACATTCTGTGACCATCACTGTAAGACCATGGAGAACCTTTAGAACAAGATTCTTGCTGCCTTCACTGGAAGCTCTAGATTTGTCCACAGATGGGTAGTACCCACGTAGCTGCTAGTGATTTCTAAATCAGTTTTTAGATGTATCAGAACAGACCCCGTGTCTGAGTCTGCAAACCAACATCAATTATCTGACCACAAACAACCCAGAGATATAGGTTATAAGCCTTGAAGAAAAGCTGGTGTGCCCACAGAATCACAAAGCATCTGATCAGGCTGGTAGGGACATGCATTCTACCTTGGGCGTTGACCTATACATGATCTTAAAAGAGACAAGACAGTATGAGATCCTGGGAGAGAGGAACTGGAAGGATGAGTAACCAATGCTGAATCAAAGTGAGTAGCTGGACTCTAAGGTGGTTACTACATGGAGTAACTCTACACAAGCAAGTTATTAGGTTATTGACCTACAGCATATCCTTTAGAATCTTGAAATACAGCTTCCATTGTAGCTTGACATGAAAGCATTCCTGGAAGGCATGCTAACAGAGAAGTCCACTTTAGAGCCCAGTTGGCAGAAATCTAGGCAATGATCAGCTGCATCTAAGCCTACCTAGGTATCATGGATGTTGATATCCAGGAGCGCCAGCAGCTTGTGGACATCAGCTAGTGGCTGGAGCAGGACATAGCCAACTATGCAGCCTGGTTAATGTCCAATATGTTATATAAACACTCATCCCCAGGTTTTCTGAGTCATTAGATATCTAGACTTTCTTTTTCTTATGGAGGGCTTCCTCTGATAGATGAAGGGAGGGATCCTGGCCTTGGCTCATTCCCTTTCCTGCCAATAAAACTTGGTGGTTCAAGGAGGGGGACATGTTGAGTCTTCTGATCCACTGACACATACATAGTGGCAATTTTTGGAATTTTTTTGTTTCTTTAAAAAAAAAAAAAAAAACAGAAATATGTAAGAATATAATATGGTGATACAGAGCTGCTTCAAATTGTCACAGCAGCTGACTGTGATTCACTTCATGCTCTAGCAGGAGCGTGATTTTCACCAGTGGCAAATAGCTTCTACAGTTGTGTGATATTTGGTTGGAATTCTGGGGCCTTTTCAAAGGGTATATGAATGCTAGGGCCCTGAGAGGCAGGGTGGTTGTTGATCATTGGTTGTTGGTTGGTTGCTGTTGTTCACAGTTAAGTAGTTGTGCTCAAAAAAGAAACAAGAAGAGAAAATTATATATCCTAATGGCAAAGATCAAATTTGCCTCAAGGAACTGGATGCTCCTAATCAGCAGGAAATAGTTTAAAGATAATGCCAGTCCCTCTCCTCTATGTCTTTTTTTTTCCTCTCTCATTCATTCATATATATATATATATATATATGGAGTTGAAAGGATGGAAGAAAGAACCACCTACAAAGTAGCCAAACACAGCTACACCCATAGGTCAGTGATGAAGTCAAGCATAGGTGGAAACAGAATAAGGTTGTGATTTCATGTGGGACGTTGTGTCCCCCTTACCCTTATTTTGAGACAGTCTCAGATGTATAGCTCAGGTTGGCCTCAACATATGATCCTCCTACCCTAGCCTGTGGGGTAGTACCTCAGTATGAGATTCTTGCCTAGCTGTTATTGTCATTTAAAGAGAGGAGCTCTAGTGGTGCAGTCTGTCAGCACACATACTTCCATAATTGAGGAAAGCACCAATTTTTTTTAGTATTTCCCACTTTGCATTTAATAAAGATCCCTTTCTGTTTTATATTTTCTTATATATCCCCTATGATACTTTGCTTATCATATTTTCTGTGTCTGTCTTTACTTCAGTTTTCTGATTTATGAAACCCAAATTTCCATAGAGGAAAAACTTGAGAACTATTTTAAAATATTAAAAAATTAATTAGTCTCCTTTGTTTAGTTTTGTTTTTGTTTGTTCGTTTTACACTTTAGATACTATGATCTGTTGAGCTGTTTTTGTGATAAGCTATCATGAAGAAGCTGCTGATATGATGGGATATCTTCCAGGTGACGGGGTTGAAGGTTGGGACATACATCCTAGCCCTTCGCTTTAGGTTAACACTTCAGTATTTAAGTGCTGTTTGTATCCACGGGCAACAGTTGGTCACAGACTGGAAAAGCAAGGTGGTAGTACTCACAGAGCCCACAGTAATGTCCAGTGTCTTCTTGCCATCTGTTTTAGGCTGTGACCTCTCTTTCCCCAGCAATAAACTGGTCTCTGGAGATCACTGTAAACTTAGAGTGGATGAAAACTCTGGCGAGGTGACACTGGAAGACACAAGGTGAGCACTTTGTCTTCTATTTCCCTTTGTAAGTTAGGGACCTAGGGACCTGGCAGTGCAGTTACATTGTGGTCATACAGCTCAGATGTCCCAAAAATAAGATTTAAAATATATTGGTCGGTTTTTCTTTTTTCTCCTGATTATGGTTTCCTCACCCTGTACTTTTTTCCCGGTTCTTCCTAACCTCCCTCCCATCTGGATCCATGCCTATTCTGTCTTATTAAAAGACAAAGTCATCTAAATAATAATAAAACATAATAAAGTAAAACAAAAGCAAACAAATTCAAATAAGACAAAACAGAAGGCCGAGAGCCTGAGAAAAAAGCACAAGAAGAAGATACAGACACAGAGACAGACTCATTCACACAGTCAGGAATCCCACAGAAGCACACAATCAGAAACCATAATACATATGCAAAAGGTAGGAAGGGTAAAAGTAAATAAATAAAAATGAAAAATAAAAAAGCACAAAGTCAGAAACCATAATATATGTGCAAAAGGTATAGAGGGTAAAAGTAAACAAATAAAAATGAAAAAAAAAATGATTTTTTAAAAAAAAGACGGCAACGTTTTGAGACAAGGAACCTTCAAAGATGCCAACAAAACACTGAGTTCATTTTCTGTTGGGGTCTACCGATTGGCGGGGTCTACCCTGAAGAATAGTTTTCCCAGAGACTTCCTTGGAGACAACTAATTTTTCATTTGCAAGTGGTTATCAGTTGGAGCTAGCTGTTAGGGATGGGGACATGTGTCCACTTCTTTCTTGTGCAAGTCCATTCCTGCTCCTTCAGTTCCTGTGAGTTTGTATGAAGGCCTTGTTTTCTTGGTGTCTTCCATCCCCTCTGGCTCTTGCATACTTTTCAAGTCCTCTTCTGCAGTGTTCCCTGATCCTTGAGAAGGATTTGATGGAGGCGTCCCATTCATTCATGAAAGCTTATTATTTCCCTCCTCTGATTGTTTTCTTACTATACGTGACACTGTTGTAGGGTCTCCTAACTGTATTTACATCTGATTATCTTTTGAAGGGAAACACTTGCTTCAGAATGTGCTTGTTTTAAATTTGGTATAAGCAATAGGTAGCCTTCTGGCAGTATATTGAGTTACAAACCAACTAGATAAGTTTTAGGTACTTTGTTTTGTTTGTTTGTTTGTTTTCATACAATATCACTGTTCTGTGGAACTCAGGGCCACCCAGAACTCATGATCCTCCTTCCACAAGTCTCCTGAGTCCTGGGATTTCAGATTTGTAGACTTGTAGAGATTAGGCATCATGATGGCAAGGCATAGAGGCTGGGAAGAGGTTTTTCTAAGGAGAACTAATGGTCTTTTTCTGTTTTAGTGGATAGTAGATGGAAATCTTTAAAACTCTTAACACTATATAGAAAATGGTGCTAGTTCTAAAGCCATCTTCCTATGGCAACAAGTTGCCACAAACTTAATAGCTTATGAGAATGGTGACTTACTTTTGACAGTTTGTAGAGGTTCAAAATCCAGTGTGGGTCTTGGTGGGCTCATTCCTTCTGGATGCTCTTGGGATAATCTCTTTTCTGTCAGAGGTGTTGCCTTCTGGGGCAGAGGTGGTCTAGAGGAGAAGCAGGTAGTCAAGGCAGAGGCAAAAGGACACGTGGGGTCAGTTCAGGTGATAAATAGAAATCATAGCAGGGCATTTGGGCTTCATCGTAAGAGCAGAGGTTCATTTGTTTGAGAAAGAGTATGAAAATGGACAATTGGAGGATACCTGGTTGCAGAAAGCCAGTCAAGATTGTGTCAAGATTGAGGTCTGCATGCTGTTTCATCAGTTACTGGGACATGGGCGTTCCTGCATATTTATGTCCTGCCCTTGGCTGCTGTCATGCTGCAGTGGCAAAGCTGAGTAGTTGGAGTGAGACTTTGTGACTACAGAATTTGAACTAGTGCCTTGTGCTTTATGGAAAATTTTTGCTGTTCCTTGACCTGAGAGAATTATTGTGCAAGTGTGAAATGCAAATTCCTTCCAGTGCTGGACCTCAGGAATGAAGCTGCAGAGCCAAGCTTGGTTCAGTTGAAATTTATTTTAGTTCAGTGTACTGAACTCTTTGGCCGTCATGTACTCATTGTCTGATTTTCCAATATGTCGCCACCAAAAATTCTTGCTAAGAGAATCCTTCCTGTCCCTGCACTCTGGACCTAGGACAGCTGTGGTTTCCCATCTAGCAATGTGATTATAATTGGGGTACCACGTCTTTTGAGCACAGGAGCCACACCGCCTTTAGTTGAAATCCCGCAATTTGTTTTACTTTTGCATCTTTTGGGAGGGATCATTACTCAGTGAGGAATGAACTGACAGAGAGTGAGAGAGGGGGAGAGAATGAACTGGTTGTTGGAGGCGGAGGCAGAGCTATCAACAGCTCAGGAAAGAAGGAGATGACAGCCTGTGCTGCCTCAGGATCCACCTTGAAGCATGCAATAAAAGCCTGCACTGGAATTGCAGAAGACCCAGGTTCAGTTCTCGTAACACCCACAGACCATTCAAAACCATATGTAGTTCAGTTCCAAGAGTTCCCTATTCTGGCCTACTACACACACGCACACATGCAAAATAATCATACACTTAAAAAAAATAGGGCAGGAGTAAAAAGTAATCTTTACAGAAAGAGAAAAAGAGAAAACCATTCTGTTAGATAATTGGGTTGCTAATTTGCTATAAGTGGGTAGTAACAGGCAGCCTTTTTGTCAAGATCATTGTCAGGTGATACTTGCAGACATAAATGGTTAAATACGGCTGGGCGGTGGTGGCTCATGCCTTTAATCCCAGCACTTGGGAGGCAGAGGCAGGCGGATTTCTGAGTTCGAGGCCAGCCTGGTCTACAGAGTGAGTTCCAGGACAGTCCGGGCTACACAGAGAAACCCTGTCTCGAAAAACCAAAAAAAAAAAAAAAAAATGGTTAAATAGCTTTTTCCCCCTCTGAGTTTGTTCAAAATAGTAATGCTGAGCAAATTTCTTAATATGGTAGAAAAATGTTTATGCTATTTACTTACTTTGATTGGGGTAACTTAAGCTTTTGTTTTATTTTGTTTCTTACAGCACCAATGGAACAGTAATCAACAAGCTGCAAGTTGTTAAGAAGCAGACTTACCCTTTACAGAGTGGCGACATCATCTATTTGGTATACAGGAAGAATGAGCCAGAACACAGTAAGAGAGGAGAACTAACTGGTGTAGATATGTTTCTCAGGTGTTGCACCAAGGAGCCACCCAGCTGAGGCTGAAAAACACCCTCAGAAAGAACACGTGTAGAAGGAGACATCTCCACAGAAAGTGACAGTTATGGGGGTTCTTGGTGTAAGCACTTGGATAGAGTGCTGACCCTTCAGCTGGGCTTTTCTTCAAGAAAACCATCAGGAGCCACACACCTCAGAGTGGCAGCCAAGGATGGGTAGACGGGCTGGGCCGACCTGGGCCGGGCTGGGCAGTAGAATTGGAATGTGGGAGTAAAACCTAGATGGGGCCCAGAAGACATTGGCAGGGCTGCTTTTGGACACTTTACAAGAGACAGTAAAGGTTAGACTGAATCTAGCTCCATGTGGGATAAGCAGAGTTGGGAGAATCTTTGAAGAGTACCCAGAAATATGTGAAGACCACCATAAATTTATTCTTGGCAAGGAGTAAAAAGAGGACACTAATATTCCTTAAGTCCTCTTAAAGTAAAGCCAGCCTCTTGCCACACGGAAGGATCTTGTATCTTTTCTTTCTAGTGGTTATTTCACAGTTATTAGTGAAGTGTGTCTTTTTTACCCTTGTCTCCCTTGTGAGACCATTTTCCCCTTTGGTTGCTTCCTTATACTTAGGGTGGTAAATGTGGTTCGCTTTTATTAGAATCACTTAAGCCGGGCGGTGGTGGCGCACGCCTTTAATCCCAGCACTTGGGAGGCAGAGGCAGGCGGATTTCTGAGTTCGAGGCCAGCCTGGTCTACAGAGTGAGTTCCAGGACAGCCTGGGTTACACAGAGAAACCCTGTCTCGAAAAGCCAAAAAAAAAAAAAAAAAAAAAAAAAGAATCACTTAAACTGGTAAAAGTTGTTTCCAGATGGTAAATGAAGATAATCAAAAGACTGGTTGTGATGTGATCATAGGAGGGGGAGAAAAGACGTTGCACTTCCCAAGGGGCCACCGCTCCCTGACGTGTTTAATTTCCTTTTAGATGTGGCATACCTCTATGAATCTTTAAATGACAAACAGAGCTTAACTCAAGAATCCCTTGGTAAGTGGAAGGATGGCAGAGGCCTGGATGTTGTCCAGGGCTTTGTGTTCTAGGATGGCCTTTCAGCCCCTTAGTGTCTTTCTGAGTTGTGAGTATACCCCTTTGTTTTTATGCCTGTAGAAGCCAATAAAGAAAATATGTTCCATGTGACCAAAGATTCCTCAGGTCCAGGGCAGGGTGATGACCCCCAGGTTCCACTATTGTCACCCATGGCTCAGACATGCTTAGAGGAACCACAGCCATCAACATCGACATCAGACCTCCTCCCCACGGCCTCTACCTCTTCTACGGAGCCAGAGCTGACCTCTGCAGGGCAAAAGCATTCCTCTAGCTCTGGTGAGATGGGATCACAATGACAGTGGCAGTGTTTGTTCCTTGAGATACAGTAAATCCATTCATCACTGAGTGTTCTGTAGCCATGTAGACTTATTCCCAAGAGAAAGACTAAACATTAAGGACCATGGTAACATAATATTTTTATAATTTTATCTAAATATAATTCATATGCTATAAATATCACTCAATTGAAGTTTCATTCATAAGGTTATATGGCCATCACTGTTAATTACAGAACACTGTCAGCTAAAAGGAAACTCATGTATCTCTGCATTGCATGTTCTGAACATTTGTGTTCATAGTCATACAGTATGTGGTCTTATGACTGACTCTTTCATGTGCCATAATGTTTTCAAGGTCTGTCCAGAACTCTGTGTTGCTTAGAACCAGTTTTACGTGCCCTGGTCCCCATGGCTTATCCTTCTTTCTTTCTTGGTTTGACCCCCAGCAGCACACACACATAAACACTCAAAACCTGCTTTATCATTACATGTGTATTCTGTTACATCTATTCATGTGCATGGCATGTAGTCTGACAAGGCTTTATTAACCTTCTAATAGTCAGATTTCCTAAAATGGGTAAATGCATTTTTTTAAATGAAAAAATGTCTATATCTCTACGTCATACTAACGCAATTATAGTTACTACTTAGTGTCTACCAGATGCGAGATGGTATAATAAGTGCTTGTGTATATTCAGTCCCCCTGTCAGGGACCTTCCATAGAAGTGCTATTATATAATCTTTGTTCTCAAATGAAAAGCTGAACATAAAAGATCAGAGGATGAGTAGGTTCCAGGACCAGGAAGTAGCCTGGGATGCTTGTTCTTTTGTTAGTATATGAGTATTATTTATTCCTAAAATAATTCCATTGCCTCTCCCTCCTCCCCTTTTTTGGTTTAGATAGTATAAACCAGTTTCTTCTTTTTCAAACACTAGTGCTTATCATTTGAATATTATAAAGCATATGTGTATTGTACTATAATATTATGAATAAGATAGAGGATAATGAAAATGACTTTTTAGCCAAGTTCATTCCACTTGCATGTGACGCTTAAGTTTCTGCCTGTTTAGGTCAGAACTCCATCAGTTAGTTCCTTGACAGTACTCCTCACTCCTGGCAGAAGTGTCTGCTTCATACCTTTTGCCAGTATTTAGTATGTAATATGCATTTTGTGATTGCAAGAATGTTGAGTTGTACATCTTAGACCCAGTATTTAGGGATGATTGTGTTGTGGGCTGCCCTGCATGTCTATCCATGTGAATGTGCTGCCTGCCTCTAGCTTCCTTAGCACAGTGTGATGAGCTCTAGTGCACTTAAGGTATGACTCATGGGTGAGTGTATAAGACATGCATCATCTTAAGCGGAGATTTCTGATCACAAACTGCACTTGATTTAAATCAATGACTCTTTCCTGACTTTATTCTAAAGCAGATATACCAGAATCTTTCTTATTTGTCCCTTTTCACAGGACCTGGGAATACAAGGATCTCCCCAAAAGAATGTAGTTCACTTGTTGCAAATGGTGAACTCTCTAGCCTTTCTCCAGTTTTCCAAGACAAAGAAGCATCCTTTTCTTTGTTGAAAACCGAAGACCATGAGGAATTGGAGCCTGCCAAAAAAAAGATGAGAAGAGGTTAGACTGCTGTTCTGTGCACCCTTTGGCCTCTTGTACTCTGTGCTGTGCTGGCTGTTGCCTGCAGTAGGTTTCCATTTTTTACAGAAGTATGTGGATCTGGCTCAGGTTTAGTAATAACTTGGATTTTCTATATGAAAGTCTAGAATTCTTTCTGTTTGCATAATTTAAATAGAACTGTTGACTACTAGGACATGCTATTGTTCTGAAAACTGCATTTTCAATTACAAATGGGTGTCAAAGTCCTCTGTTTTTGATATCATAGTAATTTCTCTAAAAAATGTTGTCTTAAGCAGGATATTGTGACACATAATACTCTATAATATGTGTCAGTACTTGGGAGGCAGAGGCAGGAGGGTCAGAGTTCAAGGCCAGCTGGCTATGGGAATACAGTGATAGAAGAGCTCTAGGAATGATGTCTTGGGGAGAAAACCAGATTATCTAAACATCTGTGGCAAATTAAATTAATTGGCTTGTGGAAGACATGATATGAATCACAACAGTTACATAGAAAAAAGTAAACATAAAGCTGGTGACTTGGCTCAGTCAGTAAAGGCATTTGCTGTGCAAGCCTGGCAGCCTGAGTTCTCTCTCCGGAAACCACATACCGCATACTGGTGAAAGTAGAGAACCAGCTCTGCAGAGGTGTCCTCTGACCGCCACATGTGTGCCATGGCATGGAGTCACACACACACACACACACACACACACACACACGCACACACACAGTATTCAGCCAGGCATAGTGCCACACACATTCTTTTTCAGCACTTGGGGAGACAGAAACAGGTGAATCTCTTGAGTCTAAGGCCAGTCTGGTCTATATAGTGAGTTCTAGGACAGCGAGGACAACACAGAGAAACCCTGTCTTGGGGGGAAAAAAAATATTGATAAAAGGTGACTTTTAAATAAAAATGGAAATTTAGAGGCTGGAGAGATTGCTTAGTGGTTAAGAGCCCTTATTCTTAGTCAAAGAACAAGCAAGGTATTAAACCCAATTGCACGAACGCTCCCATGATCACTATTTCTAAGGGCTTATCAGGATGACCAAAGTATCAGAGCCTGCTTCCCTGTACTAGGCCAAAGTCATTTTTATATCTGAAGCATACTTCCTTGTTCTAGCCTAAAATTTAGATTCCTACCTAAAATTACTTCTTTGTTCTAGCCTAATGTCTGATTCCTGCCTGAAGCCTACTTCCTTGTCCTTGGCCGGTGTCGGATTCTTGCCAAGCAGCCCCAAAGACTCTCTACCTCTTTGTGTTTATTGTCTTGCTTTTTCCTTGACTATTTATTTGCATCTATTGTATTGCTAGACCCTCAACCTAGAACTGACCTTAATACATGCATGTAATTAAAATGGTATAAAAGCAAAAAGGAGGAGGGGATGGGATAGGGGGTTCTAGGGAGGGGAAATGGGATGACATCTGTATTGTAAATAAATAAAATATCCAATTTACAAAAAAAAAAAAAAAAAAAAAAAGAGAGCCCTTATTCTTGCAGAGGACCTGAGTTTGCATCTCAGCACCCACCTGATAGCTTACAGTCACCTGAAATTCCAGTTTCGGGGGACCTAGTGCCCAATTCATGTAATCTTGGGCTTTTCCTCCCAGCCACTTAGTTCCTAGAAATAACAACTCTGAGACTAAATGATTATGAGTAATTGCTTAGGCCAAAAGCTAGAGCTTGTTCCCTATGTAGCTCATTATTTATTTTATTTATATTTTATTGACTGGTGATGCCTAACAGATTCTCTCTGTAAAGTCAGGTTTCGGCAGGCACCAGGCATGTACAAGGTACACATGCATACATACAGGCATTCACACATCCATAAAAAATGTTTTTAAAAATAGAAAATTATGTAAGATAGAAAACTTAAATTTGTTAGACTACTTGGCTTAGCAATGGATACTTAATATATTTATAATGATGGCCATAAAATGTAGCTTAAGCAAGCAATATTTACTCAATAATTTTAAGAGGACCTTTCAAATTATAAATCAGTTGAGGGTGACTCAGTGGTTGAGCCTAATGTACAAGGCCCTAGATTTTATTCCAATACTGTAAACAAAGTAAATCAACTGAAATATTATAATACAGATACATAGCAAAATTAAAACCTGAATAATTTCCTCAGATGAGGAAACTAGGTAAGGAAAGGCCAAGGCAGAGAATAACTGCATTTGTTTCCCCCGCTGTGTGACTTTTAAAGTTGTATGCTTTTCATGTTTTTTCTTTCTTTCTTTCTTTTCAGACAGGCTTTTGGTATGTAGCCCTGGCTAACCTGGAACTTGTTATGTAGACCAGGCTGTTAGCAAAGTCACAGAGATCTGCCTACTTCAGCCTCCCAAATGCTGTGATTAAGCATTTGGGAAGAAAGGTGTGCACCATCATGTTTGGCTTTTTTTTTTTTTTTTTTTTTTAAATGGGTAACTGTATAAGGAGAGCAGAGAGGACATTGGCTCTCTTGAGCTGGTGTGAGAAGTGGTTATGAGCCAAGAACTGAACTCAGGTACTTTGAAAGAGCAACAAGTTCTCCAGCCCTAAGCATTTCTTTAATTAAAAATAAAAATTGAGGACTAGTGAGATGTCTCAGTGAGTAAAGGAGCTTGCTGCTAAGCCTGAAGACCTGAGTTCGATTCACCAGGACCTGCAGGGTGGAAGGAAAGGGCTAGGTAAGCCCTGCAAGTTGTCCTCTGACCTCCACGTATATCCCTTTGCCCTCCCTGCAATTCAGTAAGCAAAATGTAATAAATCAAACATTTCATTTGAGATCTAGCTGTCTGTCTCAGAGGTCACTCTGTAGACTAGGCTGGGCTCAGAGATTCCCCTGCCTCTGCCTCTCTAGTGAGTCATCATGCCCAGCCTATACATCCAACTTTCAAAAATAAGTTAAAATTGAACAAGCTATGATATTGTGTGCTTATAATCCCAGTCTTGGGGAAATGGAAGCAGGTGAATCATATCTTTAAGGTAACTCTCAGCTACATAATGAGTTTGAAATGAATCAGGGCAGCATGAGGAAATCCCACCCCCCAAAATAATAATAATAATAGCAGTAGTAACTTATGTATGTATATAAATGTATCAGAAGAAAGGATTTTTTTTTCTTTTTTTGGTTTTTCAAGACAGGGTTTCTGTGTATAGCCCTGGCTGTCCTGGAACTCACTTTGTAGTCCAGGCTGGCCTCAAACTCAGAGATTCACCTGCTTCTGCCTTCTGAGTGCTGGGATTAAAGGCGTGCGCCACCACCGCCCGGCAAAAGGACATTTTTAAAGCTTCCAGTGCACCTTAGAGTTTTTTTTTTTCCCCAGCACTTCCTTTTGTGCATAGGGCTATATTTTATTTGTTTAAACAAAAGTGACATTTATAAAAGTACTGTACAACTGATCTCTCCTGCCACTTGTCATCTTTATGTCTTATGAATCAGCAGCTCTTCTTTTAAACTAGAATTTAGGCATAGGAACATGTGGCTTATTTGGGACCTTCTTTAAATAATTTTTATAGCCAGGCATGGTGGCACATGCCTTGAAATCCAGCACTCAGGAAGCTGAGGCAGGCAGATCTCTTGAGTTCTAGGGCAGTCTGGTCTATACAGTGAATTCCTGTGTAGACAGCCAGGGCTACATAGTGAGAACCTGTCTGAAGAACAGGAAAAGTCTTTTTAAGTGGCTTTGTCTCCTCTGCTATTGGTAGACACTAGAAATGTGAGAATCATCTATGTCTTCAAGTTAAGTGGTTGTGACTGTTGGAACTTGTCCTTTGTCTTATAGATGGGGAGCTTGACATGAACCTCCAGTTATTAGTTGCAGACCAGCGTGGAAATGCCCAAACCTCAAGTGAGGATATCAAAGATGCCTCTGTGAAGCCAGACAAGATGGAGGAGACACTAACTTGTATCATCTGTCAAGACCTTCTACATGATTGTGTGAGGTGTGCTGCTTCATATCCTAGGGTGGCTTCAGCAGTTCCGGCTCCTTTGACAAGTGTGAAGAAGTGACCATAAATAAAACAGACTTTGATCTTCTTTATCCTGGAATCTGCTCAGGTTTCATTTTACTTGTAGTCTCAACAAGGAGTATTTTTTCAAACCTGCAGACCAGGGCCACAGAATCTATGAGATGTGATCAATCTTGGTTTTGACTGACACAGGCCATGAGTAACTCAGCAAACCTGCTCTTTGCCTTGTAGGTGAATCATGTGTTGTATACTGGGCTTTAAACATTTCCTGGCTAAAGACATGATACTTAAAATAGAATGAAGATCCCAGGATTCTCTTTGGGAGAAACTTCTCTTGATTTTTGTTTGGAAACTTGGGAGGTAGATCCTACCCAACTTTCAGTACCCAAACTCTTGGTGCTGGATCTATGATTTGTTCTCTCTGAAAACAAGCATATAGCTCTGATTTTTTTTTTAATTACTATTTTTTATTTTGTATCTTCTAACACTGAGCTTTAAGTATTTTTAGATTAGATGATACAGTTCTCCACAATTGGTCCATGGTTGGGGATCCAGCTTGCAATCCTGTTTGGGTCAGCTTGCAGCTGATTTTGAGTTTCATAGTGGCAGATCTTTGGAAGATTTTGTCAGGAAATGTGTTCTTTATTCCTTCGTATTCTGCCAGTTTGCAGCCTTGTATGCACACATTTTGTGCGGCTTGCTACTCTGGTTGGATGGAGCGTTCATCTCTGTGCCCGACCTGCCGATGTCCAGTGGAGCGGATTTGCAAAACCACATCCTGAACAACCTCGTGGAAGCGTACCTTATCCAGCACCCAGGTCAGCTCCACTACCTTTTCTCTTGTAGGACCTGGGCTGAAGCTCTGCCCTGAGCCATCATCTCTCTCGTCCTGTCCTGTAGAAAAAATATTAAAATCCTGGTACAGGGCTTCTTCCCCATCTTAGACCATTTATGTTTCTGGATGAAAGACACACGCAGCCTTATATTTTAATATGCTTTATGTAGCATAACAGCTAGGCAGCTGCCTACCCTCCATGCTGGTAGAATCTACTTTTCTATCAATGATTTCAAGTTATCACTTACTATTTACTGTGTTCCATCTGGGCTGCTATTAGTTCTAATTGGCCATCCCTCTGAGTCATGTTCTCTTGGTTCTTAGCCCATGGCGGCTCTCCTTCTCCCTCCTGTATGTTGTTCTTCATCCATGGTGGCTTCTTTGCCTTTCTTCCTCATGGTCTTCTCTCTTCAAGTCTATGAAACTTCAGCCTTACCTTTGTCTCTTCTGCCCAGCTGTTGACTGTCGGCATCTTTATTCACCAGTCAGAATTAACATGGGGTCAGGGTCCCAGGGGCTAATAAGTGCAGACTCTAAATCTTAGGGCCAGCACATAACATTACAATAGACAGTAAAAGGCAAAACCTCAACAGTCCTTGCCAATGACTGTTGCTATGCCCTTTATGTCTAGATAAGAGTCGCAGTGAAGAAGATGTGAGAAGTATGGACGCAAGGAATAAAATCACTCAAGATATGCTGCAACCCAGAGTCAGGAGGTCTTTTTCTGACGAAGAGGGAAGTTCAGAGGACCTGCTAGAGCTGTCTGATGTTGATAGTGAATCCTCAGACATCAGGTTAGACTGTGCCTGGCTCAAAGTGGGCATCTGGGGGTGAGAAGTACATTAGTACTGTGCTTAACTGTAGTATGGGGTGTGCAGCTATAGGACTTCAGTAAGTCAGTTTCCTTAATGCTTTTAGCTTATTTCCTCAAATTGGAGTATGGCCAGAACTGAATGGTCCCAGAGCAGCAATAAGTTAAGAACCACAGATAGCCTTGATGGACTTTTTAATTAGTTAATTTTAAGACAGGATCTCTTTATGTACCCTTTGCTGTCTTGGAACTCACTCTCTAGGCCAGGCTGGCCTTGATCCAACCTTCTACAGCCTCCTGAGTGCTGGGGTTAAAAGCCTGTGCCACTACTCCCAGCTTAGTTGTCTCTCTCTTGTATGTAGCCCTGGCTATCCTGGACTTCCTATGTAGACCAAGCTGTCCTTGAACTCACAAAGATGTGCCTACTTCTCTCTCCTGAGCAGTGAAATTAAAGGCATGAACCACCATTCCAAGACTCTTCAGTGGGTTTTGAATCTCCCCAACAATACCCTTCATTTTCTTAGGCCCCTCATCTTAAGTCCTGACTCACTGGCTATAGCAGTAAAGTCATATGTGTTGTTTTACCTACATAAGCACATGTAATTCTTAGAGTTAGAGACTGTGAGTCCTTGGCTGTAAATGATAGTGTTATAATTTCTTAGAGTAGTATCACAGGAGAGGCATAATATGCAAGCTGAGAGGAGGTAGCCCTTTGAGACCATCTCCTTGGTTTTTTACTTGGTGACACATTGGTTTCAGGTCTCCATTTTGGGCCAAGGCCATGCATGATAATTTTTAAAAAATAAAAAGCAGATTACCTCCTCTGGCTTACAGAGTGAGTTCAAAGCTAGCCTGAGACGCTTAGACTCTTGTTTCAAAACAAAACTATTTTAAAAGGTCGAGAACTGTAGTTGAGTGATGGAGTGATTGCCTAGAATGTGAGAATGTTCAGATCAATCTAGCATACTAAGTTGAGTGTGGCCACTGACACCTTTAATCCTAGCTCACTAAGATCCTCTTGCCTCAGCCTTGACAGTGCTGGGATTACAGCTGTGCTCTGATTCTAGCAAGGCAAGAACATACATGTATTGAGAGAACTAGCAGTGCCTACAGTGCAGTTTTCTCTCATGAGCCTGGGTTTTCTTGGCCTTGGAGCCTGTGGGTCCATGTCCACTGAGTGGGGAGTAAGTGGTCGGGGTAGAATGTGCTGAAGCATGGGGTATGAAGGGTTGAGCAGAAGAGTGACTGAGCACAGAGCAGCTATCTTGTGGTGGATGCTATCCTCACTTCTAGACTCCTGTTCCAGGTAGTTATGGGTGTGTCATCCCTGTGGTAGGAGCTGGGCAGAAAAGTGGGGTTCACTGCCTTGTTCACACATGCTGAAGTGGTGCTGCAGATGAGCAGAGGTAGAGCAGAGGCCTTGAAGGGTAGAAGCCCAGCTACTGGAGCTGGTAGGTTATGATGTCTGCATGTCTGCCTGGAGCCTGTTCCTTTGTAACTGCACCTCTGCATCTTCTCCTCACAGTCAGCCGTACATCGTATGCAGACAGTGTCCCGAGTACAGGAGGCAAGCAGTGCAGTCCCTTCCTTGCCCAGTCCCAGATAGTGAGCTGGGAGCTGCACAGGCCTTTGGTGGGGAAGCACCTTCAACCTCTGCCAGCTTGCCAGTAGGTAAGATTGTCTAACCATGAGCTCTTCCTTCCACCGTGTTACATCCTTGTGATTTTTGTTCTATTTCCCTGGGGTGTGAGTCCTCTATGATGTCTTCCCTGCTCTCTCTTCCTTTGCTTCAGCTATCCTTTTGCCTCTCACAACCTCTTGGTTGGCATAATCCGTATTGGTAAGAAATTAGGAGAGCCGGGTAGAGATAGGAGAATCTCTGTGAATTCGAGGCTTCCCTAGTCTTTATATTGAGTTCTAGGATAGCCAGGCCTAAACAGAGATACCTTTCTGTCTCAGAAAGAGAGAGATAGAGAGAGATATACAGAATGAAAGAGAGAGAGGAAAGAGAGAGAGAGAAAATTAATTAGGTGGACATCTGTTTATTTGAAGGTCTCCCCTTTTGGACATACCTAATAATTGACAGTTCTGGTTTTAACTTTGGTCTTTCTTCAGCCTACTGCTTCAGGGAGTTTGCTTAGTGGAGTTTTCCAAAGCCAAAGTGATCATTCTGTATCTATTATCCAAATTAAGAGACTAGCTTCTTTCTAGCAGTATGCTGAATTCCCATTGGCTGACTTGCATGTCCATAGTGTTGCCCATCAGTTGTGTATTTCCAAGACAGGCGCCTAGATGCACTGAGAAAAACAAAAGACAGGTGGCTGAGACATGGCTCACCAATAGAGGGCGTGCTGAGCATTTATTTCTAAGGCATTGGGTTCTACTCCAACTTAAAAGGAAAACAGAAAAGATGAGAGGAAGGGAAAAGAGAGCCTCCTACTTACATGTGGCATGCTGTTCTTAGCTCTAAGAGTTGAACTGGCTACAGGTAGCTTTGCAGTGCTCCCTGCCTGGGGCTGGCCACTCTCGTAACTGTTCCTGTTCTTAGTACAGTCAACACTGTAATCATTGCCAAACTGAAGATAGCCTTAGGAGCCCTGGCCCTTTTACTGCTATTTAGCCTGAGTGTATTAGAAGGCCACTAACGTAGGGTGGTAGTTAGGAGGCACATTCTTGGCTATTCTCTTCCTGTTCTCGGGGTCACTTCTAGAACCCACAGTTGGGAAAACAGAGCAGTGTGCTTGCCCAGGATAGCCTTTTTGCTTTTTTGAAACAGGGTCTTAATTTATAACTCAGGCTAGCCTTGAACTTGATCTTCTGCCTCAGCCTCCCAATAGCTAGCATTATAGGTGTTTCCACCCATGCCTGACTTGAACTGCCTTAGGCCATTTACTTTTTTTAGTTTTAATTTTATTTCTATATGTGTGTGCACGCACGCATGCGTTGTGTGTTTTTGGTGCTGGGAATTAAGCTGAGGAGTCTCAAACGCTAGACAAATACTCACTGAGCTATAGCCAGCCTGAGTTCCTGCGTTTCAAATAGCAGAATGTCATTTGGCCACTTAGGAAGTAGTTTGAATTCCTCATGGGTTCTGGCACACCTCCTTTGTACTTTATAGTTGCCTCTCTAGTAAATTTTTTGTCTGTTGTCTTTCCTCTGATATCTAGACATACTCTGACCTAAATCTGTATGTACTTCAGCAGCCCCGGATTATATGTGCCCTCTTCAGGGAAGCCATGCCATATGCACCTGCTGCTTCCAGCCCATGCCTGACCGGAGAGCTGAACGTGAGCAGGATTCCCGAGTTGCCCCTCAACAGTGTGAGTATGTCAGTCTCCCTGAGGTGCCCCCTGCAACAGGGAGACATTCTTGTGTATCCTCCATGGCTTGATTTTCCAGTGGAATTGACGTTACGTAAGCTATGAAACAAAGATGATTTTTTTCCATCTGCATATAGTCATAATCATTTGATCCCACATGAGCATGTTAAATTTCCCCACCAATTAATAACACTGCCCTGTAGAGACCACATTTCCATATGTGTGTGTGTGATTCTTCTTCTGGGTTCTGAATCTAGAAGTGAATCTGATTCTCTTATCAGTACTATAGTCATTATATAATGTGTTATTTATAAATCTAATAGGTGAAATATCTTGTTTCTAATTTGTATTTCTTACCATTAAAAGAGGTCTTTGGATAGAGACATAGCTGAGTGGTAGAAGAGTTGTTTGAATGTACAAGCGCCTGGGTTTCCTTCCTAGCATTGCAAAACATCAGAAACATCTTTATTTAATGGCTGTTTGAATTTACTTTTGCTTGAAATGCTTGCTTGTATCTATTGTCTTTTAAAAATATTTCTCAACTTGAAGGTTGCTTGACTATTATTGCTGTTAAATAAAGAAAGATATAAACTCATGTGGCCACATCAACAAGTCCCTACAGCACCTGAGCCACTCTTCTAGATATCAAGGGCACAATGTTTGATACAGTACAAGCTCTCCACTGCAGTGAGGTAGTATGCTCTGTGTGCTCAGAGACTGCTGCTGGGGAGATTGCTCTCCTATCCTGGACTCAGTGCAGCACAGAAGAAACAGTAGCTCAGCAGGGGTGTGCATTCTGGGATACTCAGCTAACAAGTCCCAGGCATACCAGGGTGACTTCTAGGCATGTTGAAAAGAATCCCTGGAAGAGTCCTGAAAATACCTCACTTTATATCTGAGAAATACAGACCAGTAAGTGGCCGCTGAGGTCATGTTCTTAAAATTTTGCTAAGAGGCAGTCTTTACTTTTGGCTAATTCTGTAGAGATTGCTTTTACAAAATGATTATTCCCTTTAAAAAATTTAGTTACTGAGTCCTGTAAGAATTTCAGCTAGGGTTTATTTAGCCATATTCAATGAACTTGCATTGTAGAGAACATTAAACATTAAAAACCTTTTCTACAAAGGTAAGCACAATAACAATGTAAAGACAGTATTTATGGTCAGTAGAAAAGTTCTTTGAAGCCATGAGTGTGCAGTTAGTTCGAGTGTATCACGTATTCAGATTGGGGAGACAGTGAACGAGGGTCACACATTCAGATCGGGCTGTTTGGGTGCTGGGGTGGGAGACCAAGCTGTCGCGTCCTCCTTGACCAGCAATTAAGAGACGACACGGTCGGATCCTTCTCAGTCAGCTTTATTGCAGGAACGAATCTTGACTTATGGATGCCCCCCCCCCTGCAGTGGAAACGAGCTGCTTATATATCTGCCCAAGGCGGGCTGGGTGACGCATTATCTCAGGACAGGTTAAGCTGCCAATACCTCATTAACATAAGCCCGCTTGGGAGGGCCTCAAGGCCAACGCATGCGCAAAGGACTTGTTTACCAGTTTAGCTGAGTTGGCCACGCAGGAGGCCAGCGCCATCTTGGAATGGCGGCACTTGTTTACCCACAGTGCTGAGCCGGTGTCATCTTGGGATGGCGGCTGCCTACACCAAGCTGTCTTTAAGATCACGGTTTTTAACATAACTCTGAATTATCATAATTCTATCACCTTTTATTTCAGATGTTACTTGGCATATTGTCTCTGTTCCCTAGTTCCATGAAAACACCTCAGAAATACTGTTTTCAAAGAGAGTTGAGTTCTTGAGTCTGGTGCTAAATGTCCTCAAGTATGAGAACAGCCACGGTTCTAGGTCTCAGTTGACCAACTGTCCTCTATCCACAGGTGCAGTGTGCCTGCAGCCCTTCTGCCACCTGTATTGGGGATGCACGAGGACTGGCTGCTTTGGCTGCTTGGCCCCATTCTGTGGTAATGTCAACTCTTTAGCCCTTAGTTGCTTTGACATTTGTGAGTTCTCTTAGTGAATTTGGGTCAGATGGTGTTGAATTATGTTCTGAGAAAAGAGGCTTCTGTGAGCCATCAAGTGATTACCTACCATTTTCTGCTACACTACAGCAGTTTCTCACTTTGAAAGTCTCAAACCTATGTTGCTTCAAAAGCAAGCAGTAATAAAATAAGAAAAATACTGGTTTTCCTATACAGGAGAAATTACTTATTCACATAAAAACCCTACTGCTATAAACTTAGCCTTCCAGAAACTTAGGAGGCTAACTAATGCAAAGGTAACAGGGTGTGGTGTTGCATAATTTAAAGCCTACACTCAGGGAGGCAGAGACAGGTGGATCTCTGGCTGGCTTCCAGGCCAGCCTAGTCTAATAACAGTTCCAGGCCAGTCAGGTCTATGTAGTAAAACCCTGCCTCAAAGAACAAAAGTTCAGGTTTAGTCTACAGTGGAAGTAGACCCTGTTTCAGTAGTGAGATGGGCATCAATTTACCTGTTCTCTATTTAAGATTCCATTTAGTTTGAGTGTGATGGTGCTGTGTGTATGTATGTAGCATAGATGTATATTTGAGTTTTTGTGTGCATACATGTGTACAGATAGAGGACAAAGGTCAACATTGACTGTTCTCTATTGATTCCTGCCTTATTTTTAAAGAATTACTCATTTCTCATTTATTTTGTATGTGCAAACACCTGCCATGATACATATGAAGTCAGAGGAGTTTGTGGGAGTCAATTCTCTCTTACCACATGCATCTCAGAGACTGAACTCAGGTTGTCAGATTTAAAGCAGATGCTTTTACCTGTTGAGCCATTTCCTTGGCTCTCCATTTTAAAATTTTAATTTTTTTATTTGTTTTTGACAGTGATACTGTTTTTTAAATTTTCTTGACTTTTAAATTTTTTTCATGTAATGTAGGTTGATCTTATTCTTTCCCTCTCCCAACTCCCAGATCTCCCACTACCACCCCCACTTCATATTAATTCTCTCTATGTGTCAAGAAACAAAACAACCCATGGAATCCATTCTGAATTAGCCATTCACTCTTGAGTATGAAGTCTGCCCCTCTAGGGTGGATGATAGACCCACGATCATTCCATTGAAGAGATGGCGTTTTCCTTTCCTAGCAGCTATCACTTGTAAATAGCTTCTTGATTAGAAATGAGACTTTGTGCCTTCTTCTTAGTGCTGGGAATTTGTGTGACTTGAACTGTTTCAGGTCTTTTGCATGCTATCACAGTCTTTGTGAGTTCATATGTGCATCAGCCCTGTTGTATCTGAAGAGTCTTCCACCTTAGAGCCTTCCACCACCTTTGTGCTCTTACAATCTTTGTGCCTCCTTGATCCTCCTGGCCTTGAGGGGAGGAATGTGACAAAGAGATCCCATTTAGAGCTGAGTACTCAAAAGTCCAGTTGTAGCTGTTGGAATCAGGTACCACCATGGCAGATCTGCTCCAAACCCTGACACCACACCTAGGTGACAGGGACCCGCACATCTGTGGCCATGGCAGCCACCATATATTCCCAAAATCCACTTGGTTCACCTCCCACCTTTACCTGTGAGCAGCTATGTCACAATCCAAATAAAAGGCAGACCCCTCTGACCTCTTTTTCTCTTTCCCCTTTGTCTTCGCCACCACCTTTGTCCCCTTCCCCCACAATAAACCCCATGTGGAACTGTATTGGCCTGATGTGGTCTGTCCAGACACAACAGTAGGTCTCTATGTTAATTTGCCAGCTACTATAAGAAGAAGCTTCTCTGAAGAGGGTTGAGCATGCCCAGATCTATGGGAACAATAATATGTCACTAACAATCATTTTATTGCTATGCTCCTGAAGTAGAATATTTTCTTGTAGTGCCTGTGACCTATCTAGTCCAGATTCTTGATCTCATTAACAGTTTCGGGTATGCGTTCCATCTCATGGAGAGAGCCTTAAAGTTAATTTTAAAAAGTGTTTGGTTACTTTCATTACATTTGTACCACTACTGCACCAGTGGGTATATCTTGCAGACAGGTCACTATTATAGCACACAGGGTTCTTAGCTGGGTGAGACTGTTGATTACTTTCTGCCTGTGGTAGCATTTAAGCACTTGGAATGCTAGTTAGTAGGGGCAAAGTGTCTGGTTTTGTACCAGCTTGATTTTTCCATGTTTAGTGACATAAGTATGTGACAATTTCAGCAATAGGTTCTTACCTCAGATTGTGGAAGGTAACCAGTAATATTGGCAATAACCTGTACTGTCTGGGAGTGGTCTATGGGACTCCTTTAGCTAATGACTAAAAGAGATGTAACCTATTCCTGGTACTGAAGCTTTTGGTAGTATATGGTGTCTAATTGGGGCGTAGACTCTATTACATTTCATCATCCTTATTTTGAGACAGAGTCTTTCTGTGAACCCTAATGCTCACCACTTGGCTAGGACTAGTTGGGTCAGCAATCTCCAGGGATCCACTTGTCTCTTCCCTCGACCAATGCTAGTGTTACAGACATGCCCTGCTACACTTGGCTTGGTTTTTCTTTTCTTCCCTTTTCTTTTCTATATTCATGCAGGGGATTGAAAGTCAGGTCTGCATGCTTGTGTGGCGGGCATTTTACTACTCAGCCATTTCCTCACCTTGTTAGCTTTTTATAATCTTTGATGGAAAAAGATTTGGTTATTCTGTCAAGCAAACAATAGTTTGATAAGATATATGTCTTCCTAATAAAACAGATAATATTCTTCCTTCCTCTGGCAGAGCTCAACCTGGGGGACAAGTGCTTGGATGGAGTGCTGAACAATAACAATTATGAATCGGACATCCTGAAGGTATCGCCTCCATACTTGTCCTGGGGATCAGTGAAAACAGAGAAGCTTTCCTGTAACCTTTGTGGTTTCTGTTAGGACACACATTTTCTCTTTAGCATTTGCCTGCAAATGTACACTGTCAAAAACACATATTGTATTTTCTGACCAGTACAATCAGTTAGTTCCGTGATTCCATGATATGTCGAATTTTCCATATGTTCCTAAACGAGGAACTCCCTGCCTGTTCATTGTGCTGTCAGACTGTAGCAATTGGCCAATACATCTTAGGGAGAGGGTTTCTAAATCCTGGCTTGCTCTGGCTCTTTTTTCTGAATATTTTCTTCCTGTGTTTGAGGAAGCTAGCGCAGGTCTTAGAATTGTAATATATTCAATTCTGCACCCTCTGCGCTCGTGTTGAGAACTTTGCTTCCCTTTGAGACCATTCATTTACTTGAACACATCACCAGACATACTTAACTAAGCACCACTACACCCCACTGTAGTGTATATTAAAACACCTTTTAGTAACAGCCTTGAACAGTGTCAGGGAAAACAAAGGCCTAGCATTCGGCTATACTTGTCACCCTTGGTGAGGAGGTTGGAGGGCAAGTATAGGAGGGAGAAACGTAATAATACTCAGAGATAAAAAGGAGAAATTCTCCTTGGAGTGTGCTACCTTCTATTCAAGGAGATTTAGCTTCTACCAGAAGTCATCCGTACCTTATATTGGCCAGGCAGGATCTAAGCAGACATTGGAGATTGTCCCTTCTCAAAGGCATATGTCTGCCTCTTCAGAAAATCACGGAAGGGGAATCTGGCAGGTTGTTTACAAAAAGCAGGTGTTGGTGATTTAATGATTTGATTTGAAATATGTTAGAAGCATCACTGTGACTAACAGTTTGTTTTCTTATTTCTCTGACCCTTTTAATAGTATTTAATGTTAAAGCTTGCTATTTTCCTTCTCCCCTTCAGTGTCTTATCTGTTCTTGTGCTGTGAAGGCCTTTGTGGAATTTTTTGAGAGAATCGTGACTCTTCTTCAGGTCCAGAAGCAAAAGAGCCTCTTGGTAGAGAGCTTGTGAAACCTATGAGGGAATTGACTGTAGTTTATCTACTGACTGCAAATGCCATTCAAGGACAGCTGTGTTCTGGCTTTGTCTACCTTCCCAGCCTTTTATGAAGTATCCCCTTACTAATTGAGTGATTCGTCTAAACTGGAATTTCCTTTCAACCTTTTTCCCATCACAGAATTACCTGGCAACCAGGGGTCTGACATGGAAAAATATGTTGACCGAGAGTCTCCTGGCTCTACAGCGGGGTGTATTTATACTGTCTGGTAAGCAATGTTTAGCTAGCTCTGTCCTTAAAAGTGAATTTTTAAGGGTGTTTTAGTTTCTTATAAAGTGGTAAGATCTTGGCAGGCCACACTTGGCAGTATTACCTGTCTGTATTACTATAGATTTTGTCTTTGACTCTGACCCTTCCTAAGAAGATAGAGGAGGGTCTAGATACTAATGTTTTGTTTTGACAGAGTCCCACAGTGTAGCCTAGGCTGTCCCTGAACTCCTGATCCTCCTGTCTTCCTCACTAGTGCTGGGATGACAGGTGTGAGCTGCCATACCTGTCAAATCATTTTTTAAAAAAAGATTTATTTATTTTATGCATATGAGTACACTGTTGCTGTCCTCAGACACACCAGAAGAGGGCATCAAATCCCATTGTAGATGGTTGTGAGCCACCATGTGGTTGCTGAGAATTGAACTCAGGTCCACTGAAAGAGCAGTCAGTGCTGTTAACTGCTGAGCCATCTCTCCAGCCCATGCCTAATCACTTTTGATGTTTTAAAAACTTGGTTTTTTTAAAAACTTGGTGCAATGAAACCTGTATATCATGTTCTAGCACCTTCTCTCCCTATTAGGAAAGGATGGGGCGTGGCTAAGGGAGCCTCCACAACTTTGTCATGGAACTTGTCGGCACTGAGTTGGCAGATAAAGTTGGGTACTGTGCTTTCTCCCTGAGGAGTACATAGTGTGGGAGGCTATAGAAATTGTAACAGGTTTTTTTTTTTTTTATAAGACTTAAATGTTTATTAATAGAAATGAGCAATTTGCTTAAAATCCCTTGAGTTATTTCTTTCTAGTGATTATGTTCTGGTGTGTTTTGTCTGTTGTGGCAGCCCATCTAACTTCTGTGAACACCTTTGATTTCTTGAGTTTGTATCGTAATAGGAGTAGCTCCTACAGAAAATATGAGTGGCTTCCTGTTCTTCTAGTACACTCAGACAGAACCCACTTACTGGTACACAGCCACCTGTCAGTTCAGCTGCAGGGGATTTGGCATTCTCTACTGGCCTTCATGGGTATATACTCTGGCACAACTATAAATAAAATAAATACAGAAAGAAAGAAAGAGAGAGAGAGAGAGAGAGAGAGAGAGAGAGAGAGAGAGAGAGAGAGAGAGAGAAGAAAGAGAGAAAGAAAGAGAAGAAAGAAAGAAAGAAAGAAAGAAAGAAAGAAAGAAAGAAAGAAAGAAAAGGTTGGGTGCTAGAGAGATGACACATTGGTTAAGAGCAATGACTGCTCTTCCAGGGGTTCTGAGGTCAACTCCCAGCATCCACATGGTGGCTCACAACCATCTGTAGTGGGAACTGATGCCCTCTTCTGGTGTGTCTGAAGACAGCTACAGTGTACTCACATAAAAGAAAGAAAGGGGATGGGGGAGAAAAGGCTGGACATGGTAGTGCACACCTATAATTTCAGCACTTAAGAGTCAGAACCAGGAAGATCTCTGTGAGTTTGAGGCCAGATGGCCAGCCTAGTCTACATAGCTAGGGCTTTGCAGAGAGACCCTGTCTCAAAAAACCAAAAATGGAAGTACAAGTAATCTTTTGGAAGAACATAGGATAAAGTAAAACTCACTTGAAACCCCACAGCTAAGCCACTGGCTGAGTGGCCTGGGGCAGTGCTTACGTACACACTGCTTACCTAGCATCTGTGAGGCCCTCCCTGGGTTTTGTCTCAAGCATTGGAAATCATAAACAAAGAATAAAACAAATATAGAAGTAGTGTTTTCATGTGCATCTAAGCTCTTCAAAAATGTAACCCCATTTGCAGGTTACATTGCAGATGGTGTCTTATTATTGAAGGTACTATTTGTGCTCAGCATGTATCACACACTCCCTTCTGCCAGAAAACTCCAGGCATTGTTTTTGAGGTAGTGGAAACTGGTCGGGGTTCTTGTATATACTCTACTGCTGAACTAAATCCCCAGCCTTGCCTTGGTTTTTTATTATTACATAGAGAGTCGTGGAAAGGGACAGGCTTAGAGAAAATGATCATGACCCTGACTAGACTCAGACTTGCTGTACAACCAGGACTGACCTTGAACTTCTACTTTTCACCTCCCAAGTGCTGGCAGAAGCCAGCCTGTACTACTATTCCCTGTTTTATACAGTGTTAAGGTCAGACCCAGGGCCTTAAGCAGGCATTGCACCAACTTAGCTACGTTGCCAGCTCTCCACTGAAGTCTCATCTCATAACTTATTTAGCTTCTTCATTAAATGATATTTCTTTCTCGTTTTCCACTACATTAATACCACAGCTGTTGAGCATGCAATGCTGTACACCTACAAGTTTTCATTTTAGAATAAGTAGCGGGGATTTTTTTTTTTTTATGACTGTGATATGCTCAGCTGAGTCTTTGCCAGAACAAACAACCTTCCCAAGTTTGTGCAAGTTCCCCTTCAAGTCTAAGGCATTGCCTGCCTTTTGGCTTTGCATTTAGCATTTAATTTGAAGCTGACAGTGACTTATTGTTTGAATGCCTTGTGCATTAACAAAATTGAAGGCCCTTTTGCATCTGTACCTGCTCATTTATACTCCTGGACTTTACATATGATCTTTGGAGGTGGTGCTGTGGGGGGTCTCCTTTGGCAGCATTGACATACTATCTTTGTTAAAGTATGCAGTACTGCCCTTTGTGTTGTAGATAGGTTCTTACTGTAGCATTAGCACTTCACAGTTTATGTGTTTTGTATTTCCATTTCAGATTTTAAATTGCAGGTAGTCATATTTACAAGTCATTTCTTGTATGTGATGTTTACTCTGAGCACATGTAGGTTTAGCATCCCACATTTGAAAATGCCTTCAACGCTGTAACACTGCCAAAGACATGACACCACAAGAAAGATTCTGTCTATACCAGACTTGTGGTGATGGGTCACTGTATGAAATCACCTTCAGGTAATATATTTGAGAGGTGCAGAAGATCTAAACGATTTTGTGGTGAGAATTGGGTCCTCCAGTTCTCATTACATATACAGAAATCACCAGGGATGGTGCCACACACCCTTAATTTCAGTACTGGGGAAACAGAGGCAGGTAGCTCTGAGTTCAACATCAGCCTAGGCCTATCTCAGAAAACATGTAGGGAAGCTGGAGAGATGACCCAGCAGTTAAAGAGTACTGACTGCTCTTACATAGGATCCAAATTTGGTTCCCCAAACCCACATAATAGTTTACAGCTATCCATAATTCCATTTCCATGGAATTCAGTGCCTTCTGACTTCTGCAAGTACTAATTTCACATGTGGTATACATACAGGCAAAACACTTATACCCATAATTTATTTTAATCCTTGGGAACATATACACAAATATGTCCAAATCTGAAAAATCAGTCTAAGCCAGAATACCTCTGACCTACATGTTCTAGATAAGGAATAATTAACCATATTAAATATCTCTGACCCTTGTGTTTCAGATAAGGAATTATAATTTAATTAACTTTAGCACAAGAGAAAATACTCTCTCCAATCTTAAAACTTTGGGGGGGTTAAATATTTAAAAATTTTAATCTATAGGTGATTATTTTTCTATTAAAAACTAATGGAGCTGGAGAGATGGTTTAGTAGCTATGAACATTTGTTGCTCTTAGAAAGGACCAGGTTTCCCAGCACCTACACGGTGGCTCTGTAACTCTGGTTCCAGAGGATCCAATGCCTTTTCTGATTTCTGCAGGTACTGCACACATATGATGATGCACAGACAGTCATGTACATAAACACTGATAAAATAAAAATAAATCTTAAAAATATCCAGCTAAATTGGTATTTAGATTGGTTTTGGGATTATTTTCCAAATGTTTAATCCATTGGATTAGTGTGTTAGTTTCCTGCTAGTTTGTATTGTGTCTATTTTGGTGTTAGAAAATTACATTGCTTGATAAATGGCTGTGTCCAGATATAGCTATGTTCCCCCAGATTACAGAATCACTGGAAATACTGTGCTATGTTACTGCTGTGGTCTGCGTAGCTTCCGAGAGCTGACCTACCAGTATCGTCAGAACATTCCTGCTTCTGAGTTGCCGGGTAAGGAGCCCACAAACCATTTATGTCTGTATTGGTGTCACTACTCAGTTCTAACAGGCACTTAGTATGGCATTATACTCCATACTTAGGCAGAAGACAGGCACATAGGATGGCTGAGGTTGCATTTGCTTTTCAGACTTGGTCAAGACACATAAAGACATTAGAGATATCACTGGAGCAATATGTTTCCTTCACCGGTTTTCAGATAGATTTGTCTTTCTTGTCTGGCAATCTTGGCATGGTCTATGAAAACTGATCACAAGGAGAGGTGGGATGTAAGCTAGCATGAGAGCTTAGTAAAGGGCTTGCTGTGCTGGTGTGAAGACCTAGTTCAGTCCTCATGTTTTATTTTAAAAAAGAAGAAGGTTATGTGGGTCTTACAGAAGCCCCAGGTTCAGTTCCACGAGCCGGCATGGCAGCTTATCTGGCACCTTTTTCTGGCCTTTGTGGTCACCAAGCACATACACAGTATACTTGTGTACATGCAGGCAAAGCATTAGTACACATAAAATAAATAAACCTGTTTTAAAAACAAAGAAGACGGCTGACAGGTGGTAGCACACACCTTTAATCCCAGTACTTGGGAGGTACAGGCAGGTGGACCTCTGAGTTCAAGGCTAGCCGGGTCTATAGGGCAAGTTCAGCAGCTGCCAGAAGCCAGGTGTAGTATTTCATGCTTATAACTCCAGAACTAGGGAGGCACAAACAAGCAGATCCCTAGCTTAGCCTAATTGGCAAGTCCCAGGCTAGTGAAAGACCTTGTCTCCAAAAAAAAAAAAAAAAAAATTCAAGGTAGATGACAACCGACATTGACTTCTACACATACATTTGTACCCACACGCTTGCACCTATATGAACATACACACACACAGAGTGACAAACATGCTTTGTGCTCAGGCAGTTTCCTTGTATGTCCAGTTAAATTCATTTAGCTACATGAGAGGTATATGATACATGTAATGTAGACATGTACTTCTCTTTTCCAGTGACCGTAACATCCCGTCCTGATTGCTACTGGGGCCGTAACTGTCGCACTCAGGTGAAGGCTCACCATGCAATGTGAGTGGGGAACATTTGGGTTGACTGCGTGTCTTTCAGGCTCAGAGCTTGGGAAGACAACAGTAATATAAATTATATGCTAAAAAAAATGCACTCATTTGGGGACTTTATGTGTACTTCAGTAGTAGAGTGCAAAGTTCTGTCTTCAGTTCTCAGAATCCTACTCCATCCCCCAAATACACATATGTATGCTAATTTAATCCCGATACTTCTATGAAATCATGCAGTATGTAAAATAGTGTTTTCAAATAGAAATTGTGCTCTTGTTACTGTGTTTCCTAAATGGCTTCTCTGCAAGTGTCCGCTATATGTCTTCATGAATGAGTCACATTATGGAAGCATGACAGCGTCCAGAGCCGACAGGCAGATTCTAGTGCTAGCATCACATCTCTCCCAAGTCACTGGCCCAGTTTGTGTGATAGAGTAATGCCTGGGTTTTTCTTCATATTGTGTGTGTGGAGGTTGTGTTGTAACTTAACCCCTCCTGTCTTTGTTGGGGTTCTTGAACAGACGCCATGACCAAGACAACATTTCATTGGGGCTGGCTTACAGGTTCAGAGGTTCAGTCCATTATCATCAAGGCAGTAGCATAGCAGCATCCAGACAGGCATGGTGCAGGAGGAGCTGAGAGTTCTACATCTTCATCTGAAGGCTGCTAAGAGAAGACTCAATTAGCCGCGGCGGTGTGGCGCACGCCTTTAATCCCAGCACTTGGGAGGCAGAGGCAGGCGGATTTCTGAGTTCGAGGCCAGCCTGGTCTACCGAGCGAGTTCCAGGACAGCCCGGACCACACAGAGAAACCCTGTCTCGAAAAAACCAAAAAAAAAAAAAAAAAAAAAAAAAAAAGAGAAGACTCAATTCCAGGAGCTAGAATGAGGGTCTTAAAGCTCACGTCCACAATGACACACCTACTCCAACAAGGCCACACCTCCTAATAGTGCCACTCCCTGGGTCAAGCATATTCAAACCATCGTAACTTCCACTGTGTTGTCTTCAACATAGACTTCAAGTGCTGTTCACAGAAACATCTGCATTGCCTTATGAAGTCAGAGTCAGTGTGCAGCACTAATCTTTCTGCTCCTGTTTTTAAAACAATGCCATGGTGCTCTGCCAGTCAATCCATTGGCTAGTACTTAATTTTTGGTTCAGATTAAGGCATTGGAGCTGTTGGCGACAACAGCAGCTATAAGAATAGAGATGATTGGTTTGGGTTTTTTTTTTTGGGGGGGGGGTTGTTTTTTTGTTTTTTGAAACAGGGTTTCTCTGTATAGCCCTGGCTGTCCTGGACTCACTTTGTAGACCAGGTTGGCCTCAAACTCACAGAGATCTACTTGCCTCTGTCTTCAAGTGCTGGAATTAAAGGCATGCATCACCACATCCAGCTCTAGAGATGAGTTCTTAATGGGTAGTTTTGTGGCATAAAACCTTGCATTGTGCTTTAGCATGAACAGCAGATACCATCTGTTTCAAGAAAGGAAATTTTAGGTTGTAGAGATCGCTCATCATTTAAGAGTGCATGCTATAATCTGGCAGTGGTGGCACACACCTTTAATCCTAGCACTCAGGTGGCAAAGTTGAATCTCTGTGAATTCAAGGCCAGCTTTGTCTACAGATCGAGTTCCAGGACAGCCAGGGCTGCACAGAGAAACTCTGTCCTGAAAAACAAAAATACAAGCAAGCAAGTAAACAAACGAGTGCATGCTGCAGAGGATCTGAGTCCAGTTTCCAGCACTTGCACTGGGTTGTAACCACCTGTCCCCTCTTGTCAGAGGATTAGACATTGGTAGCCTCTTCAAGAACCCACATGCAGGTGTGCATACCTCCAAACAGACACATACATACAACTAAAAGTAATAAAAATAAATCTTAAAAAAAAGGGCAGGGGACATTTGATCACTTGTTCACCTTTGTTCATTGTCATATGGATGTGAGTAGCAAAGACAGATGCCATTTTCTGCATTTATCTCCAGTGTTGCTCCTGGTCTGTGGAGAGGGAAAGTGGCCCCTGTTACCTCAGGATCTGTCTGTCTCCACCTTGCTGGCTGAAGTGCAGGCAAAGGCACACACTAAGGAGGCACAGCTCTTGTTCTATGCTAAATTATCGTAGCGTTTTTTATTTTTATTTTAAAATTTAAAAAGGGGGGAAAAAAAAAAGAAATACTTAGTGGAGCTGGAGAGATGACACAGTGGTTAAAGCACTTGCCGTTATTCCAGATAACTTAGTTTGGCTCCCAGCACCCATGTCAAATAGCATACAACCATCTATAATTCCAGCTTCAGGGGATTTGATTCCCTCTTCTGGCCACCCTGGTCACCTCTACACACATGGTGTATACTCATACAGACACATATAAGTACACATCAATTCAAAATTTTTAAAAAACACAGTCCTTTTTTTTTTTTTAAGCGTAAAAACTGTTGAGTGGGCTCACATGATTCACACATGTTCTTATGTGGCAATTACAGTGTGCAGTTTCACAGTTTGAATAGTCTTTGATGTTTTCTCTGCAGGAAATTCAATCACATCTGTGAGCAAACAAGGTTCAAGAACTGAATATTGGAGGAGACACATGAAACAGTTACAGAGCACAGGAGGCAATGATACTATGTTTTTTTTAAAATACCCCTTACAAACACTTTAAGGGCATTTTTAAAGTTTTTCCCTAAGCAGCACTGGGGTTTCTGGTCAGGCACTCTGGTGTGGCTTTTCCCTTTGTAGAATTTTATCTTCAGTGACACACATACCAAATGCTCCGATAACCTGGGAGGCCTACTGGCCACAATGGCCTTCTAGTCAGTGCAAGAGGATCAGTAGACTGAGATCTTCCTGCCACTAGACAGCTTTCCCCTCCTGTGAGGTGAGGCAGTGACAGTGCAGGTTTATACTTTTGTATCTTTTCTACATTGTACCTTGACTACAGTTAAAATGGAAAAGTTCGTGGGAAAAGCTGTCAGATATGTCAGAAGCATTCTCCAGAAGGAAAGGAAGCATAAGTTTACAGCCTCCAGGGATATATAGGGTATTCTCTGTCTGGAAAGACACAGCCTTTTGTATATTTTTTATTTTAATAAGTTTGGTGCTTATCTTCTAATAAGATTTAAATATTAAAAACTGTAGCACAAATACTATAATTTATAATTTACAAATTGACTAAAATTAGGAATAGCCTGATATTTGGAAGAATGAGCATATGTTTCTGTTTATTTAAAAAAAAAAATTATCAAATGTCCAAAACTGCTAATCCTGGGGAGGATGTCTTGAGTAGCCAAGTCTTTGACACGGGGCTGGCCAATGCCTATTGTCCAGCAGGTCAGGCCCTTAGCTTCTGCCCTTAGCCCTCCAGTCCCTGAGAGCAACTCCCTGCTGAAACTCCAGATGGCTCCAGACTGACAGGGCCTTTGCTTTCCAAGCCCTGATCTGGTATATTAGGTTTACCACATCATCTGGAATAATACTTGAAATTTTGTTTTTAGGGGTTTTTTTAAACTTTTTTTAATCTTTTATTGAAATCACCTGTTATATTTGTTTGCAAACTGGTAACTTTTTGCTTCTCAGGAATACAATTTTCAACTGTTGTCTTGCTCTTGATGTAGACTGAGAGGCAATACTCTGTGTTTGTGGGAGATGGTTCTCTTTTTTTTTTTGATTCTAATAAATGAGCTGTGTTTGTTTCTCTTCTTGTGTCATATTCATATGTGGGGTGCCACATGCTTCATGCTAATGCAGACAGGCACCACTAATTGTTCACTACACTAATTGTTCACTACTCTTAATATTTCCTTTATTGCCTGCTAGTCAATCTGGTAGCTTCACCAGCAGATAATGTCAAGAGGTAAGCCAACGGGATGTTTGAGCTCAAAACCTGAGTGTCTCTGAACATGGCATAAGACAGTATCTTTGTTTTCAGACCCGGGCAGTGTTGTATGTGTTATCTGCACCTTAAGCTCCGGTGCTTGGTATTTAATCCCTGGCCCCTGTACGCAGGTCTACAGGATCCTATTCCAACGGGAAGAACCTAGGGCACCAGCACCAAGGCATCAAGCTCCTTGGGAATCACTTAATCCTCCAGTTCTTTAAGAAAGCATACTGTCTAAGAGTCACTTCTAGGGGCTGAAGGGACTCCACAGAGTTTCTGATGAACACACAGCAGAGAGAATAATGCCTGCATGTCAGGCTCTAGCATGAGGGCTTTGGGCCTTGGTGAGCATTCCTGAGTATAATTTGAGCGAGCTGCTTATAGAGGCAGGCTTGTGGGACTCAGGCAGTGTCTTTATGATCATCTGAACTTCCTTTCTCTAGATTCTGTATTAGTTACTTTTCTTGTTGGTATGTGAAATAAGGAAGGGCTTATTTTGGTTCCCAGTTTGAAAGTATAGTCCCATTGTACTGGGAAAGGCATGCTGATGGACATGTGAAGTAGCTTGTCACATGGAATCTGCAGAGAGAAGTGAATGCTGGTGCTCAGCTTTCTCTTTGTACTGTGTTCATGTTTCGGACCCAGCCCATGGGATGGTGTAGCCTACACTCAAGGTTGTGCTCCTCAGCTAAACCTTTCTGAAAACAACCTCACAGACACCCAGAGTTGTGTTTCCTAGGTGACCTCAAATCCAGTCAAGTTGATAATAAAGTTGAACCACTCCACCCCAAAAAAACCCCAATAATCTGGAGTTGTCTTGCTGCCTGTTATCACCTATAGGGTATGCAGGTTTCCTCATAGAATTGACACAGGCTGTTTCCTCTGTAGCTCTTGAACCTAGCCTTGGAACGTACACAGAGTGGGGCCTGCAGATGTCCACTGAGTCTCTGATTCCTGGTGCAGCAAGTGTCACTCCATTTTCCTTGTTAACTCTGTCTGAATTTGTGGTCAGCTGGGCCTACATCTCTGCCTTGCCAGCTGTTGTATCTTTCCTTGTCCTATCAGAAGAAACCCTTCCTGCCCTGCAGGGTTCCAAGCACAAGCCAGAAAAGGGTCATAGGGTGCTAAAGGAACCAGGCTGCCCCCGTACAACTTCATTAGGCCAGACTCCCAATTCCACCTGAGAAAATTGACTTAAAACAAAGGAGCCCCTAGTTCCAATTACAAAAAGCTGATTAAATCTTCAGGCTTACTCACCTTGATTGCCTTATACTGTAGGTAAGGGGTGGTGGGATGGTCAGACCAGGATTCCAGCAGGCTTCCCTATCCTGGAACTGTGTTTGTCTCAAAGACACAGCTAACCCAAATGTGTAGCTGGAGTTGAAGGAGGGTTTCTGCCAATTGAGGGGACCCTGGTGACAGCTTACCCTGCATTGGTCTGTCAGCCTAAGAGAGAGTGATGGAAAGCCAGGATGACCTTACATAGCTGTAGTGAGACCCGAGTAACAGACCTTGAAACTTAGTAAAAAGAACACAAAAGTCCAGTGTGGATCCAACTTCAAGTGTGGCATGATAGAGGAACCCAGCATTGTTCATGAAGGTTCTCTGGCTTGGCCTTTTCTCTGCCTCCCCTCAAGTTTTGTATGCACACCAGTTAATGTTTATACACTGTCAGGGCTGTATAAATGGGCTGGGTTTCTCCTCAAGAAATGAGAACAGAGGCCCATAAAGTAGGAGAGGCCAGTCTTACAGACTCACCAGATACAGTTAGCCACATGAAGTAAGCTCAGATGATCTATAGCAGAACTGCCTCCTGAGCACTGGTTCCATTAAACACATTAGTTTAAACATCATATAACATAGAGCCCCATAACTTATATTAAAACCAAAGAGAATAAACACTTGCCTTAAAACTCTTCCTAGTCTACCGTAACCACGGGCCTTTTCACATGCGCTCAAGTTTCCCAAAATCACAACTAAGGCTGAAGTATATATTAATAAATGCTTAGTTCAAAAGCTTAGGCCCGTTCCCCACCTAGCCCATAATTCAATAACCCATTTGTGCTATTCCAAGTCCTGCCACATGGCTTGTTATCTCTCTCTCCTCAGGGTTCATGAGACAACCAGGAGTTCCAGGCAAATCTCTCCCAAGCCTCAGACTATTCCAGAATCTTCTCTATACAGGAACTTCCACATCCCTAATTTCCTGCCTAAGCTCATAAGCTAACAACCTTTTATTGACAGGTGAAGCTTCCATATATTGCACAAAAGATTCCCTCCACAGTCTATTACTCTCTGAGCACAATAGACTCTGAAAGAGTCGATGCTCTCTGAGCTCCCTGGACTATGTAATAGCCTTACGCCTGTGACTGGATAGTGTGTTACTTGTCTTTCTGACATCTCAAACTCTCTTGAAACTCTAGAGTAGATGCTGTCACACCACCCACACATACCATACACAAACCCAGGCATCGTCCTTCATCTCTCTTGAAGAGCAACTAACTGCATTCTACATGAGAAGAATGAGCTGTTCCCACAGACAGAGTTCGTGCCTGGGCCAGTACTTACCTCTGATCACTGTTGTGTTGCCTTTGCCATCTCTGAAAGTTCTGCCTTCCCATCACCACAGACCCTTTGTGGCCATTCCCTAGCCTCACACTGACCTCCCCTCCTCATGCTACCTAAATTTAACACTCTCCTAGATCTTCACATGCTCACTACCCTCTCAGGCAAACTTGAAGCACATTTCCACAGATAGGTTTTGTTTAGGGAACTGGTTCAGATTGATGAGAGGTCTCTAAAATTTTTTTTAAATTATTATTTGTCTGTGTGTGAGTGTGTACGTGATATGTGTAAATATATGTGGTGAGTGTATCATGGTGCACATGTTGGGATTAGACCAACTTGTAGAGTTGGTTCATTCCCTCCACCTTTATATGATCTTCAGATTGCCAGTCTTTATGCTTCAAGTGCCCTTACTTGCTAAGCCACTTACCAGGTTCAGAGAGGTCCTTGCTAAATAATCCATAAGACTGCAGAATATCTGCCCACCTGTCTCTTTATTCATCTCTGACATCATCTCCTGTATGCCTTTTGTTGATTATTTCCCACCAAGAAGTAAGCTTTCTGAAAGCAGGGATATTAGACAGCATCTGGCAAAGTCCTTGGAATCCAACAGTCCTCAGTAGACACAGAAGTTTCGCCCATCGCCCCCATAGACATATAAAGCTGGGACCCTGTCAGTCCTTTTGTCCACCTCAAGACCCTTCAAATTTGTTGATTGACTGATGAGCAGAAACAAAAGAAATATCCAAACAATAGAATATAATTCAGCAATGAGAACAAAAGCACTAAAAGATGTACAACATGGATACAATTTGAGAAAGAACTCAAAGCTATATGGCATATGAATCTTATTGTTATGAAATGTACAGGCAAGGACACTCAGAAACAGAGCAGAGTGGTGACCAGGGGCTGAAAGACAGAGGTGAGGAAAGCTACTCCAATGAAAGTGCCCTTAAAGCTGGATTATAGAAATGGGTGTACAGCTGCAAATTTACTCAAATTGTACACAAGAGCAAATTCTACAGCATGCTAATTATACCTTAGTAAAGCTATGGTAATTTTTATTTGGGGTTAGAAATGCAGCTTGGAGGTGGGGAGGTTGCTAGACATTTTCAAGGCCAAGGATACAATCTCTAGCACTGGAAAAAAAAATGTATACTTGCCATTTTTCCCATGAAGCTGTGGCATCGGTTTAATATAGTATATTGTTTGTTGCGAGAACTTCCTCTCCTTTCCTATCTCTTCACATACTAGAGACTGAACCCAAGAGTTCTGAACTACACTGCAGACATCTTTTTATTTTTTAAGACAAGTCCCACTTTATAGTCCAGTCAGTCCTCGAGCTTGTGATACTTGTCAGACTTCCTCGTGCTGGTAATGCAGTCGCGTGGCACAGCGTCCGGCCGTGGATAACACTGGCGTAATACAAACTAGGCTTCCAAACACTTAGGAACAAGTTGCCAGTACCGTGGTGGAGGCGGTGTCTGGCGGGAAAGCCACGCCCTAGGGGGCGTGACCACATGGATCATCATACCCACCAGTCAGAAGGCCGCGAGGGGCGGGAGCGTGGCGAGACCTGGTTACGTCACTACCGCCGGAAGCTTTTTTTATTATTATTTTTTGGTCTGATTTGGTCCTTTAGGCTGGAAGTTGTTTCTCTGAAAGGAAGGCGTACAAAATTTTAAGGCCACATTCTGAAGGATACCTCAGTTCTGTCCGAAGATCCATACCAACCTTAATTCGAAAGTGGCTACTGGCCGCAGAGAACAGCCTCTCTTCCGGAACGAAGACCTCCAGGACAGTTTGTTTCCGGGGGGTTGCCCGAGACTGGTGCCCTGTTGCGCCCCGCCCCTTGCACAGCCACGTCCTACCGGAGCCGCAGGGTTGGGCCGCAACGGGTGAGGGTTGTGGGGCTAGTACTGAGGAGGGTCGGGACCTTGTGGTAGAGGACCGTGGAGGGACTGCTGGGGCAACTCTAACCGCTCCCGGAGAGGCGTACGCGGGCAAGGCGGATGCAGAGTCCGGTGAGGGTCGCGCAGACTTTGGGTCAGCGGCGGTCAGCTCAAGTCAGCTTTTCCTTTTACTCTGTGGGGCTGGAACCCTGCCTCGCAGCTGCTGTCAGTACGGGGTTGGTAAATGCAGAGGCTTCCTCTGCACCTCACGGGATGCGGTCGGCCCCGACCTGAGCGTTTGCTACTGCTGCTTGGTTGGGTCAGCGTGTTTGAAGTCTGCTCCTTTTGCAGTTGATGACGAACGTGACATGGTGGCAAGTCGTTCAATGCGAGGGGGACTTAATACTGTTTTGATTCTGGTTCTCAGAGGTGTTTCACAGCCCCGCTGAACATGGTCAGTGGAGTCAGTGAAGTCAGTGACCAGAGAGAGCTAGGCGAACAGCTTACCACATTTCCACAGGCGCTTACTGAATGTTTATAGAAAGAGAGGCCCTGTTTGTAAAAGGTCCCAGGATACAGTAGTGTTGTGGTCTTTGTTTTCGTCACTTTATGGTGGAGGTATACTGACAACTCAAAACAGTGAGAGGATCAGCTTTGTGCGGCCTTCGGAAGAGTTTACTTTTGAGTCAAGGCAGACCTCCGTGACAAGAAGCGTCTGTGCAGAATTATTGAGAGGAATGTCTCAAGAAAAGTGAACAAGAAGTGTAGAGATCTTATAGATTGTCAGCTGTACTTCTGTATGCGTAATATAGCCAGATAATGAGAAAAGACACAGCCATGTGAGGGGTACAGACATAATTAAGAATCCCAGTAAAGTGATCTCCAGTTAAGGCTAAGAGGTTTGTACGTTCTTGTCAACAGGACATTGTAAACCATTTACAGATGCCTCCTGACTTTTACTTTTATAATCCTTTAATGACTCAGATGCAGTGTACCTTGAATGGAAGGAAGAGGAAAAAGTTGGGTAAGGTGGCACATACCAGCTCTTGGGAAGTCAAGACAGGAAGACCTCAACCAGCTTGAGGCCCAGGCTACATAGCAAGATTCTGTCTAAAAATCCAAAAGCAGATCAGAAAGACTTCTCAGTGGTTAAATGTTATAGAGTCTGATAACCTGAGTTCCCTGGAAGCCCTGTGGTGGAAGGAAAGAACCCACTCTTTAGTTGTCCTCTGACCTCCACACACCTGTGAGTATAAACACAGACACAATTTGGAAAACCTTGTTTCCTCCCTATTTCTCAGAAAAGAAAACAAACAGAAGAAGTGAAAGTTACTCAGATTAAAATGAGCTATTTTTTTGGCCAATTGCTTTAAGTAGTGTTACTTTCTCAAGTGAGAATATAACTGCAATTTGCCTTTTACTGTTAATTTTGAACAGCTGTTGAAAGGAGAAATAATTACACTTGTTTAGCGGAGGCATGAACAGATCCTCTATCTTACTGTAGTCAATCCTAGCAAAAATTTTGTATTCATTTTCTCTGTGTTTTTATTGATGAGGTAATAAGCTAAGAGTGGCTCAGAAATCTACCTAACAAGATCTTACAGCCAAATGGAAAAAGCAGGATTTGAGGCAAACATGTGTAACTCAAAACCTGTCACTTATGTCCTTGCTGTACCTGAGGCTGGCCTTTGGTTTTTACCTATATGGAATACTATTTGCTATTGTTCAATAGTGCAGCATCAACCAGACATCTTCAGGACGTTTGATCTTTGCCTGTGCATCATGTCTAGGTGATGATAACCCCCGTAATGGGGTAGCTGTTGTTTGTGGATCGTTTATGAATTGCAGGGAAAGCTGGAAACCTGTTGACCTGAGATGGTCGTCTCCCAATGTGAAATTTGGGCGAACTGCTAAAGTTAGGTATATCTTGGGAATTTCTCAGTGATGGCTTTGTTCTGCCATCTAGAAATGGGAGTACAAATGGTTAAAAATGAAACTATAAGCTGCGTGAAGTAGTACATGACTGTCAGCCTAGGATTCAGAAGGTGGAAGCAGGAGAATCTCCATGAGTTGGAGACTATCCTGGACCATATATTGAGCCTTTGTCTAAAAAAATCCCAAACCCAAAACAAACAAACTGAGCTGGCTGAGATATCTCCGTCAGTAAAGTGCTTGCTGTACAAACATGAGGACTTGATTTTGATCGTTTGCCAAATCTCATGTAAGAAAGCTGGGCGTGGTAGTGTACACTTGTAATTCCAACACCAGGGAGGTGGAAACAGTCAGACTTCTGGAGCTTACTGTCCAGCCAGTCTATTCCTAGTGATGAATTCTAGGTCAGTGAGAGATACTGTCTCAAAAATCAAGATGAATGGCACGGAAAGATATGCAAATACATATGCACAAAAAGAGCCAAATTGACCAAACAAAAGGAAAAGATAACTATAATGAAAATGACCTCTTTGATTAAAAAAAAAAAAAAAATCACAAATTTAGTATGTACCAAAAACAGTGTGTGTGTGTGTGTCCATGTGTCCTTGTCCGTCCGTCTTTGTGTCCCCACCTACACCCCAGCTGTCTCATCTTCCTTGGTGTCTAGAGATTTGCCCTTGTCAGCAGTCTGAGGTAATGAGACCCTGTATGACTGAATCATGCCTACCCAAATTCAAAGAAGACTGAGGTTAGACAGTAAATGCCAGTTTACTGCCCTTCAGGCACAGAAGATGGAAGCACAGTCCAGAAATTCATCTATAGATCTACTTCAGGAGGAACTAGCTGATTGTGAACAGGAGCCATCTGAGTGAATTAGCCAGAGTCAGTTATAGTTGGGTGGTCCTCCATTCTGGAGGGCTGTACCATTCCATCCATCTCTGAAAGGAGGAAGGACAGCTTAGGAATCAGATGTCTTGCTCAGCACAAACTCAGAGTAAGGGGAAATAAGAGGCGATATGTGGTGGTCTCTAGCTTGTGACAACCTGATGCATTTGTCATCAAATTTAAATCAGTGGAATTTGAATATTCTTGACTAACGTTTGTCTAATACCAGTCTAAGTTATGGACATTGCCACTGCATCTAAGGCACATTATCTCTGGGACTCTTTGGCTGCACTCCTTTAGTGTTTATCCTATACTAGACCTATATGTCATTGGCTAAGTTGATAGGCTAAACTGATTTTATTATTGGTAAGTTTCTTCATTCATAAGTAATCATCAATCACGGAGGACAGATGGAGTCAGAGGCCATGTGTCTCCAGTGACAGGTGTCAGTGTGCTAGCCCTCCTTTTGAGTCAGCATCATACCTTCTCTTGAACACCATCTTCTCAGGCTTCTTACCTGTGATTTCTCAGTGTGTTTCTTTTCTTTTTTATTTTTGAGCCAGGATCTCAACCTTGTAGCCCAGGCTTGCTTGTAATTCACTATGTAGGCGAGGTTGGCTTGAAACTCTGAGATCCACCTGACTCTGCCTCCCAAGTGCTAGAATTAAAAGCATGTGCCTCTACGCCAGCTTCAGTATGATTTATAAGCTCAGGATGTAGGTTATTTTGTCATGAAACATGTTAACCATAGAACAGAAAGAATAATATGGAATTTATTCTGAAAAATAACATAGATATAAATATACCTACAATGTGCCTGGAAGGTTATATTTAAATCTGACCATTTGATAAGGAAATAAGTTAGTAATCCCATTAGCACACTTCAATATTTATAACTAATTGTCAGACTCGTGGTGAAGTTATATTTTCTTAAACTTAATCCACTATAGTGATTACCGGTCTTACTGATAGGGAAAGGTGGATGGTTACCTGCTGTGAGATGCCTTCTCTCTCCACTTTCTAAGTTAGCTGTCATTCTGTTTGTCCTTGGATCTCCTTTCAGAATCCCCATCTAGCATACTGTTACCTCATCGTTTAGTAATCACCTTTAATTTTCACTCCTCTAGATCTGAGTTGCATAGAATACAGTATAAACTTTGACCTTGGGCATGATCATTCCAGGTGTTTTATGAGCATCTAGGCCTGTCTAGTTCATAAGCTGCTGGCTACAAATGGTTATTTACATTCAGATTAAACTTAAATAAAATTTAAGTTCAGTTCCTCAGTTGCCACATGGACAACTACAGCAGATTACAGGCACTTTTTAAAAACCTTGGAGAATCATCTGTGGTAGAACTTCTTATAGCTGGCACCAGGAGAGACTGCATGCCTTAGGAAAGGGCTCCCTCAAAACCTAGGATGTTGTAGGTGCTCAGGGATTGTTTGTGGGGTGGAAATCTGTATTTGTTTTCTATACGAATTGGGAGCCTTGTAACTGTTACTTAAAATCTAACAACTTAAGTTTCCCAATGCATTTTTCTCTTTGTCCTCTCAGGAATCATGGTATTGCTTGGTTTAACTTCAAGCCATTTATGAGACATTAAACCTAAAAATGGAAAACAGAGTAAGATCCTTCTTAGAAGCTCTGAGCTGTTGCTGATGGCAAAAAGCAGACTTAATCCAGAGTTACTTGTAGCTCCTCAGAGTCTTCTTAGTCTGGGCTGTCCTGATCATGGATGGAGCATCAGCCAAACAGGATGGCCTCTGGGAAAACAAGTCCAGCAGTGATATTGCATCTTGCCCTGAAGCCGCACTGGAGATTGTGGGCTCTCTGGCTCAACTGCCTGACCAGCAGGATACAGCTCAGGGTAAGTCATTAGGTCATTCTATGATGTAGCACTTCACTCTGAAGAAGAGGAGGTCAGCTAGTGCTTTGGAGGGGGACATGAACTTTTCATTAGTAGTCTTACAGATATTTTCATTTGGTGCTAATTTTAGATCAAGCACAGTCTGTAGTCAACAGAATAGGAGATGTGTCATGGCCAGAAGCAGAACTGCTTCCGGAAGGCTTCTATTGAATTTCCACTGGTGAATTAATGTTAGTGCTTGGAATTCTACTTTTTTGGTTGATTGGTTGCCAAACTTTGAATAACTGGGACTGATGAGTGGCCTAGGATTCCTAAGTCATGTTTCTCTGTTGTTTGTGCACTAGTAATAACTCAGGTGATTCCAATATTCCATGCAGTCAGGAGCTAGCAATACAATATGAACTTTAAAAAGATAATTATCTACTGGTTCTCCAGCAGAAATTGCATTGTAGGTCTTATAAAATGATGTTCAAGCAGTTAACTTGCAGGTACTAGTTTTCGTGCCTGAGATAGTGGGTTCTTGCACAGAACAACATCTTAGATCAGTCACTTAGAAGATTTATGGTGCCTATCATGGGTAGTTGTGGGGGTTAAAAGAAGTAATGTGTGTAGCCACTTAGATCACTTAGATCAGTGAGATTCGTAGAACCTATGCATTGGGTATTTGTGAGGGTTTAAAGAGGTAATGTATATAACATGTAAAACGAGCTGGAATGTAGCTCAGTGGTAGAATGCTTACCTAGCAGTTATGAAGCCCTGAGTTTAGTCCCTATTACCTAGTGAGCATCTAGTAAGAGGATGTAGCCATTTTTGTCTTCTGTTTATCATGATGTTTATATTTAAGCTTGTGTTTGGAAACAAAGTCTTCATACATATTGGATCTTGTTGCTTTTAGATTTTAAGTGTAGTATGCTGCTCATAACTCATTTTGTTTATCAGTGTATGCATTAGAAAGTGGTATTAACCACTTGTAACTTGTATCTGAAATGCAGAATCCCTGCACCCTTTAATAAAGGGTGACACTGTAGGACCACGATCCCTGCACCTGTGAGACCTTTGATAAAGCTGGTGGTGTAGGCTGTGTCACACAGCTAAATGTCTTGGGCCTTGATGACTTCTGTGCTCTATTCTCTACTTGTAGTTTTCATTTTCAAGGAGAATGTCACTGACTAATAGGAATTTGTATTTGTAAATAGCAACCCGGTTTTTACTTGGCTTGAGTGAAAATAGGGAATTTCCTGCGTGCTTCCTGGATATATCTTGGTACCCATTGATATTGGTGCCTATGAGATCTTAGGTCACTGAGCCTGGGAATACCTCAGGATGGACCCTCCCTCCCTCCTTACTGATAACTGGTTTACCCACTGAGGGAAGGCAGAAGAAAGTCTAAATTTGACTTAATTTTGAGAACTTTATCTTTTTCTTCCTCTTTTGAGGAAGAACTGTGTTTTAGTTCTTTGCACAGTAATGGCACTATGTAAAGCTAGGTTTGGGCCATGAGCACAGCCCTTATGGGTAAACTTGGGTTTTACATTTTTAAATGTTTTTGAGGTAGGGTCTCTTGGATCCCTGGCTTTCCTCAAACCTGCTGTACAGTTAAGGATGATCATGAACTCTTGATCTGTCTTCGAGTATTTCCTAATTGCTGAGATTATTATAGGTGGTGAACAGCCACACCTAGTTTGTGAAATTGTTTTTTTTTATAATACCTAGCTCTTGTTCATCCAGCCAAAACAAAATTTGATTTCTGTTCATTTTAGCAGAATCACTCTGATTAGATCATCTACCTCTTTGGAGAATGTATTTGGACTTTATTTTGAAACCAGCCCTTGAAAATGTGAGCTTGGACTCTGATTAGCCCAACTTTCATCTACACCTTAGAAAAATCAACTTTGTTTTAAGCCTTGGCTCTTCCCAACAACACTTAAAAAAATAGATTTTCAAAATTTTTTGGTTTTAATTTTTCTTATTTAAGTGGGAAGGAAACATGAGTTAAATACAACAGTCATAGTGTAGAAGATAAGGCTAACGTGCAGGTGAAGACATGAGGCTTTGCCCCAACTTCCCTTGCCTTAAGATAGATATGGCTGCTATTTTCCTGAGAGTCAGAGAAAACAGACTTGTAAAATATAGAAATGCCATGCTCATGGAACATATAGCTGTATGTCTGGAAATAACAAACTTTTTCAAACAATGTGCTAACACACTTTCTCTCTCTTTCCAGATGCCAGTGTTGAGGTAAACAGAGTTTTTAAGGAAGAAGGAAGCCCAGATAGATCCAGCCAGGTGGCCATCTGTCAGAATGGGCAGATCCCAGACCTTCAGTTGTCTCTTGATCCCACAACAAGCCCAGTGGGACCTGATGCCTCTACAGGTGTGGATGGTTTCCATGACAACCTAAGGAAGTCTCAGGGAACTAGTGCTGAGGGCAGTGTTAGAAAAGAAGCTTTGCAGTCTCTCAGACTCAGTCTTCCCATGCAAGAAACGCAACTGTGTAAGCATCCATTCCCTCTGGACTCTTCCTGCCCCTTTGCTATCAGCATCTTCTACTTGGAGTCAGTGCCTGACTGCTCCTGTGTGAGCAGTTCTGACTTGCCCTGTCTTATTTTTGTACTGAATGGGGGAGGCAGAGGGATGCATCTTAACAATTTAGCTTCCCTTTAAGGACTACAAGTCTGTCTGGATGTTGGAACTTTCTGCCATCTAGTACTAACAGTGGTATCAGACTCCTTGACAAACACACCTCCCATGTCATTCTTCATGGGTGGCCAAGAAACAGGCAGGGAATTAATCTTAATGGTAAACCAGATTCTCACAAGATCGTTTGCATGTTTATATAAGTACCTGAATTTTTTGTTATGGTCTTTAAAATGAAATTTATATGCCAGTAGTTAGTTATGTGAAAGACTGAAGCAAGAGGATTGAAAATTGAGGTCAGCCTCAGTGCCACTTAGCAAGGCCCCCATAAACAAAACAAAAGGAATCTTAGGGGCTAGAGAGATAGCTCAGCAATTAAGAGCATTTGTTGCTCTTGCAGAGGACATAGATTTGGCTTTTGACCTCTTAACCCTTCTCCTGATGTTTTACAGACACATCTGCTGGTATTAGGGTTAAGCCACAAACTCAGCCCCATGAGAGTGGCTGCCTTGGGTTTGCAAGTACAGTAATTTTATGTTACCACCCCCCCACACACACACACACACACAACTTGAGTTTTAATATTTTAAATCTATTTATTTATTTATTTTAAAGAGTTCCCATTGTATTTACTGTCCTTGAGTGTGAGTTCTGGATTTGAGCTCATTTGTCAGGAAACTGATGTAGCCTGCCCTTGGCCCTCTAGGTCTTCACTCTACACTAAGTGCCTCAGCAGGACTAATCAGCCATTTTGTTTATCAGATGGACAATGTCTGAATAAATAGGGTTAAACAGGCTCTTGATTTTTACATGGTGTTATGACTTTGTTACTGCAGCAGTTGAGATAATCTGTGAGTGTAACTTCCTAAGAAAATATGTCTGTGTAATGAAAAGAGGCTCATCTTGTCACTTGTAAGTACAGCTTTTATCTGTGCTCAGTGGCTATGGCCCTTAGTTTTCTCTCAATCTGGAAATTGTCATGGAATATAGGTGACTGTGTGTTTTTCACAAGCTAAAAACCGTACTGGTGATTAAATCTAAAACTTCTGTGATTACCAATGAGTTTTCTGTACCCTGCTCCCTATTAACCTCTCAATGGCCATTTCCCTTGCAGGCTCCACTGCGTCTTCATTGCCCTTGGAAAAGGAGGAGCAGGTCCGACTGCAGGCCCGGAAGCGCCTGGAAGAGCAGTTGATGCAGTACCGAGTTAAGCGCCATCGGGAGAGGGTGAGTCTCTTGGATTGGTGTCTGGACTGTATCCTGTATCCTCTGTATGATTTCTGAGCAGCTCTGAGTTCTACAACATAGAACTTGTCCAATCCATATCTGGCATTCCATTCTTCTCCATCTTCTTTCCCTTTGTGTTCTTTTCTAGAAGTTACTTCTCCTATGTTTAACTGCCGCATTTAGGATGTATGTCATCCTCCCAGTGTCCCTGCCCTGGGGTTACATTACTTTGGTAGAATGACAGGATTGACATTTTCATATCAATGTTATGCTGCAGCTGGAGAGATGGCTCAGTGGTTAAGGGCACTTGTTGCTTTTCTAGAGGACTTGGGTTTGATTCCCAGCACCCACAAGATAACTCATAACCGTCTTTATAGCTCCAGATCCAAAACATCTGACTCCCTCTTCTGGCCTCCAAGGGAACCAAGCATATACATGGTGCACAGATATGCATACAAGCAAAACATCTATTCACATAAAGTAAAAATAATTTTTAAAGAAAATTATGTTGGGCTGGAGAGATGGCTCAGCGGTTAAGAGCACTGACTGCTCTTCCAGAGGTCCTGAGTTCAATCTCCAGCAACCACATGGTGGCTCACAACCATCTGTAATGGGATCTGATGCCCTCTTCTGGTGTGTCTGAAGACAGCTACAGTGTACTTAAATACATTAAATAAATAAATCTTTTAAAAAAAAAGAAAGAAAATTATGTTGACATCATAGCTTGAGTTTTTCCAAATATCACTCAGACCATTTTGGAATTTCTAGCTAGTGTAATGAGATAAGAGACAGAAACACTGACAAATAGAAGGATTGGTGTTATTTGCAAGTTGATAATGCCTTAGACGTTTATGAGAAATCAACTGAAAACCATTACTAGGTATAAATTTTTTTAAGGAAATGTTCTGTTTGTTATTCCAGTTCATTAATGGGAAAAATCAGTAATTATCCTGCCACAATCAGTTGTAAAAATCACTTGGGAAAAAATTTGCAACAATAAAAGTGATAAAATAGCTGGGAATTAAAATGATAATAAACAGTGTTAAGAATGGAGCAAGAGTTCCACATGGTTGGGTGTTGTGGCATAGTTGTATTCCTAGACCAAGATGGAGGCAGGGGCGTGATGCGGGCTCCCTCAGCCTGGACCATGAGACCCCTATGTCAGTATCCTCCTCGTTCCACAAGAAAGGTTACCATATGTATTTACTGAGTTGTATGTAAGCAGATGTGAGTAAAGAGACTCATTACCTCTTGAATAATTACAGACCCAAAGTAGATCCAATCCAACAGAACTTATTTAAAAATGTTTTTCTGTATCTGAAAATCTAACCATGACAATAGCTAGAAAAGTTTTGCCAGGAAAGTTGGATGAGAAGAACTTATTATGTAACTCACTTTAAAATGTTTGTTTGTTTGTTTTTTATGGTTTTTTGAGGTTTTTTTTTGTTTGTTTTTTTTTTTTTTTTTTTTTTTTTGGTTTTTCGAGACAGGGTTTTTCTGTGTAGCCCTGGCTGTCCTGGAACTCACTCTGTAGACCAGGCTGTCCTGGAACTCAGAAATCCACCTGCCTCTGCTTCCCTAGTACTGGGATTAAAGGTGTGCGCCACCACTGCCCGGCACTTTAAAATGTTTTAAAGTGTTAGCCGTTAAAGGCTGTGTTTCAGGCCCAGGGATGGTCAAGTCTGGTCATTGAATGCAGTCTGAGAGGTAAGTTTTCAGATCTGCTGCACCCAACATTCTAAGGGCCTGGTAGACTGTTGTTGGTAGAATGTTCATTGGTACATGTTTTCTGGATGACAGTTTTAAAATGCTGCTTGCTAATCTTAGTCATATTTTTATATTTTTGTTTGTTTCTCAGTCCAGTCAACCTGCAACTAAAATGAAACTTTTTAGTACACTTGATCCTGAGCTCATGTTAAATCCAGAAAACTTGCCAAGGGCCAGTACTGTAGCTGTGACAAAAGAATATTCCTTCCTGCGTACCAGTGTTCCTCGAGGGCCCAAGGTAGGCAGCTTAGGGCTGCTGGCACATTCTAAGGAGAAAAAGAACTCCAAGTCAAGCAAGATTCGGTCTCTGGCTGACTATAGAACTGAAGATCCAAGTGACTCTGGTGGCCTTGGTTCTACTGCTGATGCTGTTGGAAGCTCCCTGAAACAGGGTAGAAGTAGCACTTCAGTTGTGTCTGAGGTTAGCCCATCATCTGAGACTGATAACCGTGTAGAGAGTGCCTCGCTAACTGGGGATAGTGTGTCAGAGGCTGATGGCAATGAGAGTGACAGTTCCTCACACAGCAGCCTCTCTGCCCGAGGGACCTGTGGTGTCCTGGGGAACGTGGCCATGCCAGGAGCAGCATACGTGGTTGATGGCCAGGAGATTTCTGCTGAGGCCTTGGGCCAGTTTCCTTCGATTAAAGATGTACTACAGGCTGCTGCAGCAGCCCAGCACCAAGATCAGAACCAGGAAGCCAACGGGGAAGTGCAGAGCCGCAGAGACAGCATCTGCAGCAGGTAGGGCAGCAGCCTTGAATCTGGACTCTTTACTGTTGCTCTGCCATGTGTCTTTGCTAATGCACCCCAGTCTTTACATTAGCTTTTCACCTATGTACACCTCCGTCGCTTTCTTTACAAGTAGAGTCAGCTCTAAACCACTTATGTAGTATGAAAAGCATTGTAGACCTATCTCTTAAGACTTTCTGGGTGCTTACAAGGTCCTGTTTCTAGAGCATCTTCCTCTGTAGGAGGCGTGAACCTCTGATTCAGTTCACTTCTTAAGTTGTATGTTTTAAACTCTGGGAAGAAACTGGGTGTTGGTGGTGCATACCTATCATCCAAGCACTTAGGAGGCTGAGGCAGGAGGATCATATGTTTAGGGACAGTCTAGATTACATAGTTTCAGGTCACAGAGGATCTATGTATTTTCTACATAAAAAGAACTCTCTTTTTAAAAAAGCAAAAACCAAACCAAAACAAAAATCAGGAGAAATAGAGGGGAAATGTAAAAATTGGACAGTATGCTGGGCAGTGGTGGCACACGCCTTTAATCCCAGCACTTGGGAGGCAGAGGCAGGTGGATTTCGGAGGCCAGCCTGCTCTACAGAGTGAGTTCTAGGACAGCCAGGGCTACACAGGGAAACCCTATCTCGAAAAACCTAAAATAAAAAAATAAAAAAAAAAAAATTGGACAGTATGATGAAGGATGAGGAGGAGTAACAGTTACCATGTTCTGATCTCTTGACTTTGTACTTCTGACCCTTAGTGTGTCCATGGAGAGCTCTTTTGCTGAACCACAGGATGAACTGTTGCAGATTCTTAAAGATAAAAGGAGACTTGAAGGACAGGTGGAGGCTTTGTCATTAGAAGCCAGTCAGGTAAGGCATGTTTGATTGTTGCTCAGTAAGCTGAATTCCTGAAAAGAATATGTGGGTCTTTGCTGTTTGTAATTTTATAGATAACTTTAAGTGTAATTCATCAGCCAAGATGGATGTGTTCCTCATTTTAGTCTGCTGGGTGTGCTGGTCTTAAACAAGGTTGTGCTAGTTTATTTATGGCTCATTCTTTCCCTTTGTCTCCATCAGAATTTGCCAAGAGCATGTCCTTAATATACCTGAGAGTTTGTAACAGTTAATTTCTCCTGGTGTCTTTACATTTCTCTGACAGAGTAAAAGTTTCATTTTATCCCTATTACTCCTTTTTGTGGGGTTCTGCCTTTACTTACTAGTTTTTTATTTCTTAAAGATTATTATATTTATTTATTTATTTGAGTTCATATATATGGTGGAGGTGGATATGTATGTGGCATGAATGTGGAGGTTGAACAACTTGCAGGAGTTGGTTCTTTCCTTCTAGCAGATGGGTTTGGGGAGTCAAACTAAGGTCATCATGCTTGGAAGTGACTTTACCTGCTGAGCTATCTTGCTAGTCCATGGTCTGCTTTGTCTGATATTAATTTTCCGATATCTTGTTTTCATTTGGGGGAGGGGTGGAGCTGGAGAGATGGAGCAGTATTAAGAACACCTACAGCTTTTTCAGAGGACGGAAAGTTGGTTCACAGTGTTCATAAAAGGCGACTCACAGCTGCAAAGATGATTCATTTCTTCATTTTCAATCTGTACTCTGTTATATGGAACTTTTTAATTAATTACTTAATTTTGAAACAGCTTCTCGTATAGCCCAGGCTGGCTTTAAACTTGCCTTGGAACTAAGGATGACCTTGAACTCTTGATCTTCCTGCCTGTACCTCTCAAAGGTTGAGATTACAAGCCTGTGTCACGATGCCTGGCTTGCTTCTTGCCTCTCTCTCTCTCTCTCTCTCTCTCTCTCTCTCTCTCTCTCTCTCTCTCCAATAACAACTAGATTTTTATCTTCTGTCAGTAGTTTAGAGTGAGTCTGTTCATGGGAATTCAGTTACATGCTTTGTGATGGAGAACATACACATATATAGAGAGACAACAAGATGGCTGACCAGAAGTTATGAACACATACTACAGGAGGAGAGCACTGATTGAAGCCATGTGTGAGATTCAGTTGCTTGCTAAGTACATATGTCATGCTTTAAAAATCCTTAGGCACAAGCCAGTTCATTTAGTTATATATAAAACAATCTTCCAATATGATTTCAGAGATTTTAAGAGAATTTTTGATTGTACACAGTTTTCTGTGCTAACTGAGAATGTCACTGTCTTATCACATCCATTGATACTTCCTCTGGATACTTATTCCTGAGATGGGTCTGAGCACCTTTACTTCTTTGGAACTTGCTTTCTTTCTTATGCACTTTGAAATGGGTCCTATTAAACTCAGGATGTGTATGGATCTGTGGCAGTTTCCAGTGGATGTCATTTATATTGACTCTAAACTCCTTGAGATCTGGGATACAGTTCAGGGTTAGAGCATTTGCCTAGCATGCTTAAGTCCCTGAGATCAGTCCCCAACACTACACAGAAATAAAGTCTTGTTAAGTTTTACTGATTATCCCAGTTCCTTTGGTGTTTGCTCCTCTGCCTGTTGGACATCCTGTTGTCACACTTCTCTTTAACATGTGGTGTTGAGTTCCCACACACCATCTTAGATAGATCAGGGTGAGTAGAATGTGCTGGTGGCTGGGGCTTGTCTTTGTCTTTCATTCGTCTTTTCATTTTTTTGTTTATCAAACCCCGTTTTGTGGTTCTAGGGATTGAATTTGGGTCCTGCTGCATGCTAATCAAGCACCCTACCACTGAGTAATACTCGTAGCCCTTACTTGTCTCCTGGCTGTGGTCTGTAGCTCCTGGGGCCTGTTTGCTCTCTGTGCTCTGTCCTGTGGCATTGTTGCTGTGGTCACTCAGCACAGATTCCTGCATCTGTGTTATGGCTTACTTAGCCCTTGAATTTCTGCAGTGGCAGCATTTTCCTCATTGAGTTCAATCTGACAGCATCTATCTCTCAGGGATCTGTCAACTTGTTTTATATGGGGAACAGGTAACTGTCAAATTTAAGTGACTGGTTTTTGGGTAGACTGTTTTTAAGTAAAACTTATTTTTCTCTGTCTCACTGATTGTAAACATAGTAAGTTTCAGCAGTCTTGTTAGAACAGTGGTTGAGAGGGACCTATGTTTCTGAAAACCATTATGGCTGTTTGGGGATATTTTCAGGCACTTCAAGAGAAGGCTGAGTTACAGGCCCAGCTTGCTGCCCTGAGCACAAGGCTACAGGCACAGGTGGAGCACAGCCACAGCAGCCAGCAGAAGCAAGACTCCCTTAGTTCTGAAGTGGACACCTTGAAGCAGTCTTGCTGGGATCTAGAGCGAGCCATGACTGACCTGCAGAACATGCTAGAGGCTAAAAATGCTAGCCTGGCATCCTCAAACAATGACCTACAAGTGGCAGAGGAGCAGTATCAGAGACTGATGGCTAAAGTAGAGGACATGCAGAGAAACATCCTCAGCAAGGACAACACAGGTAAGCGCTGCAGCCCAGATGTGATGTCTGGATCCTGTAAGTGGTATTATGTGGATGAAGCTCCAGGCTCATGTTAGCTGAGTATTACTCTCTGCATTGTTACAGTAAATAACAGTTTGGGCTGAACTCTTGAGAGTCTATGGTTTTGCATAAAGAGGGTAGTCTAACCTCGGGAATTGACTTTGGACTTTGACCACTAGAAGTAATCCTTTCTGCTCTCCTTCCTCCTAAATCCAGTGTTTTGGGACGGTTGAGCTATATATTTATTTTACATTTTGTAGTTTGTCTTTTGCTATTTTGTGAGTTGTTCTTTCTTCCGCCCTTCTCCACCTCTTTTTTCCACGCTTTCAACCCCCTAATACTAGATAGGAGAGAAAAAAGGATACAAGGAGTGACATTATCGTTAAGACTACTTTCTGCTATTAGGGGCATTGAATTCCTTGGGGCAAGTTTGATCTTTGACATCAGGATATCTAATTTCTTCTTCTTGTTTCTTCTTTGCACATAACTACTTGACAGACTACAACCAATAAACAACAATCACTCAACCAACCCTGCTTCTTGGGGCCCTAGCACCTATATACCCTCTGAAAAATCCCCAGAATTTGAAGCATTACACAATTGCAGAAACTATCTGCAGCTGGCAAAATCATGCTCCTACTAGAGCATGAGACAAATCATAGTTAGCTGCTGTGGTCAGTCTGAAACAGCCCCACATCCCCACACCTGGGATTAAAATGAAAGCACATTCCTATTTCTGTGTTTTAGAAACCAAAATTCTTATTACAACATTTATTCATACTAATTTCAAGTGCTGTCTAAAATATTTAAGAGCAATGCCTGTGTTATTGATTAGTAACCCTTTGTTCATTATGTTAGTCTGTAGCCCTTAGGGGCTTACCTACAAGTCATTCATAAAGATACTCTGCTTTCAGTCTTCACCAAGGTTGCTTTTCAGTCAAGGAAACCTTGATGCCAAGTGATACTAACAGAATGTTACTTGAATATAAGTCGGAAAGAGAGGAGGCAGTAGAGTTGGGATATTGAAGGCCTCATGATAAAGAAAAACAGGCTTCTTAAGTGAGGCTTTTGCCCAGTGCAGTAGAAAGCCATGTTTGCAGGCTTTGTATTTCAGCTGGGGCTGTGAGGCTACAATGACCTTAAGAACAATAGTGATACTGCCACCTCAACACTAGAGCATCAAAACAGTCCCTTAAATTGCTATTTTTCAGTCTTTGAGCATTTTATGGTATTTAGTTCATTAGAGGAAAAAAATCTGAAAATTTCTAAATGGGTTCATTTTGTTCCTTTCTAACTTCTCATTACCTTGGAATTGAAGCACTGCAAAGAAGGAATTTTGAACTCTCTTAAACAATCTTTTATTTCTTTTTGAGACAGGGTCTTATGTAGGTTAGACTGGCCTTGAACTTGCTATGTGGCTGAGGATGACCTTGAACATTGGATCCTTTTGCCTCCCATCTCCCAAGTGGTAAGCTAACAAGCTTGTGCCACTGATACCTGGGTGTCCTAGTCAGGGTCACTGTTGCTGTGAGGAAACACCATGACCAAAGCAACTTGGGGAGAAAAGGGTTTATTTGGCTTATTTGGCATCTGGTTTTTTTGTACAACCCAAAACCACTAGCTCAGGGGTGGTGACCCTGGATGGTGGCCCCTCCCAGTTCAATCACTAGTTAAGAAAATGCCCAGCAGGCTGACCTAGAACCTGCTCTTACTGAAGCGGTTTCTTAATTGAAGTTCTCCTTCTCAGATGACTTTAGCTTGTGTCAAACTAACATAAAACTATCCAGCAGACCGGTCAGCCCTCTCTATCTCTGTCTGTCTCTGTCTCTGTCTGTCTGGGCCCTCTCCCCCACCCCTCCTCTCATTTAAAATACTTAAACCAGGTTTAGTGGCATGTAACTTTAGTCCCAGCTACTTTGAAGATTTAAGACAAAGGAATGAAAAGTTTTGTGGCCTGGACAACTTAGCAATCCATGTGACCACATAAAATAAATGAAGGAAAATGTCTTCAGAATACAAGTAGTTTCCCAAGTTCAGGATATAATTTAATTTTTATTGTTGATGACTGACTTCTTTGTCTGTCCTTCTTACTTTCCTCCCTCCCTGCTCATGCTGAGTTGACCAAATGACCAATTAGAAGGTGCTATTGCAGAATCAAACCATATGACGCTAGTGCTGTTTCTTTATGGCAAATTGTTGTCACTGGGTTCCCAAAGATGAGCGCCATGGTGACATGGCAGTTTCTGGGACACATGGTTGGGTTTTGGTCATTGCAGGTTCTGTAACTGGAATTTCTTCCCAGTGTAATTTTTTGTAATTCCTGCTTTACTCAAGCACTTTTATGATTATTCATGGATATGGCCATGATATTAGCTAAAGTTTTGAATTACTTGATGTGTGTTCTTCTACCTCTGTAGAAAAAGGCAGTACTTTGATCACTTGTACCCTTAGTCTTGCCCTCAGCTCAGGTTGTTAATGTGTGTCCTTTTTGTATCTGTTTAGTGCTACAAGTCCAGTTATGGGCTGTACTGAGGGGTAATTGCTATTTTAAATGACTCCAAATGCTGATATTCTGTATGTGAGGAGGCTCTAAGCAATTTTATAGAGAAGACAGTTCCTTACAGAAACTCTCCTAAGGCATTGTAGCTGACTCACATAGAGCTGCCGGCCATGAGCTTTATAGTCATTCATAATAATTTATAGTCATTCATAATAATTAAGATAATAGATAGGTGGATGCTTAATTAATAGATAATTAATAATTAAGCAGATATTAATTAAGGTGTGTCTAAACTAAATCACAGGTAAATGAACAGATACTTTCATCAGTTAATAGAACTGTTGTGACTAGGGACTCATAGGAATCCCTTTCTGTCTGGGAGCAGTGGTTCTCTGTTCACCACTGCTGTTTTTGTGGTAACTTTATAGAACATGACCACTGTGCAAAACCAGCATCAACGGTACTACTTCTCTCTGTAGACGTCAACTTTAGGTCAAACAATCCCAGCTGTGGCTTTTTTGTTGGTGCTGGTTAGTCTGAGTTGGATGTGCTTGCTTACTTTCAGTGCATGACCTGCGGCAGCAGATGACAGCACTTCAGAGCCAGCTCCAGCAAGTACAGCTGGAACGCACAACACTGACCAGCAAACTACAAGCATCACAGGCTGAAATTACCTCTCTCCAGCATGCCCGGCAGTGGTACCAACAGCAGCTTGCTTTGGCCCAGGAGGCCAGGGTCAGGCTGCAAGGAGAGATGGCCCACATCCAGGTACAGTGCTGGAAACTTCCTGCAGGGCTGTGGGACACAGTTCCCCTGCATTGCAGGGCTATGGGACATGCTTCCCCTGCATTGCAAAGGTGTGATGGCATCAAAAACTCCAGAGGCTAAAACAAGAGGATCACATGTTAGTGCTAGTAGAATGGTGGTAAAAAAAAGTGTTTATGGTTTTAGATATCATGGATATATTTTTGTTTAGCATTTGCTGATTACTCTCCAGCCAACACCCATCCTCTACGAGAGCTTCTCATGCCTTCCCTTCCGTCAGAGGATAAATCTTTCTTTGACCCTACCACTCAGACCCACATTTCATGGACTTTGAGGCTCTTTCCTCTGTGCTCTGAGTCTCTTTCTTGTGATGTTCTTGTATGACAAAGAATCTCTTTCTTTGAGACATCCTTTCCTCTGGGCTCTGAATCTCTTTCTTGTGATGTTCTTGTTTGACAAAGAATTTGGCAGGTAGTCCCTCTCAGAGTTTGATGTTTCTCTGGCTGCTGGGCCTTGGCCAACAGGTATTTCCTATGTGAACTGTGGCTTTCGGGTTCTGTAAGGGACATTTTCCTCTTCCCTATTTTATTAGTAGAAGCTAAACAAGCCAGCCTTTGAATTTGCATATGTGAAGACATCTGTTGGTTTATGTATCCTTTACACAGTAGTAATACTTTAGCGTGAAGCCTATCTGGCAGCTTTACTTAGGCAGCATGCCTTTGAAACATGCAAGAGAAATAGGTAAGTTTCTGAATATGTTTTACTGTGAAGGTCAGGACCTGACTGGCTATACAGATTGAAGATGACAAAAAGCACTTTCTGTCATCCCTTAATAATATAGCTTAGCCAGGTATGGAAACATGTCAGTAATCCCAGCAATTGGAATGCAGAGGCAGGTGGAGCTCTGTGAGTTCTGAGGCGGACCTAGTCTGCAAAGCCAGTTCTAAGACAGCCAGGGCTACACAGAGAAACACTGTTTTGAACAAAAAGACATAAATTACTATGCTCTTTAGGTGTGAAATATTCAAAGAAGTTGGATTCATGTATTAGGGAAATTGGAAGATAAGAATAATCAAGGAGACTAGCAATCTAAGAAACTTCTGCTTTCTTTTTTTTTTCCCTCATTATGTAACTAGGGTTCTTCATGCTGTTTCTGTCCCAGACTACTACTGCTTTCTGTTGTCAGGGTCGTTCAGTGGGGTAGAAAACGCAGGACAGTCCTCTTTAAACACAACCTCAGCAGCTGCTGTGTGCCCTCCCTTTCTCTGTGCAGCTGCTCTAGCTCTGAGGCCCACCTTGAATCTGTTCCATCTTGAATTTGTCAGAAGGTCTGCTAGGGTTATACATGAGTTGGGGGAGATCTTCCACAGACCTGTTGTACTTGAATGTTTTCATATCTTGCATCCCTCTGTTGCTTCTCATCCCTTTCGGGCTGTGATGCTGGGCTCCCTTTCTTGAAGACACTGTGAGTTAAATTAGGTTCTGATTGTCTCTGGAACTGGTGGGGATCCAGTGGGATCTGGTTATTAGTTTATAGGTGGATGTTAAGTAGGAACTCCAGTGTAGGTCAGGTCCAAACTACACATTCTCAGGTGTGAAGGCCTGATATGGTGGACAATCCCCTTCCCCATACAGAACCCACATGATTCAAGTTCAAGGTAGGTTGGCAGAGGATTTGTGTAGGTGAGTCCTGGGGTGGAAGACAGAAGGGCAGGAGCTTTCCCTGCAATAGATGACATTGAGAAGTTCAGTGAGTAGCCATTGTTAAAAAGGAGAGAACATCTTAGTGACTAGGGATAAGCTAGGCCACACTTGATTTTAAGTTCCTTTTTACCTCCTGGGTTTTTCTTTGAAGGTTGGACAGATGACCCAAGCAGGCCTTTTGGAGCACCTGAAGCTTGAGAATGTGTCCCTGTCACATCAGCTGACAGAAACTCAGCATAGATCCATCAAGGAAAAAGAGCGCATAGCTGTTCAGCTCCAGAGCATTGAGGTGAGGACTGTGGTGGTGGTGGAGTGATACTTCTTATCCCACTTTGGTTCTTGCTGGCAAGTGTAAAACATACACAGACATAATCAAAACGCCCACAGGTAAACATAAATACATCTTCTGAATATGTATACTTTTCTAAATTATATAATATTTCAAAAGATCCTTTTGCAACTACAAACATGGCTTAGTGGGTAAGAGCGCTTGCTGTGCCAGCACGAGGACATGAGTTACATGAAAGTCAGACATCACTGTGTGTGCCTGTAACCCCAGGTTTGTGGGAGGTTGAGACTAGGATCCTGTGAGCTTGCTGGCTAGCTAGTCTAGACAAAATGGCAAGCTTCTAATTCAGTGAGAAACATTGCTTCAAGGTAGTATGATGGAAAGAAACAGAAACAGACACACAATATTTTCCTTGGGCTTGTACATACACATACGTGTGTGTTGCCACGTATGTGTATGCACCACAAAAACATATAACTAAAAAAACCATAAACACATACACACACAACACACACACACAATCAGTTTGAGCAACATGCAGTGTTTTGCAGAATTTTGGAATTCTACCTTGTCAGGGTTTCTATTCTGCTCAAAACATCATGACCAAGAAGCAAGTTGGGGAGGAAAGGGTTTATTCAGCTACACTTTCCATATTGCTGTTGATCACTAAAGAATGTCAGGATTGGAACTCAAGCCTGTCAGGAAGCAGGAGCTGATGCAGAGGCAATGGAGGTATGTTACTTACTGCCTTGTTTTTCCTGTCTTGCTCAACTTGCTTTCTTATAGAACCCAAGACTACCAGTCCAGGGATGGTACCACCCACAAGGGGCCCTCCCCTCTTGATCACTAATTGAAACAATGCCTTACAGCTGGATCTCATGGAGGCGTTTTCTCAACTGAAGCTCCTTTCTCTGTGATAACTCCAGCTTGTGTCAAGTTGACACAAAACCAGCCAGTACATACCTCTAGTCTGGCTTGAGTGTCCTTGCTGTTGCACTCTTGGGACAGAGTTAACCCAAGAGTGAATGGAGAGAAAGGGTACTAAGTATGTTTGTATGATAGACAGTATTTCCAGGACCAGTGATAACAGGGGTTTGTATTTGTTTGCAAGCATTCAGCCTGCTTCAGTCCTCTGGTGCACAGTGCTCTTCTGAAGGCATTTTCATTATTGACTGCTGTTTCTACAGATCATCTCTAGATGGTGATGGGAAATGAACTGTATTTGGCTTGGATCTAAATCCTATTCTCTAACACCTAGGTCAGTAGTTCTCAGCCTTTCTAATGCTACGACCCTTTAATACAGTTCCTTATGTTGTGACGACCCCCAACCATAAAATTTAATTTTTTGCTGCTTGACAACTATTTTACTACTGTTATGAATCATGGTGTAAATATCTGACATGCGTCCCTCAAGTTGAAAAACCACTGCCCTGGATGATTTCTTAACTACTATTGAGACTTTCTTTTCATCTTGCTTTTCAGAACAGGTCTGTGTGGCCAAGGCTGGCTTCAGACTCTGTATAGCCTAGGATAACCCTAAACTCTTAACCTCCTGCCTCTTATCTCCTAAGTGTTGTAATTGTATACATGTCCCACAATACTCATTTTAATGTGATATGGGGGTCAAAACTAGAGCTTTGTGAGTTAGGCAGTCATTCTATCTGCATTCTATCCCTAGCCCCTTGCCCTAGTCTTTATTTTTTTTATGTAAAATTGATAGTATTACTTGCTTAATATCCTTGTTACAAAAAGCAAAAAAACCAAAAAAATAAATAAATAAATAAAAAATAAAAAAAATAAAAAGACTGGTAGGATGATAAATTTGCTTGCTGCCAAGTCTGTTGACTTAAGTTTAATTCCATGGTGGAAGAAAAAATTGGCTTCCGCCAGTTATCCTCTGACCTCAACATTGGCACCATGGCATGTGAGCATGTGGCATGTGTGCCTGCACACATGTGCTCACATGCCCAAGCACGCACAGACATAAACTAAATTAAAAAGTTTTTATATATAAAAAAAAATTAGTCAGTAATGATTGTGAGCTGTGTGCCTGGGCCAGTTTTGATCCTGGTCTTTCATAGATAGTTACATAGGAATTCAGCTTTCCTATGGCTTTTCTGATTTCTCATCTTCTCATCTTTCTCCCTATACTTTTGTCATATGGAGCACACAACCATTTGGCTCAGATAATGGAAGAGAATTATGTTGAGAGCTATAATGAGTAAAGACTCTGTTAAGAACTAGAAACAGTTTTGATATATAAATTATTTCCTGTAAGAAATGTACCAAAGTTTGATGTGATGGCATATACCCAGTACTATCCCAAGTATGTATCACCATTTGCAATTTTATGCAATACTTTCTAGGCCTTCATGCATGTCAGGCAAAAGCATTTTTTGTAGCTGAACTATATATCCATCTCAATTTTCTCAAGTGCTCCTCCCTCTACCTTTTTATGTAGCCAGGCTGGTTGTTTGGCTGGTTCTCTCTTGGGATGAGCCTAGGTCACCTGGGATAAGAGTCCTGAGGAAGCCTCTACCTTGTTTAAGTCCATAGGTACCACCCACTGACTCTGAGCCTGTCAGGTTGCAGTTCATAGACAGGATGGAGATATGAACAGAGACTTCTTGCATAGCAGTGGGTTTCTCTGTAAAGGATGAGACTTGAAGTTTGTCATTGATGATCAAGTTTTTCTGCTTTTTAAGAAATAGGGCTGGAGAGATGGTTCAGTGGTTAGGAGCAATTGCTGTTCTTTTAAAGAACCCAGGTTGAATATCCAGCACCCATATGCAGCTCACAACCCTCTTAACTCGAGTTCCAGGAGATCCAGCGCTCTCAGGCTTCAGCAGACCACTAAGCATGCATGTGGTACCTAGCCATACATACATGCAGTAAAAACACACATACACATAAAATAAATTTTTAAAAGAAACACTGTTTTCTTATTCAGGCTGACATGTTGGATCAGGAGGCAGCATTTGTACAGATTCGGGAGGCGAAGACAATGGTGGAGGAGGACCTCCAAAGGAGGCTGGAAGAATTTGAAGGTGAACGAGAACAGTTACAGAAAGTGGCGGACGCAGCAGCATCCCTGGAACAACAATTGGAACAGGCAAGTAATGGTGCTCTCTGGACCCCAGGCTCACAGAAATTTCTGTGGATATGGGCCTGGCCTGGTATGCATGTCCAAGTGCCATTCATACATGCTCTCTGTGTATTCTCTGGCATTAGGCAGTATTGGTAGTTCAGGTTTGTTTTGAGCTATCTGTTGAATATATTTGATGGTCACTATCAGACTGTTCTGTTGCCAGCCTGATCGTGGGTTTGCTTCTTTGTGTGCATGTTCTTCTACTCTAAAATTTTACATAAAAAAAATCCCTTAAGTGAATCATCAAAGTTACTTAAATTCTAAACATCAAAAATATATAAATTCTTGTACCAGGGTGGAAGGCAGCATGTTAAGTTTATTACTTATTTGTAGGTGAAGTTGACATTGTTCCAACGAGATCAGCAGCTTGCAGCACTTCAGCAGGAGCACCTAGACGTGATAAAGCAGCTTACATCGACGCAAGAGGCTCTGCAGGCCAAAGGGCAGTCCCTTGATGACTTACATACACGTTATGATGAGCTACAAGCAAGGCTGGAGGAGCTGCAGAGAGAGGCTGACTCCAGGGAGGATGCAATTCACTTCCTACAGAATGAGAAGATTGTCTTGGAAGTGGCTCTGCAATCGGCCAGGAGTGACAAGGAGGAACTTGACAGAGGAGCACGGCGTTTGGAAGAAGATACTGAGGAGACATCAGGACTTTTGGAACAATTGAGACAAGATTTGGCTGTCAAGTCCAACCAGGTAACACTAGCTTAGATGTTTTCTGAAGGACCACGTATAGATCTTTTCTGGGGTGTGTTCTGATGCAAATGTGAATGATCCTCGGAAGTATTCTAAAGCAAGGAACCTGTAGTTCTTGTTGTACCCTTTTTCTCCATCAGCCTGGGTATGGAGGAGCGCATGGGCATTCGTGTGATATGGTGGTCAGAGTGGGATAGATAGATCGCTCATGGTAGGTTCCTCCTGTTAACACACAGTGTCCTGGTATGTAAAGCCCAGCCCAGCAGGCTGGCTACATATGGGAAGCACCACTGTGCTAATGGTGTGACGCTGCTAGAAACAGATGTATATAAAGTATTAAGTAAAGAAAGATGCTCAGGAAGTGAAGTTAGTTTTGGAATGATTCTGCCTAAATATCCTGCCCTCTAAGGACAAAGGATGAGGAATCATAGCCTGTTTCTCTTGGATACATTAATTTAGGGGGAATTGTCAGAGGTGTCTGTGTGGTAAGAGGGACCTTGGCTGACACTGGACAATATTTTTCATGTTGAGATTTTACTATGCTGTATTATGATTTCCTTAAGAATGAAACAGCGTAATGGAGTGAGGTTCTCCTACATGTTGTCTGGAGCTCTAAAACCATCTTTCCTGACTTGAGAGGATGAGACATATAGGCACCCCTATATGAAAATCTGTCTCTCAACCTCTCCCCTGCCCAGATGCTGCCTGTCCCACCTGGCTGGTTAGGATGGGCACATGTGTTGCCGGCCAGCAGCCACAGTCAACCGGGTTCACCTGAAAGAGAGGCTGGGAATGGAAGAGGGACAGGAGGGCGGGAAGAGATGAAGCCAGGACAAAAGTTTCTGATTGAGGCTCAATGCTTTAATGTTTGGCTTTCTAATAAAAAGGGGAAAGCCCACCCCCACCCCCAGAGTTGTGTCTGCTTCATCCTGGAGGCATGGGTGAGGGGAATCCATCCAGCAAGGCAAGCTCAGCAGGCGGTCTATTCATCTCAGCTCCTGTAGGGGACTGTGGATCTGCCAAGGTAGTTAACACCTGAGTCCTATTGTTTTGGTCTGCTTTGGTAAACAAGGTCTCTAAGGCCTGCTCAAGGCTGGGGGAAGGGCACACACATGTTCTCAAGGGTCTCCAAGAAAGTGCTGTCCAGACAAGGCTTTGCTTAGTTCATCTTTTAATTTCTTTGGTGGAATTGTGATGTGGCCTGGTGTGCAGGTGACAAAGGTGACCTCCCGATGTGCAGGAGGGAATGGAACACATGTCTAGAAGAGCCAGAACCTTAATCCCTTGTCCAGATTCCAGAAGGAGAATCTGAGAACAGTCTTCAGATTGTAGGAAAAATGGATGCTGCTTTTCTTTCTGTGTCAAGTTATCGCTGGACTTGTGTAGAACATGTTTTGGTCTTTGAAGAGGAATAATTTTAATATAGAAAACCTTGGTACTCGACAAGGTCTTCAAATCTCTGAGGCATCATGTGCAAATTGGTGCTTCAACTGCCTTACTTCTCAGATGATGCTCTTAACTGCTGCCAGGTGAGCGTGATTTCACTGCCACTTCAGAATGTAATAAAGAATGTAATGTGAGTGATTATCTCTGATATATCATGGACATGTACCCATGTACCCATATACAGAATGCTGTAAGAGTCCTGATGGGTGTGTGTGGCTTGTTCAAAAGCATTTTTTATTGGGCGTGGGGTGTGACTTAGTGGTAGCACACTTTTTATTGGGCGTGGGGTATGACTTAGTGGTAGCACACTTGCCTCATATGTACCAGGGTTCAATCCCCAGAATCTCTCCATCTTTCTTTGTCTCATACGCAATAACAAACCAGCAGCAAACTTTTTCTCTGTCACCTTTCACATATATCATGTATTCCTGAGTCCCTGGGGCTCTTCTTGTGCAAAGCTTAGGTGGTCTGAGGCCTGAGATGTCAATGTCTACAAGCTTCCAGATAGTATGGCTGGACTGGTCTCTGGTATAGGTTAAGTCACAAAGATGTAGGGTGTTGTAAGTTGAGAGATTCATTGGATCAGAACCCCATTCATTTATGTAGTGTCTGGCTGCTTTCCTGCTACAAGAACAGAGAGAGCTGAGAAGCTGTAGCCAGATGTATTGCCCATAAAACTTAGATTTCCTCTCGGCTATTCCAGAAAGGGCTTCCATCTGTCTACTCTAGAGCATTTCCTGCCTCATCCTTTCTTTCACTCCACTGCCTTTTCCCTTGTCTTTGTACTTTTAAGTGGCAAGGAAGAAGGATGCTGGTCTTGTGTCCTTCCTGAGCAGCCTTTAAGATATCAGCATGTGTCTGATTGAAAGCCACCTTCTGTGCTCTGGATGGTGCTGGCTTTTAACAAATGCCAGTGGGCACAGATGTAGAACTGTCAGACTACCCACTGTAGGCATAAATTTTTTGCAACCTACTTTTAATAAGGGTTCAACCTCTCCTCAGCCCACCACCCAGCAGAGGTAGTGGAGGAGAAAAGTTATTAGGATATGGGGGAAGTGGACGTACCTGTTCAGCAGTAGTTCTTTGGGGTCCAGCTCTATCTTCTTTGGCAGCAGTTCAGTCCTGTGGCAAACACTAAACACAACTCAGCAGCTACAGACCAGTCCTTTTGGCAGGCCCATACCAGGCACAAACCAGCAGCTGTTGTTCAGTCCTGAAGGAACTGTGGGCTGGCCTGAAGGAACCTCAGGCCAACCAGCCTGAGGATGAGGCCATGGAAGTGGCAAACTGCTGTAGGAACCTCACAAGCAGTTTTGGGGTGAATTTCTTTCAATGGCAGCATTCCCACAAATTGAGCTCAACAACCCTATGTAAGGCAAATCAATACATGTTTGTCATTATCAAAAAAAATAGCAAGGTGGAGCAAACCAAACCAGTGCTCTCCTTCATCAAGCATCCTTTGGTTTCCACTTGAACCCACTCTTCTGCAAACTTCTCCTATAGGTGGAGCACTTGCAGCAAGAGACAGCTACATTGAGAAAACAGATGCAGAAAATAAAGGAGCAGTTTCTTCAACAAAAGGTAAGACTTAGGAAACAAGTGCTGGGCACACGGCTGGCTGAGTAGTCTGTTTGTTGCAGTAGAACAAAATGAGAAACAGGGAAGCGTCTGGGTCTTATCCTTTTAAAAGGTGTACTTATTCTTAGTTGTCACCACATTGCAGACAGTGAGGCATCATGCCCTTTCTCCCCTGAGGTAGAATCTGTGATCCTCAAAGACTGAGTGTTGTACCTACCATTGTGGTATCTTGTGAGGATGCCCTGTCATTATCATTCCTAAGAGCTGTGTGGGGTTTTTTTTGTTTTGTTTTTTGTTTTTTGGGTTTTTTTGTCAGTATGTGCTGGTTGTGTTTGCTGTGTAGAGTGTGAAAAGCTTACACTATAATCCAACATTTAAACAAATGTAGTTTGTACCAAAAAGGTCTATGACCTAAGTTTTGTATTTTGAAGCCCTTGTCTTCTGTTGGAGGAATGGCTCTGATGCCTTACTTTGTTGCCAGCCATCAGTTGAATGTTTTGTTCTAAGAGAGGAAGATCCTTCAAAGCTTGTTTATAAGTAGTGTTTCATTTTATTATTGAGATACACAGAGAATTAACTTTCAGAATCCAAGCACCCAACCAAAGGGAGATAAGTCCTTGTGAGATCACCCAGAAGATACAAGGATCCCAGGAAGATAATGGGAAGCTTCATGCAGTGTTCAGATTTGGGGCCATTGTTTTTAGTCACATTGTGTGACAGAAATTCAGACATGCCATCATCATTGGTTTTTCTCAATGGGTAGTATCAGATTCCATTAATGTATTGTTTTGTGTAAAAAGTTACACCCTAGAGCTAGAGATGTAGTGTAGTGGTTAAAGCATTCTCCTCTAGTCCTCTAAGCCCTGGGTTCCTATAATGTAGGTGAGAAGAGGGTTATGCCTTGAATTGTTGGCAAACATTCTTATAAGGCATCCTTATTCCCTGAGTAAGGTGCTGACTGTCACTGGCTTATTACTTGTGTCTCATCCTGAAGGTGATGGTAGAGGCATACCGGCGCGATGCTACTTCCAAAGACCAACTCATCAGTGAGCTGAAAGCCACCAAAAAACGGCTAGACTCAGAGATGAAGGAACTGAGGCAGGAGCTAATCAAGCTGCATGGAGAGAAGAAGTCTGTGGAAGTAGAGCACTCACGACTGCAGAAGGATATGTCCCTGGTTCACCAGCAGATGGCAGAGCTCGAGGGGCATCTTCAGTCGGTGCAGAAAGAACGAGATGAAATGGAGATTCACCTGCAGGTAGAATGCAATACATAGATTTTGAGTTGTGAAGGTTCAGCCAAGTGTGCTGGGAGCTTACTATGTACAGGTGGAACAGGGAGCATCAATCAAGAAAGACTCTTAAAACAATCTAGAGACAAGGCCTTCCTGAAACTATTATTCAGATAAATGCATGCTGTAATGCCACATGAAAGAAAAAAAAAAACAGTGAGCCTAGAAGTCCACAGAGTTGGCGCCAGACAGAAAGTAGAGAAGTGCTCTACAGATAGCCTGAGTTTAGGCAGGATGCAGTCACTGGGAGGATCGTGTAGCTACCTACCCATTCCCTCTGGACAGTTCTACTGCCCCTGCGTCTAGCTGTTTTAATGAGTAGAGTGACTGACTGGCTTGGTGATCAGACAAGGGGATAAAAGATGACTTAAGGGTAGAGATAGAGATCTCAGTCCCATATAAGGAACACTTCTTGGGACGAGAAATTTGGAGAGGTGATATACAGGATGCTAGAACAAAAAACACATGACATGCTGAAAGCCCCTTATTTGTTCCTTCATGAGGCATCAGGTAAGACATTGGCTAACCTGAATTTATCTTTCCTGCCATTAGCTTTAGGAAGGCATTTAATGGTCTGGACATAGTGGCCAGAAATTTGTTGTGGTTGTTTTGTTTTGCTTTATGTATATGGATGTTTTGGCTTCATGTCTATCTCTTTACCATGTATGTGCCACCCATAGAAGCTAGAAGAGGATATTGAATTGCTTAGAACTGGAATTATAGATGATTATGAACTATTATGTGGGTTCTGGGAATTGAAACTGGGTCCTCCAGGAGAGCACCCAGTTCTCTACAACCTCCAGAAATACGTTTGATTGCTAGGAAGTGTTGTCTTCAGTGACAGATATCTGGAGTATGTGGCTTTTTACTTACTGCACATTTTTTTTGTTGTTGTTGTTCTTTTTAAAGTCTTTGAAGTTTGACAAAGAGCAGATGATAGCCCTTACTGAGGCCAATGAGACACTAAAGAAACAAATAGAAGAGCTCCAGCAAGAGGCCAAGAAGTAAGTCTGAGCAGCATACACCTATGAGGGGTACGAGCTCTGCTGGGAGAGGGATTAGTGTGGATAGCCCTTGATGTTGCTGTGTTCCTGACATACCCATATTAAACTTGAGCTCATGAAGAGGTAGCCTGGAGCATGGTTCTAACGTTCCTTCATGGTTTGGCAGTTACCTTTTTCTTACTTATTTATCTGAATTTATAAGTTGATTTGCTCAAGCATCCTTTACAGAAGCACTCCCTCCTGCCCCAAAGCTGTAGATAAAAGCCAAGGTGTTGAGTATACTAAATAGAAGCTCTACTATCAAGCTACATGCCCAGGTCCTAAAGTCTCCTTTTATTTAATTTGACTTTCTAGGCCACACATTGGTGTCAGTGTCCTGTCATCCCCGCTGTCTCACTAAGGTTGGCACTGCTGTCACAAATCGAAACACATGACTCTTATCAGCAACTACTCATATATGCATATGTACACATATACAAATACCCTTTTAAGCCGTTTGTTTTTATTTTATTTTTCGAGATATTGTACCACTATGAAGCCCTACCTGGCCTAGAACTCATTGAGATCCAGCTATCTTTACTTTTTTGGTTTTTGAGACTTTCTTTCTGTATAGCCAAGACTGACCTCAGACTTGTGATATTTGTACTTCACTTTCTCAAATGCTGGGATTACAGTATGCACTCTGACTCTCTACCTCTTGGGACCTCTTCACTTCATGGTGTATTCTGTGCTGCTTATGGCTTATCAGCTGGTGGTGTCTTCAAAAGTCTGCTGAGAGTTTGTTTTTGACCTTCAGGAAAAATGTTGGGGATATTTTTTGGTTGAAGTGTGCTGCTTCTCTGCCCTCACAAGATCATTTTGTTTTGTTGAGTAAAGGTCTCTCTCTGTAGCCCAGCTGTCCTGTGTCCAGCATAGTCTCTGGCTTGCAGCTATCTTCCTGCCTCAGCCCCTCAGATGCTGGAATTACAGGTGTATACCACTGTATCCATCACAAAATCACTTATAAATTATGCAGAGAGGAGGGCAGATCTTGATGATGGTGGATCAGTCAGCTTAGTAGATTTACACTGTTTCTCCTATCCCTCTAGCATAGATTCCTGACATAGCTTTTCTCCTTTAGTAACCAAACCAAAACAAGAACACACTTGCCCAAGTTCTCCTGAGGGTCAGCCAGGTTTTGGGAACACAGAATGGTGTTAAGCTAAAGTGGCCTCTCAAGAGCTAGTATCCTAAGCCTGGGGTATTGGCAGGCACATCTCTTGAGTTTAAAGTCAGCCTGGTGTACAGAGCAAGTTCCAAGACATACAGGGCTACACAGACAAACCCTGTCTCAAAAAGCAAAATGAACAAACCAAAACCTTACCATCCAGCCCTAGAGGATGAACATATCAACATATCCCCTTGGTGTTTCAGGCCAGGGAAGCTGGTTGATTGCACTGAAGGTTAACTTAGCTTTCTCATGTCTCAGGGCCATCACAGAACAGAAGCAGAAGATGAAGCGGCTGGGCTCAGATCTGACCAGCGCCCAGAAGGAGATGAAGACTAAACACAAGGCTTATGAGAATGCTGTGAGCATTCTCAGCCGTCGTCTGCAGGAGGCTCTAGCTACTAAGGAGGCTACAGATGCAGAGCTAAACCAGCTCAGAGCTCAGAACACAGGTGGCAGCAGTGACCCTGTTCTACATGTAGGTAAACACAGTTCTCCCTGTCAAAGTCCTTAGGACTCTTGGTTTTCTTTGGTTGTGTTTTTCGTTTTTCAAGACAGGATTTTTCTGTGTAACAGCCCTGACTGTCCTGGAACTTGCTTTTTAGACCAAGCTGGCCTGGAACTCACAGTGGGCTGAAGCAGGACGATCAGAATTTCAAGGTTAATCTTGGCTGTACGGCAAGTTCTAAGCCAGCATGAGCTACATGAGACATATATCAAACAAAAGAATATAGCCTTCTGAGTTGGGTTTAGTAATGTAATCCCAACACTTGTGAGGCTGAGGGGAGACTTTCACTACATCAGAGCCACCCTGTGCTGTTTAATAAGAAACCAAAACAGCTGGGCTGGCTGAATGGCTCGATGAGTACAGCCCCTTCCACCATGCCTGATGACTTGAGTTTGATCCGCAGTCACATGGTAGGAGTCGGGAAGAGACCTGACACCCAGAAGTTGTCCTTTGAACTGTACATGCACACAAGAGCACCTACATACATGCACACACACATACAGTAAATGAATCACATGGAATAAAAATTTTAAAACAACAAAATCTAGAATGTGATCAGATATGTGTCCATGAAAGTTGAAGGAGGAAAAGGCCAGTGACTAAATATGTCTCCCATTTTGGCTTTCAGGAGAAGATTCGTGCTCTGGAGGTGGAACTGCAGAATGTTGGCCAAAGCAAGATACTATTGGAGAAGGAGTTACAGGAGGTTATCACAATGACTAGCCAGGAACTGGAAGAGTCCCGGGAGAAGGTGCTGGAGCTAGAAGATGAGGTAACACCTGCATTGCTAAGCACAGAGTGGCTGTGCTTTGCTCCTGGATCACCTTGTAATTATTGGTGGACCACATTGTTGCTAGTACTCTAGGGAGGAAGTCAGTAGTTAGCACTTTTACACTTAGCACATTGCTGAGACTCTGAGACATTTGGAGGCAGGTGTGTTTAGGCCATAGCTTCTATGCCACATGAGTCCCAGGATAGCTGTGAATCCATCCTAACAGATTTGTCATTAATTCAGTGTTTAAAGGTTAGATAATTCTGTTCTTTTCCCAGTTAGAATGCTTTGATTTAAATAATAAACCCAAATTAAATCTGCCAAAGAACTGACAACTCAGTTTATTAGCCCTGTCCAAGCAGTGTTTCAGCACTGTCACTCTAAGGTCCTGTCTCCAGCCCCTGGGTTACCCACTGCTTACTATGTTGCTACAGCAGGGCCTTTAGGAACTTTATATAACTAACATTTAGGGATGTGTGTTTTGTTCAGAAAAGTGGGTATTGTCCTCAAATGGGTATTGCTGAGATCAGATCAACTCCATGCTTGTTTGTGAGCAGCTTATTCCGAGGCCCTGAGCAACTAGTTTCTGGACTAGCTTCCTAGAAGCCTGTGAACCCAAAAGAGTAGCAGACTCACAGGTAATAAGTCAAGGACAGTTTGCACTTTAGTATTAGCTCTTGGTGAAAATTGCTTACCTTTTTTCGTTGAGTATTTTCAGTTGAGTAGTCTGTCTAGCAGAATATGAATGTGGGGAGGTGTTGCTTTTGATACAGGGTCTCCTATATCCAGGGTGGCCTTAAGTTAATCCTTCTGCCTCTGCCTCCCAAGTATGGGGTTATGGCCATGGATCACCACACCTGCCCAGAGCATGAAATTTTACATGTACCAATATGTTTCAGCTTCAAGAATCCAGAGGCTTCAGAAGGAAGATAAAACGTCTTGAAGAGTCAAATAAGAAACTAGCTCTGGAGTTAGAACATGAGCGAGGGAAGCTCACCGGCCTTGGACAATCTAATGCGGCTTTGCGGGAGCACAACAGCATTCTGGAGACTGCACTAGCCAAGAGGGAAGCTGACCTGGTGCAGCTGAATCTCCAGGTGCTGAGACCTATATCTGTCAGGAGCAGCATGAGAGTCATGTGGACTATATATTTATTATCAGTGTCTCATCATACTGAGTCATAGCCTCTTTCAGGGGACCACCACACCTGGCTCAGAGGAACCTGGCCATTGCATAAACCCGGACCCCAGCTGTAAGAGCCTGTGCTCATTGTACCAAGTTCATTAGTCCCTTTTGTGTAGTAGGCTCCTGGTGGGACAGGTCAGACTGTCCTCTGGTTCTAGACAGGAACCTGTACAAAAGACACTTGCCTGAAGTCATGATAGAATTTAAAGCTGGAGTTTGAACCCCAACCCAGCATCTTACTGTAGATTCTGTTCTTAGCTCCTTAGGTCCTACAGTGCTTTGGAGGTCTCTGAACCGTTCAGGGAAAGTTTCAGAATGTCAGTTAAGGGTCACTGAGGCTACATCTTCACTAATGGACTCTCACAGTGCCAATCCTCAGCTGTTCTCCATGACTCCTCCTTGCCTTCAAAGCCAGTACCACCTGAGTGACTCTTAAACTACCAAGTTCAACAGCCAACACAAGATACAACTTTGACCAGTTCTGGAACACAGCTTTTCTGTGTTCTCAGGAAACTTGCCAGATTTCACCTTAATGATGATGGTTTCTTCTCAATCACCATTAATTTCTTAGCTCCAGCTAACCAGCATCAGTTGTCCCAGTAATGCAAAGTTTTTATTTCAATGATCTCTTGTTAATCCTAATCACAGCTGACCCTTAAGCCCCTGCTGACTAGAATGACAGAACCCTCCCTCTCCCCCTCCGAGGTGGGGATCATGTGTCTAGGCTGGCCTTAAACTCAATGGGTAGTTAAGGATGATGACCTTAAACTTCTAATTCTGCCTCGAGTCCTGGGATTACAGCCATGCCTGTTTTGTTTTATGCATAAGTGTTGGGAATCATATCCAGGGCTTTCTGTCTGCTAGGCAAGCTGTCTACCAACTGAGCTACATCTCCAGCCCAGAGTGGCGTTTCTCACCTTCCCTACCTTGTTCCTTTCCTGTGATGTCATCGTTATGTATGCCATCCACACGATGGCCGACTGTAGAGGATCTCAGATTGTACTACAAGTTGTAGAGGTGCTTGGAATTGATCCTGCTCCTTATTATCCTTTCATGATGTCATATAGGTGCAGGCAGTTTTACAGCGCAAAGAGGAGGAGGATCGCCAGATGAAGCAACTTGTCCAATCCTTACAAGTCTCATTAGAGAAAGAAAAGATGGAAGTGAACAGCCTGAAGGAACAGGTATGAGGCCAGCTTCATATTTATTGGGCCTTCCAGGTGGTGTAGCCCTTCACATGATAATTTTATTTCTAAGGACTGGGTAGTTGTGACACAGACTGCAGAGAACATGGCATTGTTTCTTTGTAGAAAGTGACATCATACTAAACAACTTTAGCAATGTAGGACTGGGAAGGATAGGCTGAGCCACTCATACTTACACACATTAGTCTTTGCTAGGAGAAGACATCCCTGAAACGTTTAAAAACCACACTTCCCGTTTGTGCACACTCCCAGCATTTAAAAGACTGAGGTTGGAGAATTCTGACTTCAAAGCCAGGCTTGTGTGGCAACCACCTTTACTTGGTGAGCCACCTCACTGGCCCAGAAAAAGTTTTAAAAATAAGATAATTTTAAGGCTTAGTGAACGTATTTTAATATGAACAGCTACTAGTATGTTCATGGCTCATTATTTGCTTATCTGAATAGATACCCAGGCTTTGCTTGGGGATTTTGATGCACGTTCTATTGTATCCCCACATCTGTCATTTGTTCTGAGGTTACATATCACTTAGTTTTGTTTGTTTTGGTTGCTTGGGGTTTTTTTTGTTTGTTTTGTTTTGTTTTGAAACAGAGACTCTCTTGGCCTTGGCCATCACTATGTAGACCAGGCTGGCCTTGTACTCTTAGAGATCCACCTGCCTCTGCCTCCTGATTGCTGGGATTAAAGTTGTGTGCCAACTGACCCAGCTAATTACATATTTTTATTCTTGCTTTAAAAGAAGACATGACTAGGGAATTTGTTACTAGAAATTCGGGAGCAATAATAGATATATAAGTAATTTTCCCCTAAGGACACATGAACGAAGCTTAAATCTTTCTCCTGAGTACATCTAGTCATAATTTTAACAATAGTATGTGATAGTAAAATATTTTTGTTATTTTTGTGGTTGTTGTTTGCATGTATGGTGTGTATATGCATGTTTGCATTTGTTGGGCACATATGTGTATGCAAATGTTTGTCCATGAGTGTTTACTTGCATGTGGAGGCCTAAGGCTAGTATTAGGAATCTTCCTTGAGCCGGGCGGTGGTGGCGCACGCCTTTAATCCCAGCACTTGGGAGGCAGAGGCAGGCGGATTTCTGAGTTCGAGGCCAGCCTGGTCTACAGAGTGAGTTCCAGGACAGCCCGGGCTACACAAAGAAACCCTGTCTCGAAAAACCAAAAAAAAAAAAAAAAAAAAAAAAAAAAAGGAATCTTCCTTGATTGATCATCTACCTTATCCTTTGAGGCAAGATCTCTCTCTCTCTCTCTTTTTTTTTAAATTTATTTATTTTATGTATATGAGTACATTATTACTATCTTCAGACACACCAGAAGAGGGCATCAGATCCCATTACAGATGGTTGTGAGCCACCGTGTGGTTGCTGGGAATTGAACTCAGGACCTCTGGAAGAGCAGTCAGCGCTCTCAACCACTGAGCCATCTCACCAGCCCCGAGGCAGGATCTCTTAATCAAATCTGAAGTTTGATGATGGCTAGTTTCCTTAGGGATCCGATCTTTTAATGCTGTCTGTTCACATGGCCTACCATACACACTTCGTTTTTATGTAGATACTAGCGATATGACTTCTGATACTCTTGCTATCATGGCAAGTACTTTAATCACTGATACATCTCTCCAGCCTATAAGACATTGATAATGTGCTTTGAAACCTTCGGAAGGAAAAGAGGATTTATGGGAGATGTTTGGTTTTGGGTTTGTCTTTTCTTAGACAAGGTCTCCCTATGTTTGGCCTGGAGTGTAGACCAGGATGGCTTCAAGCACACAGAGATCTGCCCCGAAAGTGCTGAGATTAAGGGTGTGCATGATAATGCCCAGCTGGAGAATGTTTTAAAAACTGTGTGTGTGTGTGTGTGTGTGTATTTGTGTGTGAGTTTTACTTGTTTTAAAAGCAGTCTTTTTTCTCTTATTAAAACATTTTTTATACAATCTATTCTGATCATACTTTTCCCCTCCCCCAACTCCTCCCAATCCTCCCACTCCTCTACCCAATTCTGTACACTTTCTTTCTCTAAAAACAGACAAACAATAGAAACAAACTAGAAAAAAAAATCCATTGAGTTCATTTTGTGTTGGCCAACTACTCCTGAGCATGGGTCCAGGCCTGAGGTGTGGTTAATATACCCAGTGAGATTCCATTGAATAAAACTAATTTTTTCTTTGTAAGTGGGTATCACTGGCAGATAGTTTCTTGGTTGGGTTAGGAGTTCCTGAGTCCCTACCCTTCTCATTGTTTGGACCCTGTGTTTTCTGTGATAGTTTCTGTGAATTCTTTCGTGTTTCAATCCTGCTGTGTTTGGAAGACATCATCCATCCAAAAAAAAAAAGGGAATAGCTGGGAATGCACACTTTTAATCCCAGCACTCAGGAGGCAGAGGCAGGCAGATCAGTCTGGTCTACAGAGAGAGTTCCAGGACTACCAGGCTGTTAACGTAGAAAAACCCTGTCTCAAAAGCAAACAAAGAATTAGGAACAAACTTAACTAGTAATAAACAGGTATAGTAAAGGAATATAAAACCTATTCACAAAACTGTGATTGAAATTTATTCAGCATCTGTCAGCTATATGCTACCCATCCACTGCATGGTAAACACAGAGCCAATTACCTTCATCTTTATCAGTAAGTTAGTCTTGAGAGGAAAAGACACCACAAGATGAGACCAGTTCTACATGAATTTGAGAGGGGCTTCATTGCTGGTACTTGATATTCCATCAAACTTGTAGCATTCATCATGGTACAACTTGTGTGTGAGTAATGTTAACTTCCTCACCTTCTTCTAGATGGCTGCTGCCAGGATAGAAGCTGGACACAACCGCCGCCACTTTAAGGCAGCTACTTTGGAGCTAAGTGAAGTGAAGAAAGAATTACAGGCTAAAGAACACCTGGTACAGACACTGCAGGCCGAGGTGGATGAGCTCCAGTGAGTACCTGGTACTTGCACAAGCATACCCCAGGGCTTGCCATGGTGATCTCAGTCATTTTCCATATACCACATCAGAGCAATTGGGGTTTTCTCTCATCTTTAATTCATTTTGGATCTCACAGCAAGGATCATCTGTCTTATCCTAAGCTGCCAAGTACTTTAGAGACAAGTCAAAAGAACAGAATTATCTGACTCCTTTCTTACCATAGCGCAGTTCTTCCTTGACTTCTTCCTGGAATAGAAAGAACTCCCATTTGAACACTCAGTCAAGGGATATCTTGGATATTTTGAGATTCATTGTAGCATTACACCAACAGAGTATCAACGTGGACATGAGGAAAGGGGCAGGATAAACCTAGGTTGCACACACTGAGGCCTTTATTCATTGTGCTATGGAAGTGTCTGACAGCACTCTCATCTGAGCTCTGTGAATAGTGTGTGCAGAGTACAGAGGGCTTTGCAGGGCTAGTGCAGGGCTAGAGCATCGGAAGGGCTCCACACTGTCTGTAGCCAATGGTAAGTCTCACCATGGACAGCCTTGGAGGACAAATTGAGAGAGTCTTGTCATTTTATTTTTAACCTGTTTGTTTGTTTGTTTGTTTGTTTGTTTAAATGCCAGGATTCAGGAGGGAAAGCATTCTCAAGAAATAGCCCAATTCCAGACCGAGTTGGCAGAAGCTAGAACCCAGCTCCAGCTCCTACAGAAGAAGCTAGATGAGCAGATGAGCCAACAGCCAACAGGGAGCCAAGAGGTGACAGCCAGGCCCCTGTTTTCCTAGTGCTCAGACAGAGAGTAGACGCTTTTTAAATGTCATACTAAGAGATGAACAGAAATCCCTTAGAACTGTTTTACAGTACAAGACAGCTTTTTAAGATTGTCTTTGTCATGTGCTTCTGTTCTTTAGATGGAAGATCTCAAATGGGAATTGGATCAGAAAGAACGAGAGATTCAGTCCCTGAAGCAGCAGCTTGACTTGACAGAGCAACAGGGCAAGAAAGAACTGGAGGGTACACAACAGACACTTCAGGTTGGTCCTATCCCTGTCCAGGGTCCAGGATCTGTGTTGAAATGGTATAGTCCCAGCCAAACTGAGTGTTACACATGTAACAGGAATTCTCACTGAAGTGGATCACCATCTGGGCTCCCTGACCCCACCCCAGTAATCTGAAGACAGTGTCCCCATTTTAGAATGAGGCTTAGCATGGTTACCTGGTTTAGGTCATACACTGGATGGAGGAGAAACTGAGACAAACTGAAGCATTCTCCCTTTGTTAAGCTATATGAAATGCAAATACAAGGAACATGCTTTTTTTTTTTTTTTTGAGACAGGGTTTCTCTGTGTATCTCTGGCTGTCCTGAAACTCACTCTGTAGACCAGGCTGGCCTCAAATTCAGAAATCCTCCGCCTGCCTCTGCCTCCCAAGTGCTGAGATTAAAGGCGTGCGCCACCACTGTCCAGCAGAACATGCTTTTTAAAGCTCTAGTGAGAAGTGTCTATTCTAGTGAGAATATGCATTGTGTGCTTAGTTTATGATCAACTTCTCCATGAAGGTTCAAATAAGCAGTCTTTACTACTCAGGGAAAGGACCAGAAACATAACTTGCTAATATTCCTCACTGTTGTTTGTTTGTTTGTTTGTTTGTTTGTTTTAAAGGCTCAAGTCATTAGATTGGTTTATACTGTTTCTTAGGAATGATTTAACTTATTCTAATAGCTGACCTTGGAATTTAAAGATTCTTTGGTGTTAACTGGCAATCCAGATATTGCTATTTGGGAAAGGCTCTATGATAACTGTCAGAGATGCTGGAGTGATGCTCAACAATTAAGAGCACTTACTGCTCTTACTGGGTTTGGTTCCTGGAACTCAACTAGTAGCTCACAGCTTTCTATAATTGCAACTCTCAAAGAGTCAACACCCTCTCTTGGCCTCTCATGTGCATGTGCACATGCACAGACAGGTACACATAACTAAAACTTTGACAAATATTTTTTTTAAAGCCAGTGGTTTGATTTCAGTGAACTTGTCAGTGCCTAGGAAACTGCTTAGCTGAAAGGATAACTTATCCTAGCAAAAAGTACGTTCCCCAAACTGACATACAAGTTAACACCTTAAAGTATGTTTTAAGATGTTAATTTTTTGAGACTGGCTCTTATGTAGCCCAGCTGTTATGTCCTCAGCTTGATATGTAGCTAAAATTGCCCTTGAACTTTTCTTTTTTTTTCCCATCCTGATCGAAGCCCACCCCCTCCTCCCAGTTCCCTCCCTCACACAGTCCCTCCTCCCATCCTCCCTCCCTTTCTCCTTTGAGAAAGGGGAAGCCCCCCTGCATACCAGCCTACCCTGGCATGTCAAGTCACTGCAGGACTAAGCATGCCAGACAAGGCAGCCCAGTTAGGGGATCAATAGGCAGGCAACAGATTCAGGGACATCACCCACTCCACTTGTTGGGGGACTGGCGTGAAGATCAAGCTGCACATCTGCTACATATGTGTGAGGGGCCTAGGTCCAGCCCACATATGCTCTCTGGTTGGTGGTTCAGTCTTTGGTAGCCCTCAAGGGTCCAAGTCCAGGTTAGTTGACTCTGTTGGTCTTCCTGGACTTTCCAAAGGGAAAGAACTCAAAGTTCTTTCCCTTTGAGGCCCTCAATCTTTCCCACAGCTCTTTCATAAGACTCCTCAAGTTCCGTCTAATGTTTGGCTGTGTGTCTCTGCATCTTTTTCAGTCAGCTGCTAGGTGGAGCCTCTGAGAGGGCAGTTATGTTAGGCTTCTTTCTATAAGCATAAGAGTATCATTAATAGTGTTAGGGATTGGTTCTTGTGCAAGGGATGAATCTCAAGTTGGGCTAGTCATTATTAGTTCTGGCCTTGAACTCTTAATCCTTTTGCCTCCTGAGCCTCACCAGTGCTGGGATTATAGGCATGAGCCACTCAACTAGGATATTTTAGCTTTAAAAAATATCTGATCCTTTTCCTTAGACTGTCAAGTCTGAGTTGGAAATGGTACAGGAAGATCTGTCTGAGACCCAGAAGGATAAGTTTATGCTTCAAGCCAAAGTGTCTGAGCTGAAGAACAACATGAAGACTCTGCTGCAGCAGAACCAACAGCTCAAGCTGGATCTCCGCCGTGGTGCAGCCAAGGTTGGATTTAGGTTTCATCCCTTACAAGTTAACTGTCTATCTCATTTAGATTTTGGCTGGGGGGTTGGGAGGGGCCTGGAAGCAGGAGATTGGTTGGTTTTCTAGTCATTCACAGATCAAAAACATTTAAGCAACATTGAACTATCTTGTGCACAAAGATCATAACTCTGCTTGGACAGTAGCCAAACAACTTTATTTTGTTACCTTGTTCAAGAGAATATTTATTTCTTTACTTGAACACACATATCATCCTGCTGTTATACTATTTTAAACTAACGAACACACAGCCATAATATGCTGTCATTGTGGGACACAGTGCCTTTAGCTTGGCTCAGGTGGGAGCTTCATGCTAGTATCAGCCCTGATGGAGGGTTGAAACAGCTGGCAAGTAATTTTTGCACAATTGAAGTAAGTATTGCCTAATTTCTTAGGGAAGCTCAAGTATAGGCTTATATCTCAGGAAACTTCCATAAGAGAGCTCTAATGCCGTGTTCAGTTATTTCCCCTTAGGGTCATGCACAAGTGGTTTGTGCTTAACTAAGTGCATTAGGATTACTGGACCGGTTAGTATATCTTAACCTACTAACTATTGGACTGTTTTCATAGACCTGGCAGTTCAGTCCTCCTCTCAGAGTGGGGATGCAGGGAGGGTCAATCATCACAGTGGAGATGAAGACAGCTAATGATGTGCTTTTACAAACAGAAGAAAGAGCCAAAAGGTGAATCCAACTCATCCAGTCCTGCAACACCCATCAAGATACCAGACTGCCCTGTGCCAGCCTCATTGCTAGAAGAGCTGCTGAGACCCCCGCCCGCTGTGAGCAAAGAGCCCCTCAAGAATCTCAACAGCTGTTTGCAACAGCTCAAGTATGATCTGTTTTCTATGTCCCCTATACACTGGCCTAGCTTAGGACAGAAGAGACCAGCATCATGGACTGTATATGGCACATGGAATTGTGATAGGCAGGTGACTTTGTTGGAGGAAATCACATGTGACAATAGCCTCAGGTGACAGCTTCTAGACAGCAACTTGATTAGCATCAGGCCTTCAGGTCTGAGTCTTTCTCATGTTCCTAATGGAAGCACCTCTCAGAAAACAGAGACCTGTATCCGATTGTTTGCCGGTTTCTGCCCAGAGTAGGAAAAAAAAAATATCAGGACTTTTGCCTTCTTTGGCTCCTGTTGCTGGATATTTGATGACACGAGGAACCCCATAATTATATTATTTACTGGAAAAACCTGTTTCTAGTTGTAATGTGTCTCAGCCCAGCACACACCTTTAATCCAAGAGCTTTCTGTTTATTGTAAACAGGGTTAAATAAAAACAACCATAAGTCTAGGGGAGAGAGCAATCAACCAGCTGGCAGAGTGAACACAGGGGAAAAAAAAAACAGAATAAAAGAAAGTCCGGAGGATAGATAGAGAAATCACGGGATGTAAAAGGGTGGAACATTGAGGGGTTTTTGAGACTGGGTGGAGAAGGAGAGCTTCCTTTTTCTTTGGGTTGTCACTGAGAAGGAAAGTCAGCTGGAAGTTTTCTCTGCCTCTCTGAGCTAGCAGTCTTTCACCCCAGCATCCAGCTCCTGAGTCATTAGTAAAATGAATGATGGAGATTTTGTTACTAACAAACAACAGAGTCCAGCTGGTTTTGCTGGTCTGTTGTGATAACATGTATTGGCCTTTGAGAGAAACACATATGACCTGTGGTGAGCCCATTGCGTTCACTGTAGCTTGTTAGCGATGTGGCCATGGGTCTGTCTGATCCTTGTATGATTTAGGTTTCTTCTTCTGCCTTCTCTCTATCTCCTCAGGCAGGAAATGGACAGTCTACAGCGGCAGATGGAGGAGCATACCATCACTGTGCATGAGTCCCTGTCCTCGTGGGCTCAGGTGGAAGCTGCCCCAGCAGAGCATGCCCACCCCCGGGGAGACACAAAACCACATAATCAAAACAGTATTCCCAGAGAAGGGCTGGGCCAATGACCACTGTTGTCCTCATCACCAAGTATTTGTGGCTGTTGAAGAAATACTCTTGTCAATATTATTTATTTGATTGAATGCTCTGATGGCTTTTTTTTTTTTTTCCTTTTTTAAGAAATGAGATTTAAATTCCTCTTTACTTTTTATCAAGGATTAAAATAACAGAAAAAACTGGGAGGTAGTGGCATACACTTTTAATCCCAGCACCCAGGAGGCAGATGCAGGCATGATCTCTGTGAGTTTGAGGCCTGCCTGGTCTACAGATCAATAGTTCCAGAAACAGCCAGGGCTACAAAGAGAGACTCTGTCTCAAATAAATAAATAAATAAATAAAGGAATAAATAAAGGAATGAGGCAAGGATTAAAAACATAGTCATTTTAAACCACAACTAGCTTTTCCCATGAAATGATCAAATCTTAAAAACATCAGAGTTTGAACTGCTGGTGAAATCTGAGTGTGTCTATCTGGACAGTCATTTGCAGATGGAGGGAGTCTTACTTGTGGCTGTAGATACACAAAAGACCTTTACTTTCCTACATAAACGAGTTTTCATTGACACCTTTTGCTTTTTATTTCATTTGCTTTTCAAACTATTCTACCTAAATAGGATGTATATATAAATACTGAAAGTCTCTTGAAAACATATACCTATATTATTTAAGGGCCTAATTGTCTTACTGATTTCTTTTTGAAAATTTGCTATTGGGAAACAGTATACATGTAGCTTTAGGGGTATCAGTTTAAAAATGTATTTTAAGAAATATAACTTATTTTCTATGCATCCTAAAGCCAAATACTCTTGACACAGAGAGAGTTGTTTTAGTTTTAGTCTTTATATTTCTGAGGTCTTTTCTGCCAACATCTCCATGAATTAATAATACTGACCTCTCAGGTCTGTGGCCTTACGTGGTTTTACTCACTTTGGCTTACCAACAGGCAGGGCCAGCCAGGCCTTGTAGTTAGCAGGGGATGAAAGGACCTCCAAGATCTCCTCATACTGACCTGACATTTGGAGAACACTGGTAGAGGAAAAGAGTAGGAGAGGAGGCAGCCTTGATCTGTGTGGGTTATAGACTGCACACACTGTGGGCCAAAGATGGTGTTTATGAAGCACTGTGAATGTCTGTCTGTGTGATATCAGGAACTACCATGGACCTCTATCGAATACTTGTGGCACAAGAAGTCAGAGTAATTACCTGGAAGAAGGTAGGCAACTTTGGTCTTCTGAGACAGGGTCAAGAGACAAAAGCCTTGTTTAAAGTTAGCACTAAGTGTGTGATTTATTGCCGTCTGCTTCCCAAATCATAATAATGCTTATAAACTGACTAATTAGAAGAGTTGAGGTCTTTAATCTTTGTGAATGCTTGTGAAAAAAATTTAAAATAAAGAGGATTTTTTGACTCATGACTGTAATCCCAGCACTTGGGAGATAGAATCAGGAAGATGATCAGTTCAAGACTAGTTTTCAGCTACATAGCAAGTTTGAGGCAAGACTGGGTACATGAAACCATGACTTAAAAAGACAGACAAGCTGGAACAACAACAAAAAAGATGTGAAATATTGTTGGAACGGAAAGAGAGAAAGGTCTTAAGTAGGAAGCTCTACGTATCAGTGATCAGTTAGTCGGTCTTTTACTTTCTTGTCTATTTTGTGGAAAATCAGTATGGCATTTTAAGTCTGTGTTCTCTTATAATATCCTATTAGAAGGTTAACTGATGTGGTTAAAGTAGAACTATCCAGTGATGTATGGTGTTTGAAAAATATTCTCTAGCAAGTATTGGAACTTTAAAATGTGTATATCATTTGTACAGGGTTAATCTTTAAAAAACTTTAAAATTTTATTATAAATCTCTAAGTTAGAAATTAGAAAAATATGGTAATTTACATTCCTATTTATTTTGTATATTTAATGTCAAAACCAAGAAATAGCACTTGGTTTTGGACTTAATTCTGCAACAGAGCTAGTTTCTCCTATATGAAGAGATCTTCAAGTGAGTTGTGTTGATTGTGTTGTCTAGGAAAGGATAAGCTAATTCTGAACTCATTTAAGTGAAGGTTGGTTTCATGTCTTAACCCATTTTTTTTCGGTTGCTTTGCTGTCGTCCCATGTACATGTACACGCTCAGAAATAGCACTTCTTCTAAACTTTGTAGTCTGCCTTGTGGGTTCTTGCTAGGTTCCTCTTGGCTCCATGAAAGGCGTGGCATGTCTTGGCTTCTCTCTCTATCCCTCTTTGTGTACCAATGTGTTTTTTCTCACACTTGTGGTTCAGAGAACTCTTAGATTGGAGCTGGCATTCTCTTAGGGTTCTTTAAGTCACCTTGAAGTTGAGTTTTCAAGTTTCCTTTTTTGTTTGTTCGTTTGATTTGGCTTTTTCCCTCCTAAGAGGGATCTAAGGGATTCTATTGTAGTTCACCTTTTTGAGCTTATTCTTGAGTGAATATAGCTTGATTACTGTTGCCTCTGCAGCCAAAACTGGGAATTTTAGGTTTGCTAATGAAAAATTGCAGGCAGGTCTGAAGGATTGCTTTTTCAGGCAGGCTCACACCATTGTGTACCATTTGTGCACACGTCATATATGCTGTATCATGTCCTTTTTTGGACACCTTGGCTAGCACGATTTGTACTATTAGTTGGTTTTCTTATGTTTAAAAAAAATTACCATGAAATTTCTATCATTGTTTTATGGTAGATGTCCAGTTGATGCCGTGATTTTAGATTTTTACACAATTGTAGCAGGCAATGATTTTGAGAAGATATAAGGATGACTTTACATGAACTTTGGGTACAGGGAGCAGAGCAGAACCTGCTGTCTCAGAAGGTAGTCTAAGTATATAAATCAGAAAGCTTGGTTAAATTCTTCTCCATTTCAAAAGAAACTTTACCAGTATGTGGATACTGTAAATGCCATAGTCTTATAGGTCACTATGACATATTTTTCATATATTTTGAAATAAAAATTGGCAAGTGAAGATTTTGGATTCAAAAGGGACCATCACATTTGAGAAGAGAAAGTCTGGGAGCCTTGGAGGACCCCAGAGATAAGAATAGTACTGTGGTACAAGATATCCGGACTAATCCTAACATGCTCAGCAGTTTGGAATTCTAGCCCAGTCTACTCTGTAGCGGTCGGAGGTTCTGACAGGATCTTTGGGTCCATGTCCAGTTTGGAGGGTCCAACATTTCAGTACTTTTTGAGTTTCTCATTTTTATAAAAAGTTATCTCACAAGGGAGTCAGTCTTCATGTTGGGGCTTTCCCAGGAAAGCTGTCATCACTGGTAACAAACTGTAACTTCAAAAGGCATGTTGTTGCTGTTACTGTTTTGCCTTCTTTTTTTTAATGTAAGTGTGCTTGGGAAGTCCTTACATTTTATGCAATAAACTATTTTTGGTAAAGGTTTTCATAATTCATTGGGGAGGGCTTCCTTTTTAGTGCTAGCATTTTGTCATATTTGGGAGTAGCTTTCGTAGCTCATGTTGCTTCGAACCACTGTGTCCTACCAGAGTTTGATAAGTTTCTTAAGTAGGATAAGAAGATTCACGCCTTGTTGTGTTAGACCAGCAGAAGTAGCATGGTAACCATTTCTCCTCATTGACCTGCATCCACCATCACCATTAAGAAGGAGCATACTTGCAAAAGCATTTGCATGAGCAGAGAGCATGGTGGGAACCTGTCTGCATAATGCTCTTAGGCTAACTAGTTTCTGCTGGCTTAATTTTCATATCTCAAGCTACTTTTTCTATTTTTCATTCACTCTTTATTTTTGATCAATGAATTACACAGGCCTATTTTCAAGTAAAAGTAATTAATAAGCCACACAGTTTAAATCAAGCATGGGAAAGAAGAATTTGTGAAGGTCAGTATATAAGTCCCTAAGGCACTCAGAATCCTGATGGCTTATGCAGTATTAGAAGCAAGTTATGAGGGAACTATAAAGTGGGTTATTTAACACCCCTGCCATCCATAATGGGTGTCTTAGTTTGAGTTTCTGTTGCTATGAAGAGACACCATGACCACAGCAGAGTGAGAGTGTGTGTGTGTGTGTGTGTGTGTGTTTGTGTGTTTGTGTATGTGCATGTGTGCTTGCATGTATAATTGAGAATTAGGCAAAAGCCCTATTTAGAAAAAAAATAAGCTAGCTCTCTACTTAACAATAAAAACAGGCAAATTCCAAACGAGATAGAATTGTGAACATTCTTTTTCTTTTTCACACAGAACAGACAGGGTCTCTCTGTTAGCCCAGGCTGTCCTGACTCTCACTCTGTAGATCCTCTTGCCTCTTCCTCCCAAGTTTTGGAATTAAAGGCATGCACCATCACTGCCTAGCAACCACCACTCTCATAAAGGAAAACATTTAATTGGGGCTGACTTACAGTTTGGAGGTTTAGTCCTTTATTGTTATGGTGTGAAGCATGGTGCTAGAGAGGTAGCTGAGAGTTCTGCATCTGGATCAGCAGTAGCAGAAAGAGTAACACTGGCTTAAGCATTTGACGCCTCAAAGCCCACCCACTGTGAATTCCTGACAAGGCCACACCTCCAATAATGCCACTCCCTGTGAGTTTTTTAGGGGCCATTTCATTCAAACCCCCACAATGGGTAACCACTGAAGAGTCCCCAAGCCTAAGTATGTAAGAATTCTTAGAGTCTGTGCCATTCATTACCCTTTCTCAACTTTTGTATAACTATGCACTATTTCTATCTCCATCTTCATGGCCCTTATAATGGCATGAACCTGGCTCCCAAAGTAAACTGGGTGGTGACTTGTTGCTAAAGTTCCTTCGCAGGGAGATGTAAGCAACAATGTTAAGTTCACTCTGGGGAACCAATGAGTTTATTGGGGTTCTTTACAGAGCATGGCTGAGAGGGTAATTACAGGAACATGGGTGCAGTTGGAAAGCCTCTACCCTACAGCACAGATAGAGCACTCCTTCCCTAGTTTTCCCCACTCTCTATACTCTAGCCTCTCCAAATACAACACATGGTAGGAAGCAGCTACATACTCAGGTGAGTCAGGAAACCCAGCTGGGATAATTCTTATACAAGGGGCACAGCTGAACTCCCCAAAATAATGGTTGCTTGACTCAGAACAGCCACTCACAACCACCTACATTCACAGGTCTTTTGTGTTCTTCTATAATTGAACTAGAGTTAGAGTTGAAGATGGCACCTACGAGGCTGCAGTTGTAGCAGCCCAGGTAAGAAGTGCTCACTTTTCCTCAAAGTCAGCTCCAGAAGCTCCTAGGGGATATATATAAAAATTAGGGTCAAGTATTATCTTCACAGTAAAATGCTTTTGTGTGTTCTGTATGAATATCCTAGAGTAGTGGAACTCTATGGAAGAACAGCCTTGACTCATACACCCCACATTAAGTTTTCTGAACATTTAATTAGTATTTCCATATACACTGCACTATTATTTGTCCACTTTTGTATAACTTCACTATCTCCATCAGGAAGATCAAACTGGGCTTTCTCAACACTTGTCATTCTGAAAGTAAGTCCAGACCACTTGCCAGCCTGTTGTTGGCCTAGCTACAGCCTATATGGCCCATTATTCCTGGCCTGCTGTTTTTCTTAGCTTAGTTATATGAACTAGCATATCTCTGCCTGAGAATCTCAGGCTCCTGGTTGTTGCTGTTCCCAATTCTCTACTGAATTCTCTACTATGGGCTGAGACCAACTGCATATAACAACGTATGTCCAGATCTCAGAAAGTATAGTACATTTCTGGTAAGTCTTTGGTTTTTGAAACAGGCTGGCCTTGAACTCAAGATCATCCTCCTTAGCTGCCTGGGTTTCAAGTAAATATTTTAGTCACTACACCCAGATCTAACAGTTTTAATGAACAGTGGTCTTTTTAAATAAACACAATTATGAAGCAAAAGACAAAACATTAAAAGTTGTTCTCCACTGCTCTATGACATATTCCTGTACCTGTTTCTTGAAAGAATTAATACTACTTTACCCATCTGCCTGTCTACAGTTAAATTTACTTAATTATTTTGGTTTTTTTTGAGACAGGGTTTCAAAACTTAGTCTTGGATGCCTCTTGGGCTCGATCTGTAGACCAGGGTGGCCTCGAACACAGAGGTCCACTTGCTTTTGTCTGGGATTAAAGATGTGTACCACTAGGCCCAACTAAACTGAAATATGTGTAATTGGCCTTCTAAATCCTGGGGCTGTAAAAATAACTGGAAATTCATCTTAGCATTTCTCAAGTCATCTGGTTGGTTTTTTGTTTTACATCTAGTTCAGCAGGCTTCCCTGAGTCTGTTTTGAGGAGTAAGTAACATCTTAACTAAACACATGACCTGAAGGGTTATGACTGACTGAGTCATATCTGACACTTGACCGGTGGTCTGTAAATTGATTATGCACATAACGCGTTGGGGCCTCCACTCGGCCTTTTTAGGCCACTCCTCAGGCCACCCTCTTCGAATAGTGAGAACTGATCTTATAAAGTCCTCATTGGCAGGAAAGTGGGTACACATTTGAACAGAATAGGCCTCCATCCCAGCGTCAACCCTCCACTCTGCTTTCTAAGACCCTAAATAAGCAGCCTGCACGCTTCTTGCTGAAGACCGCGCAAAGTACATGTGAGAAGCCTCCACCCCATCACGGGCTTCCATAGACTTCGGTCCCCTCGTGATCATAATTTCAGAAGTGAAATTATGGTGACATATGCTTGTAATCGCAGCACTTCTGTGAGCTCAAGGAGGCAGGTCTCCAGCGTATGGCCAGTTTGGGGGTGTATAGTTAAGACTCAAAAAAGGAAAAACAAAGGTTAGAAAAGGACTTCAAAAATTATAATTAGCCTGGCATAGTGGCTCGAGTTATCTGTCAAAATGGCACAGGCATTTTGCCTGGAGGGTCCGCTGAATTCCATAGAAACGTCTCCATTAAAAGAAGGAGGCAGAGCTACAGAGCAGGCTTTCTGGATTTGGCCGCAGTTTTCACCCTCAGCCCCTACCAGTCAAGGACTCTGGCCCCCGGCTCCGCTGGCCTCGGGATGGCACCCAGTCGGGGTGGCTCAGGAGCCGGCTCTCCCTCTCCAGGGGCGAAGAAACAACTCAGGGCGGAACGCCCATTACACCGAAGGGCGAACCGTGCCAGGAAGCGCGCCGAGTTCGACTCAGGACCCCGATGTGCTGCCCGCGCCACTGCCGGGCTGCGCTCGCGTGAATCAGGACCCCAGCTGCCTCCGAGGCCGCCTGAGGCTGCGGTCCTGGCCGCGTTCCGGCCTGGTCGTTTGGAAACGGGAGGCCCCACTGCGCGCGCAGCTCTCCTGGTTTTCCCACGGCCGGGCGGAGGAGGCCTGAGGCAGGCGCGGCTCCGGCAGCGAGGCGAGCGGTCTACGAAAGGCCCGAAGCGAGCGCGGCACGGGCTGCGGCTGCGGCGGCCGGGCTCCAGGCCTCGGCGCCGGCGGTGGCGATGCTGTGGCAGCGGCTGGCTGTGGTGGAGTGGGCGGCCCTGGCCTGGGAGCTCCTGGGCGCCTCCGTGCTCCTCATCGCGGTGCGCTGGCTGGTCCGGCGGCTGGAGAAGCGGCCGCGGGATCTGAACCGTTGCGGGACACTCTCCTCTCCGCCCGGCGCGTCTGAAGCGGTGGCCGGTCAGCCAGGTAAGGCAGTGTTAGTCGTGGGAGGAAAGCCTCACTCTCCCGCCTCCTGGATACCTGTCTCGGCCCGAGTCCGTTGATGGGTGTTTTGGGAACTCTTGATAAGAACCCACAGTCTTACACCTCCCTACACTATAATCCCATGTTTACGAGGTATGTCTTCTTCAGAAGCCACTTTTCACTAACATTTTCTCTTAAATCTAGTTCTTAGTGGAAGATGAATAGTAATATCCCCCCGCTCCCCACATATTCTAGAAGGAAAATGACATTTTAAACCGTTGACTAAACCTTAGAACATTAGAGATAAGCCAACCCTAACAAGATCTTATGGATAACTGAGGCTCCCTTTGCTACTGAGAACTTAAACAAAATTTTATTTTTAATTATTTAAAATAATTACCACTGACGTACATATCAACCCTTTCTTAGTAGTCATTGGTTTCTTGGGCTTTTTTGTTTTGTTTTTGCTTTTTTTGTTTTTTGGAGGTTTTTTTGCTGAAGAAATGGGAAAAGGAAGATCAGGGTCGTGTTGTTTATTTTACATGGCTGTGGAGAGATGAAATGTTTGTGTTGTGACAATAGGGCCAACACCCTGTTTTGGGTTTTCCATTCTCTTGTCCCCCTAAGAAAATAGCACATAGTCTTACTGCAACTTGATGTGCCATGGCTGGATGATGGGGGTGGCGAGGAACTGGGAGGAGAAGGAGAGCAAGCTGTGGTCAGGATGTAAAACAAACATTTGAATTTTAAAAAGGAAGTGGCTAGTCTCTGACTTGGGAATACACACACATACACCCGCACATGCAATTATAGGAAAGCACAAAGCAGTGAAGGCATCTTTAATAAATACAGTGCGCACTAGTCCGTTTACTCAGTGAACACTGTACCAAAACCTCTAGAGAAGGTCACAAGCTGGGCGGTGGTGGCGCACGCCTTTAATCCCAGCACTTGGGAGGCAGAGGCAGGCGGATTTCTGAGTTCGAGGCCAGCCTGGTCTACAGAGTGAGTTCCAGGACAGCCCCCGGGCTACACAGAGAAACCCTGTCTTGAAAAACCAAAAAAAAAAAAAAAAAAAAAAAAAAAAAATCTAAAAAAAAGAGAAGGTCACAGTGAAAACGATCCAGACACTGAAGGAGAGCAGTGCATGTGTAGAGCCAAACACCAGTGTCGGCAGCATCCTGTTTCACTAAAAAATTCTTTCCAGTTTTTAATTTTTAATTTTGAAATCATCTTAGGCGTATAAAGGATTATAAAAACAATACAGAATAGTTCAACTCATGTACTAAGATACTCTACGAGCTGGTAGGGAAAAGGAGTTCAACCTAAAGTGAGGTATCCATGTATATACCTATTAGATTGACTAAGATTTAAAAATACTGATGTCTGCAAAAGTCTGCAGATGGTGAGATGTCTCTCCTGCATTGTTGATGTATCTATTAATGGTATAGCCCCTCTGGAGATTAGCATTGTCTCAAGGAAGTTAAGCCTTCCCTGTCCTAGAGAAATAAGCTTTGGTCTTGGAGAAATGAAACTTATTTGTTTAATGTTCTTGCTGTGTACCTTAGGCTGGCCTTAAACTCATGATTCTCCTGCCTTAAGGGCTAGGATTACAAAAATATGCAGTATGCTGGCTTTGAAAATTTATTGTCTGACCCAGGATAGTTGGATGAATGGATGGATGGATGGATGGATGGATGGATGGATGGATGGATGGATGGATGGGGTGGATGTGGTATACTGGTATAATCTTGTACATCGAGACTCAAAAAAAGGATACAACCTACATGGATTAGCAAGTCAAGGCTGCTCACTGAATTGTTACATGAAGTCAGTTTCCTGTTTTAGATGATGTGCTATCATTATAAAAACTGTCGACCTTTAGGGAAAGCTGATGGCCAATTGGAAGTCTACAGAGTTTACAATTTCTTTCTTTCCTTTCCTTTTTTTTTTTTGTTGTTGTTGGTGGTTGTTTTGTTTTGTTTTTTCGAGACAGGGTTTCTCTGTGTAGCCCTGGCTGTCCTGAAACTCACTCTGTAGACCAGGCTGGCCTCAAACTCAGAAATTCGTCTGCCTCTGCCTCTGCCTCCCAAGTGCTGGGATTAAAGGCGTGCGCCACCACCGCCCGGCCGAGTTTACAATTTCTTGAGTCACCGGGCGGTGGTGGCACACGCCTTTAATCCCAGCACTTGGGAGGCAGAGGTAGGCAGATTTCTGAGTTCAAGGACGGCCTGGTCTACAGAGTGAGTTCTAGGACAGCCAGAGATATACAGAGAAACCCTGTCTCAAAAAAACAAACAAACAAATAACCAAACAATTTCTTGAGTCTACAAATTATTTCAAAATAAAAAGGTAAAGGAAGTCTATATACTATTGACTTAGATTCTCTAGATTTTTCTATACTACATAATCACACCACAAGTATGGCGAGGAATTAACAGTGGCAGAATACAGTTGTCTAATCTTCAGACCTGATTCTACTTCTCATATCTATATCAATCTACCTGTCTTTCTAAGACTGCAGAGGTTGTGCTGACATTTCGAGTTCCAATAGTGAGCTATTGCCCTCACCTGTTTTGTTAGTAGAGGTTTTCTGGAGAGCAGCTGTGGCCTCTTTGTGTCAGAGGTGGCTGCCCTTGAATGTCTGAGAGGGTTTTGTTCTTGCTGTTGTTTGTTTTTAATTTTAATTAACTTTCCAGTATGTTATTACTTATTCTGAGGATTAATAAGCCTGTGTTCCTCAACAGTTCAATAGGTGCAGCAGGCATTTATGGGTATTATACCAGTGTCAGACTCAGTGGTACAGAATTTATGTTCATTATTTTATCTGAGTCTCATTATAACTCAAGAATGGACCTGTTATTATTTCCATTTTGTAGGTGAGAACACTGGGGTTTGAGGTTTCAATAATTATCCTAAGGTTGAAGGTATCGATGTATGAAGTCCTGTTTATGTGTTAAGTTGCAGGGACAAATCTTCTTTGAACAACTAAAGTTAAAAGCATAGCTTTAGAATAAGAATACAGAGTATCTAAGGTAGGATCCTGTGAGGAAACTGAGCACTCTTAAGCATGTGTTTAACTCCTGACCACCAGCCCTGTGGTTCATGTTGATGCTTGCTTTCTTGACCTTAGGTGAGGTGACAATGGATGCCATGTTGGCTCGACTGAAACTCTTGAATCCAGATGACCTTAGAAAAGAAGTTATGAAAGCTGGATTGACATGTGGACCCATTACATCAACAACAAGATTTATTTTTGAGAAGAAATTAGCACAGGCCTTACTAGAACAAGGTGGAATGCTGACTTCTTCTCTTCCCAAGCACAGCGAGGTGACTCCCATGGCATTTATTCAGGGCACCTCAAGGACTCCCGCATCTGTGGATGGGAAACAAACTCAGCAGGCCTGTTTTTCTGAAGACAAAGATTTTGGTTACAGTGTGGGCTTGAACCCTCCAGAAGAGGAAGCTGTAACATCCAGTGCCCACCCGATGATACCCTTCAGTGCCTCTACCAGGAATGACAACCACAAGGCTGGAGTGACAGCTACTAAGGAGCCACTTCTGTACTATGGAGTGTGTCCAGTATATGAGGATGGCCTTGTGAGAAACGGTAACATGCTGTGTAGTGTCTCCTTACACAAACTTGGAAACTATAATCTTACTGCCCAAGATTAATTTTATTATTCATATTTGTTACCCTCTGATTCTTTCTACCCTCTGATTCTCTGATTCTTCCTTTTTTTTAATTCTAAGGAATACTTTTTTTAATTACTAAGAAAATGGATTTTTTTTTTTTTTTTGAGGGGAGAGGGTCGGTTTTTTTCGAGACAGGGTTTCTCTGTATAGCCCTGGCTGTCCTAGAACTCACTCTGTAGACCAGGCTGGCCTTGAACTCAGAAATCCGCCTGCCTCTGCCTCCCAAGTGCTGGGATTAAAGGCGTGTGCCACCACCGCCTGGCAGGGAAATGGATTCTATCAGGTAGATGTGACTTGCAAATAATTGGCTCACTTCCATTTGTTAGTAACTGCTAATTAATCATCTTCCTTGTCCCTCTTAAATTCATTACAACCTAAGTAGCTTTTAGGTTAATAATGTAGTATGTACCAATAATAAATGTAAATGTACTAATTGTGCAACTGTAATTTTGTACAAGGAATTGTACATTTTGGGCTAGAAATCTATTTTAGTTGGTAGAGCATTTGCCAGGCATGCAAATGCGTTCAATCCTCAGAGCCATATAACCCTGAGGGGTGGCACATAACTATTACCCCAACACTTGAATGTATGCTAGCATGTAGAGTTTCTGTCTCTTAAAAAAAAGAAAGAAACAAGAGACTTGTAATTGTATTTTAGTAAGGATTATACTGTGTGCCTAGGCTTGGATCTTTCTGTATGGCCTAGGGTGGGTTTCAAATCTCAACCCTTCTGACTTTTCCTTATAACTGTTGAAATAATAGGAATAAGCCATTGTATCTGATCCAACAATTTTAAATTTAAGTTTTTTTATTTATATCTTTAATCCACTTAAAATTCACTTTTAGTAAGTTATGTACTTTTTATCATAATTCTCATGAATTTATCACATTTTGTAAGTTACTGTACCTTTGGACATGAAATTAACACATAGATATGTATGTATCATTGCTTGCTTATATACATACACACACATACATTGTCAAGTGTATTCATGAGAATTTTTGGATAGCCAAGGACCTCTTTAAGATAAAAAATGGAAAGTGGGTGGAATGGTGGCTCAGTGATTAAGAGCACTTGATAATCTTGCATATCCCATCTCACATGTTAGATGATTCATAACCTATGTATAACTCCAGCTCCAAGGGATTCTCAGAGTCTCTTTAGGCCTCCAAGGGTATTCACACACACATTAAGGAATACTTTTTTTAATTACTAGGAAAATGGATTCTATCAGATAGATGTAACTTGCAAATAATTGGTTCACTTCCATTTGTTAGTAACTGCTGATTAATAATCTTCCTTCTCCCTCTTAAATTCATTACAACCTAAGCAGCTTTTAGTTAATAATTTAATATGTAACTTATATGTACAGTTATAAAACAAACACTTTTTTTTAATCCTAAAAAAAAGTTCATAAAAGATTGAAAATCTGAACTGTGAACATGAGAGAGGGAAACCAAGAGACTTGTTAACAAATGTAAATTGACTGCTGAACTCTGGGTACAATTAATACAAGGTTCAACCTATTCATCTCTTAATTTTCCCTTGGTGCTTTCTTACCCAGATAGGATCCATGTTTACGAAGATAAAAAGGAAGCTTTACAAGCTGTCAAATTGATCAAAGGGTCCCGGTTTAAAGCTTTTCCAACAAGAGAAGATGCTGAGAAATTTGCTAGAGGGATATGTGATTATTTACCTTCTCCCAGCAAAACCATGCCCTTATTGTCTCCTGTGAAGGCAGTACCCCTCTGTGGCAGTGATGGGTTGAAAGGTAAGGCATTCTATACCTCTTACCTTGTCATTACTGTCAGTTACCTCTCTTGTTCTCTTTCCTGATGTTTGGCAGGCACCTCGATTTCTTCATCTATGAGATAAATCTGTTGTAGGAAGAGGTATTGAGCTGAGGTGTTCTACAATGGAACAATCAAAGAGAAGGGGGATGGGGGCTTCCCTGGGAAGGTCTGAAGGCATAAGGGTGGATGGAGTCTGGTGCTAGTAGACCCTGAAGCTGATGAGCCAAGTCTTGGCATGTGGACCACAGAAGCAGCAAAGGGAACACTTCCGTCTTCTTGGCTCTCGCTATAGTTTGAGTTGTGGGTATTTTGATGCTGACAATCTATAATCCCACCTGAAGGTACAGTTACTTCTAGGATGTGCAAGAATCATCTCCCTATAGGAGCTAGAAATCTGACTATGCCCTCTGTGTGACTCAAAACCAGAGGCCTATTTGGAGAGACTTGACTTTTATTCACATCCTTTGTAGGAAAAGTCCTTTCAGTTATTTGGGGTGGACCTCTGGCCTTCTACTCTTCCCTTACTCAGCTTTCTCTCCTTTCAGTTGGGGAAAGTGCCCCTGCAAGAAATTGTTTTACAAAACTTTCAGGTTTTGATTAAACCTTTAAAAGCTGTATGTGACACTCTTTTTCTCTAAGGGAGTATTACAGTTGGGTTTTTTGAGACACAATCTCAATCATGTTAATCCATGCTGGCCTTGAACTTGCAATCCTCCTATCTCAACTCCCTGAATACTGGAATTATAGGTTATAGATTATAGGATACAGATTATATTATTATATTACATTAGTATATATTATGTTAATGATGTATATTATTATAGGATATAGATTGTAGGTTATATCTTCTTGACTTATCTTCAAAGTGCACTAAATGGCCAGACATGGTATTGTATGCCCTTAACACCAGCACTCAGGAGGCACATGTAGGTAGATCTCTATAAGTTTGAGGTCAGCCTAGGCTACATAGTGAGATCTTCTCAAAAAAAGAAAGAACACAAAATGATGTCTTTCTCTCAGTCTTCAGCCGTCTGATTGTATTCAGCACTGCATTAGTGCTGTGGTGTGCTCCGTGTCCTGTCACTTCCTACCTGTCACTCCCAAGAACTGCTCATCCTCTGTAGAGAGGCTGCAGACTTCACAGTAGACTAAGTAAGAAGAAAATATTTGTGAAATTAGGTATTCTTCAATTCTGTCTCTTGATAGCAGATGGCTTGTGCCTGGCTGAATCAGAAACAGTAAACAAAGAACGAGCAAACAGTTATAAAAGCCCTCGTACACAGGACCTTACTGCCCAGCTGCGGAAAGCTGTTGAAAAGGGGGAGGAACACACTTTTTCTGATCTGATTTGGAGTAATCCTCGATATCTAATTGGTTCTGGGGACAACCCAACCATTGTACAAGTAAGTATGCTTCTAACATCACTTCTGGTCACTTTGTTCCTGATTAGTGACAGTGTTTTAACAGATACGAAGCTGAACATGTGGTCTTCTTTCAGGAAGGATGTAGGTACAATGTCATGCATGTTGCTGCCAAAGAGAATCAGGCTTCTGTGTGCCAGCTGACATTAGAGACTCTGGAGAACCCTGAATTTATGCGTCTGATGTACCCAGATGATAACATGGACATGCTTCAGAAGCGCATCCTCTACATTGTTGACCTGTATCTTAATACTCCTGACAAAGTGGTAAGTATTCCTCAGTAGTTTGTCTGATAAAGGTTTGGGTTCCTGATATGTGAGAATATTTCTTTTTCTGTGCTACATCAACATGCAAGACTTAGGAATACTAGGAAGACAAGAACATTCATTGACTTAGAAAGATGTTTATGAGGGTGTTATATAACAAAACTTATCTTGGGGAGACGCAGCACACACATTGAGAACTCCATATGGGGAACTCATGACAGACTAAAGTACAGATACCACCAAAGCCCAACTTGGTGTTACTCATAGGAATATGGGTGAGGAGTTACTTACAGGAACAGAAATGACTCAAAGACAGTTGCATCACCAGGGCCCACCCTAGCATGGGTGACAGTTTAACTGGGAACCTGAAACATACTACACAGCCTGAAGGCAGCTCAACAGATTAGAGAGTATTCTTTCCAGGTGCTTCAGTTGGTGCCTCTGACCCTTTTCTAGGCAGCTGATCTGTCTTAATGTTCCATGGCTGTGAAGAGACAGTGGGACCGCAGCAGCTCTTATAAAGGGAAGCATTTAATTAGGGCTTGCTGTACATTCAGAGGTTTAGTTCATTGTCATGGTAAGAAGCATGGTGGCATGCAGGCAGACCCGGTGCTGGAGAGTAGCTGAGAGTTCTGCATCTGGATCCGCAGGCAGCAGGAAAAGAGAGACACTGGGACTGGATTGAGTTATTTTAAGACCCCAAATCCCGCCCCCAGTGACACATTTCCTCTAAGAAGGCCACACCTCCTAATATCAATCAAACATTCAAATCTATGAGCCTGTGGGTACCATTCCTATTCAAACCACCACATTCCATTTCGCCATAAAGCAAAAATTCATTAGTCCACCTTCAAAAATCTCCATAGTCTATAATCTGAACACTGTTTGAAAATCCAAAATTCAAATGTTTAGAGACTCAAGGCAATCTCTTAACTGTAACCCTCTGTAAATTAAAAATCAAAAAGTAGATCGCATACTTCCAGTATACAATGGCATAGATAGACTTTACCATTCCAGAAGGGAGGAATGGGAACATAGTGAGGAAATATTGGACTGATAGGACCAGAAAATCAGCAGAACAAAACTCCAAACTATGTATCTCCATGTCTGATATCAAAGCGCTCTTCAGATCTCTAATTCCATTCAACTTCATTGACAGTAACACACTTCTGTCTCTTGGGTTGCTTCCATACCTCGTTTGCAGCTTTGCTTGGCAGGTATCCCTTGTCTCTGGCATCTCCAACATCTTGGGGTCTCCAAATCAACCTAGGCTTAGCAGTAGAGGGAGAATCCACTACCACTTTCTTATGTCCTTGACTCTAAGGCCAGAAGCATGTGACCAAAGCTGCCCCATTCTTCTGCTTGCTGTGGTGGATCATGGCCTCAAATTCATTTCCACCAGCTTTCAGGTTTTGTTGTTTGTTTGTTTATTTTTTGTTTTGATTTGGGTAGACATACAGTCAGAAAGCAGCCAGATGGAGGATTCTAGGTGGTGGCTTGCCTTCTGTCAAGAGAGGTCAGCTAGGCTGTGACTAGAAAGAATGCCAAAAAACAGAAGGTAAAAAACCTTGTTAAGAGTGTGTAGCTGGCATATGTAAGGCTCTGTTTGATCCCTTGCACCACTAAGAAAAAAACATTAGTGAGTTGGCTCAACAGGGAAGGGAGCTTGTCCCTGCAAACCTACAACCTTGAGTTAATCCCTGTGACTCACATAGTTAAAGTTAAGACTCAGTTCCTGCCGGGTGGTGGTGGCGCACGCCTTTAATCCCAGCACTTGGGAGGCAGAGGCAGGCAGATTTCTGAGTTCCAGGCCAGCCTGGTGTACAGAGTGAGTTCTAGGATGACCAGGGCTACACAGAGAAACCCTGTCTTGAAAAACCAAAAAAAAAAAAAAAGACTCAGTTCCTACAAGTTGTCCTCTGACCTTGAAGCACCTGCACACACACAGTTTGTTCATTAAATAAATAAATAAATAAATAAATAAATAATATAAAAACATTTTAAAATACTGATTTCTGAAAACTTTTCAAAAATATAGCTTTTAGTTGTTGTATAAGCCTTAAATAAGGGTTTGAAACACAGGAATTTATTTTATATGAAGGAGAATTTAATGACAGGTTAGAGCCAAGAACTAAACTCTCAGAAATCTGGGACTTTAGAAGACTGGGAAAGAATAAAAGAAAACACTAGGGAGACTGAGGTAGGAGGACTGTTAGTTGAAGGCCAACCTGGTCCACAAAATGATCTTTTCTTGAGTACAATTTTACAATTTTACTTTGATATGTATTTTTATAAGTGATTTCAGCTAGCCTAAAACTCTTGTACACTCAGTGCTGGGAACTGAACCTAGGATCTCAAATAGGCTAGGCAATCCCTCTACCACTGAGCCCACAGTTTTAGTTTCTTTTAAAAAGTGGTAATTTTTAGGTTTCATTGTTGTTATTTTGTTTTTATATGAAAGTTATTGTTTGTCTGTTGTTTCTAACATATTTCTGTTACAATTACCCAGGGGCTCAGAAGATTGATCCCAATAGCTGCAAAAATACACTTGTCTCAAACAATAAATAGGAAAAGAAATTAAAGATAACTTTAGAAATAAGTTGTAAAACTAAAGAGAAATGTAGTCAACCAAACAGAATTATAGAAACAGATTTTTAAAAAAATAGGAATAAAGTCAAATTTCTCCCACCATACCCTCAAACACTCCTGATATCAGAACTGTGTAGGGGATGCCAGTTGGATGTTCTCCAGCTCAGATCTGGTGATCCTGAGATTCCTACACAATCAGGGCTTAGTCACAAAGAATGACCCTCACCTTAGATAGTAGCCATATGCTTTGACATCTGAAAGGTTCAAGCTCCATCATGCCCAGCTGACTTACTCAGCTTTTAGAACACTGGTTCCCTGATTATAGACTGGGTCCCAAATTATTAAAGTTAAGGTTGACTGTATTCTTTTTTTTTTTTTTTTTGATTTTCAAGACAGGGTTTCTCTGTGTAGCCCAGGCTGTCCTGGAACTCACTCTGTAGACCAGGCTGGCCTCGAACTCAGAAATCCGCCTGCTTCTGCCTCCCAAGTGCTAAGATTAAAGGCGTGCGCCACCACCGGCAAGCCGACTGTATTCTTTGATTGTAAGTGCCTCCTTAAATCTGGGCACTTAACACCAAATGAAGAGTGACAGATATTAGTGTGCCAGGCTCAGGGCCTAGCAAGCAGTGACTGTATGCTAGCTAGCATCCCAAGTACTTTTGCCAACAGTAAAAGCAGTATCTTTTTACCTCTGAGGCCTTTTTTTTTTTTTTTTTTTTTTTTGTCTTTTGGGGTGTTTAATTTTGAGACAGAGTCTTTTTTTTTTTAATTATTTTATTTTTATGTACAGTAGTGCTTCGCCTGCATGTATGTCTGCTGCAGAATATTTGATCACACTGTGAACCCTGAGATTGTGTTGTTTACTGGAAAAACATGTTTCTAGTTGTGGTGTGGCTCACCCTTAGCACACATCTTTAATCCCAACAATAAAGGTAAAGTTAGTTTGTAGAAGGATGCCCATGTTTAAAATTGATGTCTAGTTGAGTGGCAGACAAAGTGATAAATCAGAAAAATTTGACAAAATAGGATATACCCAACTCTCATGAGAAGAGAGAGGAAAGGGAAGCTACTTCAGGGGTAGTGCAAAGGAAGGGCCAAACAGAGAGGAGGAAACAGTTTAACCAGGTGATTTTTACAGAGAGAGGTGATAACAAAATGAGCCAGAGAATGAGAAGGAGCCAGCAGACTGGAACAGATGGCTAGAGTTAGTCTGGGGTGGGGAGAGAATCAGTTAATGTGTGTGTGTGGGGGGGGGGGTTGTTTTGAGCCAGAATAGAGGCTAGAAGCTTCCAGGACTAGGCCTAGGTTAGTAGATTGCCATGTGAGTGCTAGGAATTGAACCTGGGACCTCTGGTAGATTAGCCAGTGCTCTTAACCACTGAGCAATCTTATGTAATCCAGGCTGGCCTCAAACTTACTATGTAGCTAAGAATGACTTTCAATTCCTGACCCTCTGCATTCACTTGTCAAGTGTTATCACGAAGGTCTGAGTCTGTTACTTTTTGTTAATTTTTTAAAAAAATTTCCAGATATGGTTGCACATACCTTTAATATTAGGTGGCAGAGGCAGGCAAGATCTGAGTTTAAGGCTACCATGGTCTACATAGGGAGTTGCAAGCTAGCTAGGGCTACATAGTGAGACCCTGCCTCAAGACACGATTTTTATTATGTATTTATTTAGTGTGTGTGCTGGGGATTGAAGGAGGTGTAGATGACACAGAACACAGTTCTCTTTTTCCACCCAGGGATTAAACTCAGGTTGTCAGCCTTGGTGGACTTTGTTTCAAATCCATGGTTCTCCACCAACAAGAGAGCATGCATGGATGGACCTAGGCCCCCTTACAACTTGATCTTCATGTGAGACCTCTAACAGCAGCTGCTTAGGCCGTTTCTGACTCTGTTACCTGCCTTTGAATCCCTCTCCCCTAACTGGACAGCCTTGTCTAGCTTCAGTAGAAGATGCACCCATTCCGACTACAACTTGATATGCCAAGGCGGGTTGATATCCATGGGAGGTCTCCCCTTCTCTGAAGGGGAAGGGAGAGGAAGGGAAAGGGAGCGACTGGGAGGAGAGGAGGAGAGGATCATTGGTTCTCAACCTGTGGGTCGCAACTCCTTTGAGTGTAAAATCACCCTTTTACAGGGATTGCATAAGACCATTGGTATTTTATGATTTATTACAGCAGCAGATGAAGTAGCAATGAATTTTATGGGGGTTGGGAGTCACCACAACATGAGAAACTGTATTAAAGGGTTGCAGGCTTAGGAAGGTTGAGAACCATTGTTCTAAGTAAACACCTACTTTCACTGTTTCACATTAATAATTTGAATAAGTAATTATGTTTCTTCTACATGTTTCCTAGGGTTTTGATACACCATTGCATTTTGCTTGTAAATTTGGAAATGTGGATGTAGTCAATGTGCTTTCTTCACATCCTTTGATTGTTAAAAACTCAAAGAATAAATATGGTAAAACACCTGAAGAGGTAAGTAACGTTTTAACGGTAATCACTGTCTGTGTTAGAAATTAAAATATATAAATATGCATTCTGTGACTGTAGCTAGTGAAATCACAAGTAACTGAGTTGTGTTTGCCTTGTGGGGCACATTTACAATGCTGACTGCTGAGTATGATGTACTCTGAAACCAGTGTATTTGTGGAGCCAGGAGGGAATGAGCTAACCTAGTCTTGCTGATTTGATTTTTCCAAAACTGGTCATCAGTTGTTCTGAACAACTCATTCTTACCATGTTCCTTCTAAACACTTGAGCCAACCAAGTTGAGAGAGAAAGCAGGCGGTGTCATGATGATGGCTACGGGCAGTGATGGTAGCAGTGGTGATGATGGTTATGGTGGTGATGGTGATAATGTGTGAAGCAGCCAATTGCTGTAAAACAGATAGGGAGCCAGCCCACATACATACTATTGCACGCAAGCAAAGTGAAGCAAGCCTTTTTGTGTTCTTTAGCAGTAGAACGAAATACGATACAATGCATACTGATCCTGTGACAGAAAGACAGACCTGGAACTAATAAGAACCAAAGCGCTAATTTAAGGATCAGGCATTATATGCTACTAGCTGACCTAGATCTACTACTTTCAGAAATAAAACCTAAAGTACATTGTTCTAGTAGGAGTGTCTTCCCAAGGGTCAGGCCCTTCTTTAGCTATTACAACATTTAGTAACATTCAGATACCCCAGTTGATAGAAAACTTCCCTCACATACACAAGGCCTTGTATCAGGAATGGAGGAAGGAAGAAAAAAGAAAACAATAAAATTTTACTACAGAAGGATATAGTTTTATCTATATTTTTATAAAATGGTTTTTTATAACCAGCCTAAAATTGTATATATGAATGTTGTGTGTCATATATACAATGTTGGGTATAGTACCTAGTGTCTTAAATATGCTAAAAAAGAACTGAGTGAACAATTTTGGTTTGCTTCACAAAATGTTAACGTTCCAGGACTTTGTTGTTGTTTTGATTTTATTTGAAAGTAACTGCTTTTCTGTTGTGTCTAACATATTATTACTGTTATAATTGCACAGGAGCTCAGAAAGTTGATTCTAGTAGCTGCAAAAATATATCTCTGTTCTATATGAGATAGCAGTGCTGTGTGAGGTCAGATACCCAACAGCAACCATTTGTATATAGAGAGTATACTTTCAGACTGTAAAACTCCTTCAGATGAGAAACTGTAGCATGTTCATGTATTCATACTTGATATACTTTTTTTAATTATTTATTTTTATTTTATGTGCATTGGTGTTTACCCACATGTCTGTATGATGCAGTATGTCTGTGTGCAGGAGTCAGATCCCCTGGAAATGTAGTTACAGACAGTTGTAAGTTGCCATGTGAGTGCTGGGAATTGAACCCAGGTCCTATGGAAGAACAGCCAGTGTTTTTAACTGCTGAGCCATCTTTTTAGTCCCCTGATATACTTTTAAGGTTTCTTTTTTTTCTTGCACAAAATGGGAAGCTAAAGTTGTGTGAAGAAAAAGATAAAATTTACCATATTGCTAGAGTCTGCTTTCTTGCTCTGTTCCAATGAGTGTTGTCAGTGAGTGATCTTATTGAATAGGCTGTGCTATTGAGCACAGGTTTTCTTTTTTGTTTATTTATTTTTATGTGTAGGTGTGATTTTTGCCTCCATATATGTCTGCACTACATGCATGCCTTGTGCCTTTGGAGGCTAGGAAAGGGTCTCAGATCCCCTAAAACTGGAATTGCAGACAGTTGTAAAATACCATGTCAAAGCTAGAAATTGAACCCAAGTCCTCTGAAAGATCATCCAGTGCTCTTAACCAATGAATCATCATCTCTCTACCCACCTAGCACAGGTTTTCTGAGTGTGAGTTTTGTGAAATTTTCATTAAGATAATACTAGGGTTGGAGAAACAAGCTCAGTGGTTGAGAACCCTTGCTGGGGTGGTGCCACACACCTTTAATCCCAGCACTCAGGAGACAGAAGCAGGTGTACCTCTGAGTTTGAGGACAGCTAGGACTACACAGAGAGACCCTGTCTTAAAAAAACAAACAAAAAAGAACATTTACTGTTCCCAGCACCCAGGTTGGATGACTCACAGCTACCTGCAGCTCCAGCTCCAAGGGAACCAACACCTTCTTCTGACCTCTGGGGCATCTGCACTTACACCACACATATACACAACATGTACTCAGACACATAATAAATAATACAAATTTTAAAGATAATATCCTATTTTACTAAGTTTAAAGTAAAAAAAAATTATTTGTTAGGAAATGTAATATAGTAATATTTAGAATACTCATTTTGTCTGTTTTGTTTAAATAGGTAATTTGTGAAAGAAGCAAAAACAAATCTGTAGAACTGAAAGAAAGGATTAGAGAATACTTAATGGGTGAGTTGTGGGCTCAATGTATAAATGGACCTGGGGCAATACAGCAGAGATTGATCTGCTTTCCCAAGTTCTGAAAAAAATAGTGCTATGAATGCCCTCAGAGCCTTTTGAAATTATCTGTTGTTTTTCTTAGATACTATACCTCCTTGCCCGATTTCATACTACCTGTTCTTGTTCTAATTTTAGGCCTCTTTTACTTGATTGTCACTCAGGGACTCGCTCCATCTCTGAAGCAGGTTTCTCTGATCATTTCTCACTAGGGGGAGCTGAAGCCCAGAGCTCCTTGTTTAGTTATTTGGCGTTTGTTTTGGGCTTGTTTCAAAGAGGTTGTATTTGGGTCTGTCTCCCTCTTTTGTCCCTATGAGGCTGCCTAGCTCAGCTTAACCCTTCAAACCTAGGACCCAATCAGGACCATTATCCTGCTGGATTGTGGAGGGATGATATTCATTTTCTCTCTCCTTGCCATCTCTTGCTTCCCCTCTGCTCTTTCTCTCCTACACTTTCTTCTCCTCCCTTCTTTCCCCTCAGTCCCTCTCTCTTTTCCTCTCTGGTATCCACCAGAGAAAACTGCTTGGACATGGGTTTAAACCAATAGAAAGTATTAGCCTGCCATAATTTCATTAGGTGTTCAGGATCCCAGTATATCCATGAGTCTTTCTCAGGGTGACCTTTTAAAGCACAAAATCCATATCTCTGGTCAACATATTTCAGTTAGCAAGTACACTTAGTGAGCATTGGGAGGAACCATAGAAGCAAAAAAGCAAGGTTAGTATATTTAGAGACCTTCCCAGAACTATGGACTTGGATGGATTGCTCATTGCCTTCATTTTGGCAGGTGGTGCTGTCTATATGCTGAGTTTTATGGCCTGAATAATATTTCCATTAATTGTGCTCCTAATTGTGGCTTCTGTGCTTCTGGTCTGTGGGTATGTTAGTTTCATGAGGGACTGTCCTACTGTGTTGTTTTCAGTGCATCATGGACCCAGTTTGTTGTTTCTGCTGACCAAGTAAAATTGAAGTGTTCTGGCCTCTGTCTTGACTTCTTTTCTTTCTTAGGTATATACTTAGCACAGTGTCTCTGGGTATTTTCTCAAGTCAGCATTCCTGTAGCCTGTATATCTGACATTTGTAGAATTGGGTACTAACTGTCTTAGTCAAGATTTCCATTGCTGTAAAGAGACACACCATGACCAAGGTATCTTTTACAAAGGAAAACATTTAATTGGGGCTGGCTTACAGATTCTGAAGTTCAGCCCATTTGGAAGCATGGTAGCATCCATGCAGGCATGGCGCTGGAGGAAGAGCTGAGAGTTCTACATCTTATACCGAGGCAAACAGAAGACTGTCTTTAGGTAGTTAGGAGGGTCTCAAAACCCAACCCTAGAGTTGACACACTTCCTCCAACAAGGCCACACCTCCTAATAGTGCCACTGCCTGGGTCAAGCATATTCAAACCATCACAAACTCCCAACCTAAGATTATCTGAATTTTTAATTGTACTCTGATCTCTTCTAGTCCTTTCTGCCTATGCACCCATGAATCCCAGTGTATGGTGGAGGTGGCAGAGATGTCTCTTGGGCTAGTTGTCATTTGCTGGAGATTCCAGCTGTGTTACAGAACACAATTAAACTGTAAATTATTTACAGTTTGTGGTGAGACTTTGCTTATTTGTAATCATATAATTTGATCACTGCTAAGATCTGATCACCTAACCTTTTTTCTGCGATTAACATGGTACTTCTGCATCCATGTTCCTTTTTGTTACTCAGCCTTATGGAATTTTGCATACCCTCCCTGTTTCTTGCTGAGGTCATAAAACCCAAGGCAAGAGCTTCAGTGTTTGTCTTGTGGCAGTTTTCACATTCTAGATTCAAACCTTCATAAATAGAGGGAGAGAATACATAACTGTTTGTTTGTTTGTTTTCTATGTACATTGGTGTTTTGCCTGCATGTATGGCTGTGTGAGGGTGTCAGATCTTGGAGTTACAGTTATAAGCTCCCATGTGGGTGCTGGGAATTGAACCCAGGTCCTCTGGAAGTGCAGTGAGTGTTCTTAACTGCCAAGATGTCTCTCTAGCCCCCAATACACAACATTTTAAGGAAATGAATAGGATATGAAAGCTAGACACAAGACCACTGAGGCCACAAATCTAGTTTTGTCGTTGCAGTATTGTTGTCTTCTTCAAAGTGCTGGGGATTGAACTCAGGTCCTCAAGCATGCTGGACACCTCTACCTTTGATCTCTCTCACAGCCCTTTATATACAAGCTTTAACATCTTGCAGTGGTAAAGTATATTTCTGGAACATTTTAATATACAAAGCCCTAAGTTCCATCCTCAGCATGTGCACACACATACTCATATACACACATACACACATTCCAAATTTTTAAAGGACTTGAATATTCAAAAGAAGGTAATCCATATTTTATAAATAGCTAGGTTATACATGAGTTTTGTTGTATACTTTCCAAAAAACAGCTATTATTTCAAAATCCATGAAAGGGGAAGGGGATAGAAATCTGTCATTCATGAAAATCTCATAGGTATATGGTATCAGTCACAATCTCAGAAAATGAAATGTTAAATACATTCCCCTAGTTGATTTGTTTATTTTGAGGCAGGGTCACACTGTATATTCATGGCTGCCCAGGAACTCATTCTGTAGACCAAGCTGGCCTTAAACTCACAGATATTAGCCTGCCTTTACCTCCAGAGAGCTGGGATTAAAGGCATATCCCACTATGCCCAACCATTTTCTTATTTTTAAAAATTATTTTTATTGTATGTGCATGAGTGCTTTGTGTGCATATACATATGTGCAGCAAGTACATGCCTGGCACCCACAGAGAATAGAAGAGGGTATTGGATTCTGTGCAACTGGATGACTACAGAGAACGTAGGTAGAATTAGAGGAACCAAGCCCTGGTACCCTGCCCACACAGCAAATTCTCTAACTGCTGAGCTCTACCTCCATCACCCCCTTTGGTCTTTTTATATAGAATCTATGTAGCCCAAGATGGTCTCAAGCTCACTAAACTCAGGATGACCTTGATTTCTGATCTTCTCCCCTTGTCCTCCCTAGAACTGGGGTTGTAGGTCTAAGCTGCCATACTCAGTTTTATGTAATGCTCAGTATCAGACCTGGGGCCTTATGTACGTTCTAGACAAATAATAAACGTTAAAGATATATTTTAATGATGTGGGATTTTGTTTTTTGTTGTTTTTTTTAAGGTAGGCTCTATGTTAATACTCTTTTTTGTTGTTGTTGTTGTTGTTTTGTTGTTTTTTCCGAGACAGGGTTTCTCTGTGTAGCCCTGGCTGTCCTGGAACTCACTCTGTAGATCAGGCTGGCCTCAAACTCAGAAATCCGCCTGCCTCTGCCTCCAAGTGCTGGGATTAAAGGCTCAATTAATGCTCTTTTAAGTAGAAAAAGATGTAAAAGCTATTATAAGCACTTGAAATGAAAAATGCCCAAGAAATTGTGAGCAGCATGACAAGCTGATATTCTAGCACACCTCTTGTACAAGAATGAGAAATGGAGTCAGTGTAGAAGGAAGTGTGACCTCTGTGTGCTAAGCTCGTTCTCTGTCCTAATCAGATTCATGGCTCCAGTCTTACAGCTTCATGGGTGCCTGCTTACCTCTTCTCTCATTCCTTTTTTATTTATTTTTTTAATTTTTTTGTTTTGTTTACATTCAGTATGTTTCAGGACAGGAATTCGATGGTGTGTTTTATAGATGGATATAGAGAGAAGAGTTGAGAGATGTGTGCATGTGTGCGTGCATGCATGCATGTAAGAGATGATGGGGACTAGGAAAAAGAAAAGGTAGTTTGGGTTCAGAAGTTTTACCATTAAGTAAAGTTGTCTAGAAGTAGTGACAGAGCAGGTGATTTTTAAAGATAAGGGAAAAATTATATGATGCCTTCTAGATTTGAAGTTTTGTGAAATAACATTGATAAACCATTGAACAAAACAGGAAACTGCAGATTGAGTAGAAGCAATATGGGGTAGCTTCATTTGTTTGTTTGTTCATATGAGATAGGACTGGAGCTTACTAACCTGTTTGTTTGCTTATAGTTCATCTTTTTTTACAAACATTTACTCTTGGCAGCTCATGTATTGAAGAATACCATAAGAATGCATCTTAATGTGTAATATCAAAGCCTTGCAAGGTGTATAATTGTCTCCATTATGCATACAGGGCTCAGAAACAAAAACAAACAGAACCCTGCTTTAGTAGTAAAGAATGGAGAAGAGACTCACTTAGTAGTTGCTGACACAATTTGGTCTTGGCCCCCAAGCCTATCTTATTGCCTGGTCCTTTTTGTCACTGTTTTCCTTGATATTCTCCTAGACCCTGACTCAGACCAAGTAAAGTAGAAGCTTATGGTTGACATATATCTCCTATTCAGGTCACTACTATGTGCCACTTCTGAGAGCAGAAGACACTTCTCCTGTCATTGGGGAGCTGTGGTCCTCAGACCAGAAAACTGAAGCCTCTAATGCTAACCACTGCAGAAGTAGCCCCAGAGATCCTGTGATGACACTGAGAGCTTTTGTGGGGCCTCTGAGTCCATCCAAAGTGAGTGGCCAGGAGAAGTTTTGGGAACTGTCCTAGCTAACTACATTTTAGGGTTTGATGTTCCAATCTGTTGCTTTGTTTTGGTCATGGAGGCCAACTCCTGGAAGCCTAAGGTCATCTTTATCTGACATCACCTCTAATGAAGTATTAATGAAGCCTTGGAGTGTCTGTTTTGTTATGTGGCCAGGGAAAGTGGATTTCGAAGCTCAGTCCTCGCAGCGAATAGTGTTTTCCTGGCCAAGTTCCTTTTGTTCTTTACCAGTCCATTGCAACTTAGGGAGCTCCACATTTGCAAATTCAGATTCCAGACTGAGCTTCCTACACATGAAACTCTTACCGCTTCCCCCATGTTCCTTCCTGAATTCCTGTCATACGCCTGCTTAGTTGAGCTGTACTTACAAATGGTGGAATTGCTGAGTCTACATGCTTTTATGCCAGATTTACAGTTGACAGCTTTCTCCAATGAAATATCTCACTGATGTATTATTTAAAACTTTGTCAATAAGCTTGTCATAGTGGCACATGCTGGAATTCCAGCTTCTTGGGAGGTTGAGGCAGGCGTATCAGTTTGAAAATAAGCCTGGGTTATACACATAGTAAGATCTTGTCACAGAACAACTTTTTAAATAATTTGCAAGAAAATTCCAGTAAGGATTACTCATGCAAACATCTACCTAGGAAATGTCATACAACCAATGCCACCTTTCCCAGATCTCATAAGGTCATGTTCTCTCTTGGCTATATGTAGAAATGGCTGCAGCATCTGTAAGGTGGTAGAAAGCCATTAAGTATGTGGTGTTGGTGGTTCTGAGTCTCAGGTGAGCTGCTTGAAGAATAGCCTATCTTGACACTTTTTCTTCCAGGCAGAAGATTTTCGAAAGCTCTGGAAAACTCCACCTCGAAAGAAAGCAGGCTTCTTCCACAGCATCAGAAAGTCTGACCCAGAACGAGGCATTGAGAGAGTTGGAAGGTATTCATAGGACCATGACTGCCAGGCTGAGCAAAGTGTGCTGTGTGGTTGTGGATAAATGATAAAAAAAAATATTAATTATTAATACTGAAATATAACAGTTCCCAGAAGGAAAGAGAGCCTTTTTTTCAAAGTATGTGTCCAGTTTGAACCTGCTACAGACCTCTAAAGTTTTACGTACTTAGCCAAGGCAAGGACATACATTAGGAGTATTTGTGTTTTTTTTTTAGTTTTTGCTGTGAAGTTATAATTGTACACTGGGCTTCTTCTGTGAGTAAGAGTCACTTGCTATGTCAGAGTAACTCCTCAAAGAACATGCAGGGTCTAACCACTGGGGGAGCATGAGAGAACTCCCCAAATTAGGGCAAAGTAAAGTACCCAAAACAGCAGTGGCCCATCAGGGATTATATGCTATTTTCTGTGTAGTTGGGTTTTTTTTTCGTTTTGGTTTTATTTTCCTGTATTCTCAACTGTTGTGTTTTATTTCTTACAGGGAGCTAGCTCATGAGCTGGGGTATCCCTGGGTTGAATACTGGGAATTTCTGGGATGTTTTGTTGATCTGTCTTCCCAGGAAGGCTTGCAAAGACTAGAAGAATACCTTATCCAGAAGGAGTTAAGCAAAAAAGCTCAACAAGAAATAGATGAAAATGAAGGCTGCTTTCCAGAAAGAACCTCAGAGTTTGGTAAGTAGGTGCAGGTGTCTGTGGGTTTCTCTTTTCTTTTTTTTTTAATATGTTTTTACTGTAAAATCAGATCTTTTCCTAAAACTGATGTCAGAAAATGTGCATACATTTGTGTTAAAAACAAACAAGCAAACAAAAGCAAGGTATCTCAGCAAGCTCTGTGTGTCTGGAGCACTTGTATGTATATGCAGGTATATGAACTGTGTTGTATGCATGGGATAGTATATTAAAGAATTCAGAATCACAACAAGCAACATGTGTGTATACTACATAAAAACTGTGGCATCCTTGCACAGAGTCTGATACTTTTGGCTTCTTTTACTGACCTAGATATGCTTTATATTTGAATATATTGTATAATGTCAGAAAAAGAATAAAGAACATAGGTTTTAAAGTCATTGGATATTACTGGGAGCCTCCAGTCCGGAGAGAGTACTGGCAGGGACACAGAGTAGGACTCTGGTGATGGCCTTAAAGTCTGAGGGTCTCAGGGCTTTCTGGCTCTCTGACCTGTACTGAAATGCTGATGACTTCTAAAAAGTCATAAAAACTTCTTCTGAGGGTAAAAGACTGCTGGCTTAGGTGATTAACACCTGTAGCCAAACAGCAGAGGATTAGGCAATGTGGCCTTTGTTCTATCTCAGCAGAATCTGCTGGGCTCTAATTTATGCCTGCTAGTCTGATGTTGCAGGAAGAAAAAGACGCTTTGAGATGTGGTTATAGTATTTATTACTAAGTTGTTAAAAGTTTCCTATGAAAGCTATCTAAGGGGAAAAGCGGAAAGGTCCTAAGTGGGGAAAAAGAAAAACTTCTATCTGGGAAAAGGGAAAAAACTCTATTCTATCTCTATTCTATCTTCTATTCTAACTCTGTATTCTAACTCTATTCTATATCTAACTAACTCTCATCTGTTTGACCTCAGTACTTATACATCTTACAGAGTACATGGTCACATGTTACAAAGTTCATCACAAGTTCACACCAAAATTCAAATCATATATTGAAATAGAAGTTTACAACAGAGAATGTTTACATGCATATCCATTAGGAGTAATTATCTGGCTAAACATCCATCACCTATCTAGCCTCACAGGTTCACTGAAGGTTTAAAACTATAACTAAGAAATTAGTGAAGTTTTGTATAGATAAACCCAGGCAATATTTTCTCTTCTGTCCTAGCACCTATAATAAATCATGAGTTCCCTTTTGGTGACCTTTGGTTAATTGTTTTACAACCTCATGGTATGTGCTCTGAGCAGGAGAAAGTCTGGTTACTATCTAAGGGCAATTAACTGATGACACTCGGGAGACTGACAGAGTTCTCATTGCAGTTTTGACTATCAGAGAGGGACCTAATAGCAGTTCCACTATAAAAGAGCTTAATAATCATTGATATAATTTTAGGAATTCTTATAGGATCATCATTAAGACTTAAGAAATCATCTATTTGTCTATATAGCATAACTACAAGACAGCACATCTTAGTGGATCTGCAGAGATCTGCTCCAAAAGGATGTGTTATTGCTTAGTGATTGTTACATATGTTTAAATAATAAAAATAGGAAAAGCATATTAATAGCAGAAATCTTTCCTAAAATAAGTCCCTCACAACCTTGCTGAATGAGGGCTCACTTGTCGCAGATTATATAATAATCCAGGGCAAGCATTTCAGGATGATCACCTGCTAATTATTAGCTTGTCCCATTATGGCTCCTGACAGGGTATAGCATGTCTTGAGTACAAAGCAAGTTAATGGAATGCTTAGAAAAGGTTAACCTGAATACAAAAAAACCAAAAAAACCAAAAAAACAAAAAAACAAAAACAAAACAAAACAAAAAAAACCCATAAAATAGGTCATCATTCACCAACACCATTAAAGAAGGTAAAGTTAGTCTGTGTTGTAACTCTAGTAGAACATGTGCTTACCATGAACAAAGCCATAGGTTTAGTTTCCAGCACTAGGGGGTACGAGGGATAGTAAAGTTTTTAATGTTATGCACCTAAAGTGAAATGGGAAAAGAAAAATAGTCTTTAAAGGAAGGAAACTCATGTATCTTACAAGAATCAAAGAAATACCTGGGGCTGGAGAAATGGCTCTGCAGTTAAAAATACTTGCTGCTCTTAGGACCCAAATTCAGTTCCCAGCACCCACATGCATGGTGGTTGACTACCATCTCTAACTCCAGTTCCAGAGGGTCCCACACCCACTTTCTACCTCAGCTGACACTGGGCACACACAAAATGCACATAACACATGGCAAGCAAAATCAGGGTAATCACATAATAATAATCAGGGTAAATCACATAATAAGATATATTTTTTAAAACATTTTTTAAAAGAAACACCTTAAAACTCTATAAATCACGATTGTAAGATCACGATTGTAAATGTGGCGTCCGGGCTCAGGACAGACCATTTGCTTAATCCAGTGTTGAAGCATTTAGTGGATCCCTCAGTATAGGTTTCTTCACCTACAGGTGAGGACTGGCTGAGGAGGTAAGTAGTTCTATCCTTAGGCAGAAAAATCATGGCTTGAAATAAAATTATGCTTTAAAACTCTTTACAGTAGTGAAGGATGTAAACAATTATAATGAATGATGTAAAATAATCAGTCATTAATGGAGAGAAAAACTTTATCAAGTATATTTACATATTAATTTTCAAAATATTAAGATGATTATAGCAATATTAGAGTTGCCTCTCACCTCAATATTTTCCAAATGTTTTACAACTAACATACTATCACTTTTGTAATTAAAACTAAAATGAAACAAAAAGCATAGTAAATTTGACAGCACACAGGAAACCAGCTGGAGAGTCAGTCAGGAGCCTTTGCTGCAGGTCCTGGAGCTAAACTCCGTCCTCACTCTTGGGCTTCTGATTTTCCAACGCCGCCCTCCCTGAAGAAATGGCTTAGGGTACTGTTGCTCTAGCAGCACTTTATTCTTACATCAGAAAAGCTTTCATTGAATCAGAAATAAAACTGCGTTATTATGAATCAAACTAAAGATAGTGATTTTAGCTGAGTATGCCAGTGTCTACAGTGTTAGCTTATAAGAGGGGCTAGAGAGGAGGTCAGCTCAGTAAAAACTGCAGCGACACAGAAAGTTAGCGGCCAGGCTGACAAGAAGCATGAGGTCCTCTCTCAAGCAAATCTCACTGGGTGTGCTAGTTAATGCCCAGAACTGAAGTCAGGAAGCAGGCAGAATACTGCCAACCTAAGCTATGTAAGAAGAGGCAATCCAGGAATAAAGTAAAAAGATCCTGCTTCAAAAATAAAGTGGAACAGTCGGGCATTGATGGTGCACGCCTTTAATCCCAGCACAGATAAGAGGATCTCTGAGATCAAGAACAGCCTGGTCTACAAAATTAAATCCTTGCCTCAAAGAAAACAAAAGAAAAAACAAGTAAAAATTTAAATTCAAGTAGAAACTTTATATAACTACAGCTTTGATTTCCCAAAAATAGAAACTGATGTAATTTAAAGCTTTCTAAGTTAAAATTGAACCACTGACCTACAAATTAAGTTTCCTGAAACAGTGCAGGAAAGGAGGGAAAATATGATATACACCATGTAAAAAGAAAGAAATTGGCTCCTTGAGATGGCATAGCAAGTAGAAGCATTTGCTACAGAAGCCTGGTGACCAGTTTCTATCCCTAGAACCCATGTAAAGGTAGAAGGAGAGAGAACTCCGCAAAATACTCATGATTCTAGTCTCATGCCCCTGCTTACACGCAGACGCACACATACACACAGCACACGTTTTGTACATAGACACACATCATACTCAATTAAAAATGAGTCTGAGAAGCAATCTTGAATATGCTGGAGTAAAGGCTAGGCTGTGGAAGAAGCTGCACCAGGCTGGGAGTCAGTGCCAGGATGCATCTTTATATACTCTGAACCTATTGTTTCATGAGACTATAGCATTTAGTTAATGTTAAAGAGTTCTCTTATAGAGACTAACTTCAGTGTTAACTCTCAACTTGTTGTTATATTTCATGAAGTAGTTTTTATTTTTTATTTATTTTTTTAAAGATTGATTTGTTTTATGTAAGTACACTGTCATTGTCTTCAGACACACCAGAAGAGGGCATTGGGTTCCACTATAGATGGTTGTGAGCCACCATGTGGAATTGAACTCAGGACCTCTGGAAGAGCAGTCAGTGCTCTTAGTCGCTGAGCCATCTCTCCTGCCCCCATGCAATAATTTTTCATGAACTTCTTCTACAAAGTATTTCTAGAACCTTACCAAATCAACTTGTGGGAAACTGGCCACATGGCCCTTGTCTTAAAACCCAACCCAGTTTTGAAATAGTCATTTCTTGCTTGAGTTGTAGGGTTTACATTGAGTAAAGACTCTTTTACAGTTTCATACGACACACTGATAGGCAGTTTTGTTGCCCTTACAGGCAGTGGAAAGAAGTACAGCAATTCCATCTCCGTGGGAGCATTTCTAGATGGGGATGATGGCATTAGCTTGGAAGAAATTAAAAATCAGCAAAATACAATTCCAAGTCAGAGCCAGCACACAATTGATAAATTCCAAAACTCCCTTCCCTTGGGACAGAAGGTGGACCCTGGAGAAGCCTCAGTTGGACCTTACCCAGATAACAGCAGAAATGGGTTTTGTCATCCTCTGAACAACAGGACTACAGATGGAACGGGACTAGAGGCCACCAATGGAGAGGAGGCCCTTCCACCACCTGTTTCGATTTTGACTCGAGAGTTCGATAAACTGAATTTGCAAAGTCTAGGAGATAGCCTTCTTGAGACACCAAATAAAAATAGGAAACTAGAAGAAGAGATACTGGCTTCAAGAAAGGATGTAGTAGAAAGTGACTTGCTGGGATCTCCTCCTACAATAGCAAGACATGAAAATAAGCAAGTCAGGACCAACAGTGAGGTATCAGAGGCAATGGCTGAAATGTCTTTGGGCCCCAAGAGCCCCCAACTTGGGGTTCAGGCTGGTCTGGAACCTGGGTTCTCATCTACTACAGTAGATTCCACCAAGAGGCTCTTCCTGTCTGGGTAAGTTAAAGATGCTTCTAACACTATAATGAATGTGTAGTTTTTTAATATCCTTGGGGTCTATCTGGGCTATGCTAATCCAGTGTCAATAAGGGAGTACTAACAGAATGATTTCATCTGCCCCCTGTTTAAGACTCAAAACCATGTTAATAAGGGCACATGATACTACTGTGGAAGACCCAACTAGTATCTTAAAGAGGTCTTTACCATTCCCTACAGTACTTACCTTGACCAGCCCTGGCCTTGCATACCAGCTCCCCCCACTCACCCGCCTTAGACTGGTTTATATACTCAGCCCAGATTTGGGGAGGGGGGCTGTTAACTGTTGTTTTTTGGTTTTCATATATTTTGTGCTTGTAAGCCTCCCAACATAGACAAACTCCGGTCCTTTGTAAGACCAGTACCCCGTAGCTGCTGAACTATTTCTTTAGCCCTTCCAGATTGGTTCTTGAGTTAAAAATATTATACCTTAAGAGCCTTCCCCATCCTCCAGTGTTTCTGGTTTTTCTTATATTTCTTCTGTTCTGCATTCTAGAGAGGAACCATCAAAACTAGATCGAGATGTTTTAGCAGCTCTTGAGTGTGTGAATATTGACCCTGGTCTATACCCAGCAGTCCACAGATGGAAACGTACCGTCATGTGCTACTCGCCCTCAGACAGACAGAGGTACTACTAATCACAACATCAGAATGCAGAGACTGACATGGGAGGCTTTTTTATACTAACAAAGCTAATCTGGGTAGCTCCTCAATGCAAGCCTGGCCTGTGTGTCCATATAGGTGTGGTCACAAAGGCAGATGTCCATTGAGTGGAAAAGTAGGCCAGACTTGCTCTGGCAGACTGCATCAGGGGAAGCAGTGTCCAGAATTTATAGCTGGAACAACATGAGTTCTATATGTAAAGTCTTCATATCTCCTCTCTGTAAGACAAGTGTCATGCCTATGTATCTTTGTTCTGTCTCTACTCTGTAGTGTGTCTTTCTGTGGTAACAAATCTTTTTGGTTTCCGTAGTTGGCCAAGTCCTGCACTCAAAGGGAAGTTCACAACTGAGCTGGTGGATCTCGATTGCTCTCATAGCTGCTCAGGACGATGCAGTCCAGCTGGTAGCAGCCCCAGTAAGCCTGGCCACACCACCTCCTCCTCTCGCCTGCACAGCCCTGGACGCTACAGTCCAGCACATGGGAGACACTTCCAAAGAGTGGCACGCATGGCCCGACTTGGAGCTCTGTAGAGCCAGTCAGTATGCTCACTCCTGGGATTCATTTACTTCTTTGTTTTTAAAAGAGTAATGTTTTTTGGTAAAAGTTCCATGAAAGAATGTATTCTGAATAACTTAATCCTCACTCTGAGAGTACCAGAATTCTAGAAAATACAGTGTTCTGAGTATAATTTGAATGTCTGATATTTTGGAAGAAGTTAATGAAAGCAAACTCAGATACAAATTGTTTGACCGTGTAGCTATAGTAATAACTTTTCAGGTAGAAACTTCTAGTTTTGTAATAGAGCAAAGATGCAAAAGCAGTTAATAGACAAGTGAGGTATTGCTGTAATTGGGTGTGTTAGCAGCAACTCTGCAGCACACGCAAGCACACCCACTTTCTGAAACAGATGAATTATGTGTTGTCTCTTTTTTGGGGGGAGGACAGCTTTCTGATATGCAATGGCAAAACTATGTGCTTGTCACTTCATCCTAGTTGTTCCATCTGTGAGAAAGCAGGTGGCAGAGAAGCAGATGGGCCTTGACTATCTCAGACTTCAGTAACAATGTTCAAAACACTGCCAGAAGATGGGGTGGGGGGAGTTAAAGCCATTGAGAATCATGCCAGTAATCACAGAAAACTCACCAGCAATAACTAAAAACAAAATTATTTCTCAGTACTTGTCAGTGTAGTAAGTAATCTAGATAAGTAATCTAGAAGTTGTTCCCTAGTCTTAAAATTTATCCTGAGATTTCACTGAGCATGATTACATGACAGATTATCCCATATTTTAGAAATTATTTGATGAACATTGACACCAGAGTTTAGCACTTGAGATCTGAGTTCATTTCAGTGGCTTGCAGTGTGTACTTTTGTCTATCCCAAGAGATGTGTACAGAGTGGCACTGCACACCCTAAGGCACCAACATAAAACCACTTTGCTGAAGCTGGTCCTGGCTGTCTGGCACAGCTGCTTGTACAAAGCCAGTAGTGTTTTATAGACACTTGCAGTCCATAATCCCAATACAGAACTATACCACTGATCTTGCCCACTTCAGTGCCTTTTGTGAGTCATTTTTTAATTTTTCCAAATTTAGATTTTGGGATCACATAGTGCTAAATTGGTTTTAGAATCTTTTTTGTTCATAAAAATGTTGAGCAGGCATGCCTTTAACTGCAGCACTCATTAGGCAGAAGCAGGGGTTCTCTGTGAGTTTGAGGCCAGCCTGGTCTAAATAGTGAGTTCCAGGACAGCCAGAACTACACAGAGATCTTGTCTCAAAAAATAAAAATAAACCAAAATAATAATAAAGTAAAAATTCTGAGCTCAAATATTTAGGTCTTTTTTTTTTTTTAAAGCTTAATGTGGTAAGAAATAATCAGAATTGAGATTTTGGACTTTAGATTCAGTTTGTTTTGATTCCCCTTGTAAGCAGTTGAGCTCTAAGTACAAGATGGCCAATAAAGTGACCTGGAAACAATCCCAAAGGGAATCTTTGTTCTCAAAAGAAACCAAAACCCACACATTATATTCAGGTAAAGTCTTACTGTCCTGTGGGGTTATTTTTGTTGTTTTTCCATACTCAAAACAAAATTTTTTTAAAACTCTTTTCTCTCTTTTTTTTTTTTAACTTTTTTTTTTTTTTTTTGGTTTTTCCAGACAGGGTTTCTCTGTGTAGCCCTGGCTGTCCTGGAACTCACTCTGTAGACCAGGCTGGCCTCGAACTCAGAAATCCACCTGCCTCTGCCTCCCAAGTGCTGGGATTAAAGGTGTGTACCACCACTGCCCGGCTAACTCTTATTTCTTAATGACATTTACTTACGACATCTTTTGTAAGTCAATTCTTATTACCATGTAGGTCTCAGGGATCCAACTCAGGTCACTGGAATTGAGTTTTACCTGCTGGCCTATTTTAAACTTTAAGCCACCTTTGGACTATTTTTCCACTAGTGTGAAGGGTACACCTGATGATTCTATGTCATAAATGCTGTTTAACTGATCTTTCTCAAAGTGTTGTGTAGGAAATGATTCCTTAACTTGATATCTGGACAGAATCCCCTTAGTAAAACTGTAAGCAATATTTCCATTAAAAAGTACATTGAGTATCACATTGATGTCTGTGAGATAGCCTTGAACTGGACAAGTTTACTTGCTGGGTTTTGGCTTATTCTAACATAGTTGATAACATTTGATTATGGGCAGTATAAGATTTATTTTTATTAACAGCCATTAGTTTTTTTAATGTGTGATAGGGTTGTGAAAGGCATCCTTCCTGCCGTGGCATGGTATGGATCAACTTATAACAGAGACACACCACCACCCCATCCCCTCCCCTCATTTCTAGAGCTGAGCAGGATACAATGTTGAAAATAAATGCTTGCAGCACTGTGGCAGGAACCAACCCCAGATGTTATTGAATAGTTGATCTTTACTGCTTTTGGAGGAAATGGTTAGAATTTTGTCTTCCTGAGTTGGGCCTTGCTTGCTGAGCAACTGACACATGCTTGTTATGTCAAGATCTAGTCCTTTTCTGACTTAAAATTTTTATTAGTATTTCTCATTTGTCTCATAGAAAAACATTGGAATAAAGTAAAACACAATAATCAAGAAGAATTAGTACCACTTAGTGGCATACCATTCCTACTACTTTGATTCCGATTCCCTCAAATTATTCATAATCTTTGTTTTGGCAAGACTTACCAATATTGTTACTGGTGTTTCAGAACTCCTTAAACATTTGTCTTAAACCAAGGACTATGGTTTCAATATCCAGCACCACAAAACATTTTCCATCAGTGTCACTGGGGCACACTGGCCAGATCCCTCCCTAATATGGGGTCATTCACTCTGGCCCAAGTATTCACAGCATGAGTAGGTGTAGACCATACAGAAACTAAAATCATCAGGTGTTTCATATTTAAGAAAATATGTCATACTCAGATCTTAACTAAGCTCTTAAATTGAGCCAAATGTTCCATTCTGGTCATTACTTTACAAAATCTAGAAACCTAATTGGGTTGGCTTCAAATCTAACAATTAGTATAGTTACTTTCGGGAGACAAATGAGAAAAAAAAAATGTACTTTTAAAATCAGAAAATAAGATTTTGACATAGCCTTATGTAGATCAACAGCCTAGCCAAGAAAGGTCCAATTTAGGAATGTTAAAAATTTATTGAATCAAGCTGGAGAGATGGCTCAGCGGTTAAGAGTTCAATTCCCAGCAACCACATGGTGGTTTCAAAACCATCTGTAATGGGATCTGATGCCCTCTTCTGGTGTGTCTGAAGGCAGCGACAGTGTATTCACAGATTTTGACACACAGATTTTGACACAGCAAATGTGTATCAATGGCAAGCAAGGTCTGACTCGGGCATTTTTTGAAATCTATCAGATCACTAGTGTCATGACCAGCCAACAAACTTCTGTAGGCCTTGCTCTAGCCTCTTGTCCCTGCTGGTTAGTACGTCTTATGTCATTCTCAGCTATCACTCTGCAGTGTGAATTCTGACTGATGATAGGGAGAAATAGAATCTTAAGGGTTAGAACTGACTAGGGGTCAGACTGTCAGCTTGCAGGATCATTGCTATTACAAGTGATCATTATGCCCTGCAGATAATCATCAGCATCCCAAAAAAGGTAACTCATTCCACATACAAGGAGCTCACGTTACATCAAAGCCAAGGCTTGTTCCTAAAATACTGCCAGTCCTTACAGGTCTGTTATGGAGTTTGCACCACATGGGGGTACCACTAATAATACACTAACCCTGAGCAAGTCACTGTCTCCTGTGAAATGCTTTCCTTTCTCATCAGGTCAGGTGAGGAGTCTTGACAGGTGAGAAGTTGACAGCTTGCCATTCTTGCTTCAACTACCAGAAAACAGCATATGGGAAGCCAAAGTTAACTTCAAGGGATACCTCTCAGGCCCTCTGTTGGACAAGAAGCAGCATGCCTTACAGCTCCTCCAAGCAGGATGCCTGGGTCAGCCCTGGGATAAAAGACACTGAGAAAGGGTTTCTAAACACCACTTTTTTTTTTTTTTTTTGCTTTAAAACACAGAAACAACAACAAAAAAGTAAAATTTTATTACATACTCATTTCCAAAGAGGACAGAGGGATACATCAAATATTCCAATTCATTGCATTGATTACAGAAGATGCTCACAACCACTTCATAGAAACTGTACTGAGTTTTGTTTGTTTTATTGGGGGGGGGGCCGGATGGTAGTATATACCTGCTATCCCAACATTTACAAGACTGAGAAAGGTCTCAAGTTTGAAGCCAGCCTGGGCAACAGTTAAGATTCTGTCTCAAAAAGCAAAAACAAAAACCACATACACAAAAGCCATTTTTTTCTTAAGTAATCAGAGTATCTGGAGTAAACACATCATTTCTAGATAACCTATAAGTCCAAGGTTAACAGTAGCCAGCAGCAAACTAAGATGAAGCTGTCAGTCACGGATATTTTTCTGGGTCTTTCAACATAACTCAGGCTGGCTAGAAACTCATGATCCTGCTTCTGCCTCCCTTGTTAGAATTACAAGTTTGTGCCACCTCCTCTTGTCAGTCAGTGACTCCAAAGAACCTCTTACAGAACTATCGCCTACTTGCTTTTATATAGGCCTGTTTTTTTTGCAGTGCCACCTCTTTCATGGCTTTTATCTACCTTATAGGAAGTCAGCCTCTTCGTCCTTCATTCAGATGCAATAGACACAGAATCTCTTAATTGAGCTGAGAAGTTGGTTTTCAAAGCAAGAACCCACATGAGGAAATCCTAGATTGCAGTATATGAAATCATCACCTGTAAACAATCTCCATACTACCTGACAGGTCTCTGCCAGAGGTTATGGGGTGTTCAGTTGATCTACTGTAATCACATGATACAGTACAGCCAGGCCAGTACATGACAGGCCTCCCTTCTGACTAGGAAGGTTCCTGTCACACCTCATAGGGCTGTGCTGGTGGTAATGGTAAAGTAGAAAGCTTTCAAAAAGGCCATCTAACTCATAAGTTGCCTTCTTCAGCCTGAGCCAGAAATAAGCACCCAGATGTGACATTTGAGATATCCTCTTCTGGAGACAACATGAAGCCACAGCACAGCTGTGGAAGACAAGGGACGGTTGTAGCCAGGCCACCAGCAGAAGACAGGGTGCGATCTTACAGGCAGCCTCAGGACCGAGTAATCTTGTCTGGGGGCATGAACCCTGTGTCCCCAAGGGTCCTGAGTGCAACACGACCATTGGGTCGAATCACCAGGTGGGTGATACTGCCGTTGTTGAGGGACAGGCGGAGCCAGCCTTCTGGGGGAAACTGCAGTGCTCTGGGAGAGGAAGATAATGCTAGCAGAAAGTTCAGATTGATACACAGCTGCTTTGTTCAGGGAGAGAGGCTGGGTTCAGGTAATTTGACAGCCTTTTGGAATAGACACATTCAGCTAGGCCAGTAATGGAGGTCTTCAGAAGAGATTCTCAGGGAAAATGTCTCAGTCATAGTGCTCTAAGGTATTCAACCTGTGGGGACAAGGGCTTAACCCAACTAAGTAGAAATGTGCTCAGGGCTAGTGATAGCAAGGCATTTAATGTTTTCTGCTGTAACACAAAGCATCCAAAATTTGTGCTAGAAGTATTTCTGACAAGACGTGGTCTCCCAGGACAGAGGTATAACACATGACCCCTGCATGATTTCCTTGCACACAGCTTGTACGCTCTGGTTTTTTTTTTGTTTTTTTTTTTTTGTTTTTTTTTCGGTTTTTTGAGACAGGGTTTCTCTGTGTGGCCCTGGCTGTCCTGGAAATCACTCTGTAGACCGGGCTGGCCTCAAACTCAGAAATCCGCCTGCCTCTGCCTCCCGAGTGCTGGGATTAAAGGCGTTCGCCACCACCCGCCCGGCCGCTCTGGTTTTTTTTAAAACAGGGTTTCTCTATTTAACACTGGCTGTCCTGAACTCACTCCATAGACCAGGATGGCATTCGACAACACTGCCCAGCTTCCATGCTCCTTTTGAAGAGCACAAATATAGGAGCTGGAGAGATGGATCAATGTGCTGCTCTTACAGAGGAGCAGAGTTCAATTCCCAGCACCTACGTTGAGCAGCTCACAAAGTCTCACACCTCCCACTCCAGGGCATTCTCTTTTTCTGGCCTCTAAGAGCATGCAGACACACATACATGAATATCTGCTGAGCAGTTGGTATCATTTCTGCCATTTAACTTCAACTTAGTTCACCAACATGTGACATTTCCTGCTACTAGTTGTTTAGTTTTCAAATGTAAATACTGTAAAAGCCCTGTGATGTGTCCTGGCTAATACAGAAAAAGGGATATGGTATTTGCACCCCTCCTCCCTGCACACTAACACTTTTTTGCTTTTTTAATTTTTTTTTTTAGGAATGGGTTTTATGTAGCTCAAGCTGGACTCAAACTCACTACGTAGTTATACCTGACTTTGAATATCTGCCTCCTGCCTCCACATCTTAGGTGCTGGGATTGTGAGCACGCACTACCCAGGACTCCTGGTCTGTGTGCTGTGCAGCCTCTCTACCAATTGAGCTACATCTCAAGTCCCGTCAGCTGGAACACTGTACACTGCTGCTGCTTAGAAAAGCACTTATATCCTCAGAGGCTGCATAGATACTTACATAAACAGGTTTTATTTATTTTATTTGAGACAGAGTCGTACTGTGCAGCCTGACTCACCTTGAACTTATAGAACAGGCTAGCCTAGAACAAACAGAAACCCACCTACCTTCTAAGTGCTAGGGTTAAGGTATATGCCACTACACCCATGGGTTACTTTATAGTAAATAAAAAAAAATTTATTTTGTTTTGCTTTGAGACAGGGTCTCACTATGTAGCCCTGGTTAGCCTGGAACTCAGAGAGATCTGCCTGCCTCTGCTTCCTAAATGCTGGGATTAAAGGTGTGTGCCACTATATCTGGCATAAAGTATATTTTTAAGCAATAAAGTGGACTCGTGAGAGAGTTCAGCTTGGGTAAAGGCCCTTGCTATGCAAAGCCTAGCAACTTGAACTCAAGCCCTGGAACTCACATAAAGGTAGAAGGAAGGAGAGAAGTGACTCCACAAAGTTGTCCTTGAATTCCACAAGCTCTATGGCACATATGGGGTTCTCTGTGTAGCCCTGGCTGTCCTGGAACTACGTAGACCAGGCTGGCCATGAACTCAAGAGTTCATGCCTGTCTCTGCCCCCAACTGCTGAGATCAAAGGTGTGCGCCACCACTTTACTGAGAACAAAAGTAAAGCCTTTCCCCGCTTTGGTGTTGAGGATCGCACCTAGGCTCCTGTACATGCCAAACAAGCTACTTACCACTAAGCCACACTCCAGCCCAAGACGACTCTGTAATCTTAGTGTTGCCCTTGACAACTCAAGATGCTCACTCCTGAACAGAACTAAAAACTACCTGCCTTTCTTCACAGTGTAAGTGTTCTACCCACGCTAATTCTTTCTGCATTTTCATCATTAATGTCAGTTATCAGGGACTATTCATGATAATGAGGTGAAGTGGATCCTGACAAGCAGTAGGACATCATCATCCTAGAAGCACTTGCTTTTATTGGAGAGCATAAACTAAGTATTTGTCCACCGCATCACCCTCTTTCCTACTATCAGTTCTCAGTCTGATAATGGCACTCCAAGAGCCCAGTAGGGATTCCCAGCTCCCCAACAACCTTGTAGTTTCTTGGGATTGATGCTTGCCTAACTGACCATGAGGTCCCCTAGCCATCTCTGGGCTTCTCTTCAGGTGTGATAGGAACACACCATTATGCCATGAGTGACAGTTCAAAAATAGGTAGCAGACTACTAAAAAGGATATGCAGGGAAACACCATGAGCCTGGAAAGTCTATTCTATAGAAAGTAAAGAAAATCCAGAACACAAAGACTGAGCAGCAGACCAACAATCACAGGTCATAATGTACAACAGGCCCAATCACATGTATAGGACTAGCAGAAAAGTATCACGACCCTCACCAAGGTCCCAAACTGTTCACAAACACACAAACATGGAGAAAGATGATGCTTATAAAAGTTCTGATACCAACAGAATGATGGAAACAAATTCTCAGAGCAAGTCTGTGTTGACTACTGCCGGTACCATCGACCAACAGGCAATTGGAACAAGTATGTAAAAAATAGGCCAGGGAGTGGTGGCGCATGCTTTTAATCTCTGCACTTGGCAGGCATGTGGATCTCAGAGTTTGAAGCCAGAGCAAGTTCTAGGACAGCCAGGGCTACACAGAGAAACCCTGTCTAGAAAAAGTCTTAAGACATTCACCATTCTTGCCGGCGGTGGTGGCGCACGCCTTTAATCCCAGCACTTGGGAGGCAGAGGCAGGCGGATTTCTGAGTTCGAGGCCAGCCTGGTCTACAGAGTGAGTTCCAGGACAGCCCGGGCTACACAGAGAAACCCTGTCTCGAAAAACCAAAAAAAAAAAAAAAAAAAAAAAAAGACATTCACCATTCTCAAGGTAGTGGAGGCCAGAACACATCCCCTAATCATACACTGTCATGGCCAGCTTCACTGGGGGCTTTTCACTGAGAACAGAGGTATTCTACAATTCCTCAGGTTTCTCCAGTATTCCCGAGTCATTCTGAGGAAGCGCCTGGGCTGAAGAAGCACAAGGCCAGGAAGGATGGTGGCAGGGAAACTGGGTGCTGACAGTGCAATAGACAAAGGCGTTGTTGATGGCACTTACCTACAAACAATATAGCGGATGACATTGGCATGGCATATGAAGATCTCATAGCTGTCTTCCTCCTGCTTGGCATCAGCTCGGTGGATGTAGTTCCTGAAAGCAGCCTCAATCCGGGCTCCATCTTCGTAATACTGCTAGGAGCAGAGTAAGGAGTTGTCAATGTGGAAGCAGACAAGGGTAAGGGCAGGCCTTGCCCTAATCCAGTGGCACAAGGGATGGCATTTTTACCACAGCCTCTGGCTTCCAGTGAGAGACAGGTGGATCCGGTTCAATGGGGGCACCTTCCCGTAGCAAGTCTGTGCTGACTCTGCAGACACCTGGAAAAAAGCAGGCCCTGTTCAGCAGTGTATCCCAAGAGTGAATCTACACAGCGCAGCAGACAACCAGCACTCACCTGGCAGGTGCTTACTGATGATGTCTGTGGTCTCTACTGCACGGGTCATAGAGGAATGGACAATTTTATTAAACTTCAATCCCAGGCTTGCAAGTCGGAGTCCCGTGAGTTCAGCCTGTTCCCGACCTTGAAGGAAAAACACCTGTGAATGTCATAAACCAGGATCCTCCACTTACTGCATAAACAGTGAGGTGCCATCAAGCACCACTGAAGACATCATCCTCACAGACTTAACCAGGGCCAGGGCCTCGGGGAGCAAAGAAGCAATTAGTTGTCCTCAACCCCAAGAGAAAATACACCGGTTTCAATTAGCAGTAAACTTAACAGCAGTGGAATGTAGACCCTTCGCTATTCCAATTTTCATTCAACTATGTTCAAAATCAAGTTCCATTTGGGAATATAATGTAGCCCACAGTTAGAACTGCCTAACATGCAAAACCCTGGGTTCAATCCCCAGTACTGATAAGGGGAGAACAAAATCAAGTCTCAGCATCATGGTAGCCTGCTGCCTCATGACAATAGATTCAACATAACAACATAAAGAAAAACATGAAAACTGAACTGGGCTTGGTGGTGCACACTTGTAATCCCAATTCTCAGGAGGCTGAGGCAGGAGGGTTGCCATGAATTCTGAGAAGGCCTGCCTCATAAAACAAAACATGCAAACTGACTCTCAGGGGTTACAAGGAGACAGTGATAGTAAATGCTTTTTCCTTAAATGTACTTTAGCATATAGCTGAAAACATTCTAAGAAATCACTTTCCTTTTGTTTTGAAATCATTTTTTGCTGTATATAGTAACCTGCATCACCACAGTGGAGACCTGATATCCTGCTTCTGCCCAGGTGTCAGAAGCAGAAACAATCTGCTAGAGAAGAATCCTGGAGATCTGTGACCACCCAGCTTTTGAATATGTATACAACTGGGAAATATGCCATCTATCAACAAACTGTTTAAAGTGGAATGGCACACCACCATGTACTCATGTTCCCATCTACTTGGGAAGCAAGGCAGGGGAATCAGGAATTCAGACTACATAATGAGACTGTCTCCATTATCACCATGCTGAAACAGAGGAGGGAGAAGAAGGAAAGAGAAGAGAGAAGGCCTAGATCCCAGGTTCAGCTGGTAACTTCAAGACCAACCAATGAGTCATACCTAATGGGGTCAGGGTGCGGTCCTTCTCCAGCGAGCCGTCCACATGGTACTGGGAATGCCGGATGAGGAATATGTGCCGTGTAGCCTTTGCCTTATAGTGGTCCAGCCTGGATGTCAATTCATCTTCTCCAGATTCCACGTTCCTTTTCTTCAGGTTAATGAGTGACAGTGGCTCTCGCCTAATTGTGAAAGTATGTCTTGTCTTATGATTCTTGTCCAAGACACTTTTCAGAGCTTGGGAAAAGGCCAGGGGGGAAGCCCAGCCCAGGGAGCCTAGCTCACAGAGCATACCTTCACTCTTCCTGAAAGGGCCAAGCTTGCTCTGGGTGATACAGACGTGTGCATATAACATGAAGCCTCAGGCTCATGTTCCTGGTGAAGACAGGCTGGGGAGATGGCTTGGAGGTTAAAGTGCTTGTTATACAAGCAGGAAGACTGGAGTTCAGAAGCCACATAAATACTGGGTAGGCATAGTGGCTGACCTATAATTCTAGCCTCAGAATGTGTAGACAGGATCCCCAGAAGAAGCTGTCTAGTCAGACTACTTGTATTAGCAAGTTCTGGGTTTGATCGAGAGACCGTCCCTTAAACAATAATCCTAAAATAAGATCAAGAAAGAATTTCCATATCTACCTCAGACTTTCACACAGACCTGCACACACACGCACATGAGAAGAAAAAAAAGGAGAAACTCAGTAATGCCACAAATTTGCAAGCAGTGACAAGGACAGGTGTGAGACTGGACTGCTGCACTGCAGCAGAGCCTAGAACTGTACTGTCTGTATGACTGTGGGGCTGTCTCGTTCATTTCCACGTTAGTTAATGATAAGACGGGCTCTCTCAGTGTAGCTCAGGCTGACGTCACAGAAATCCTACTTCAGCCTTCCAAGTACGAGGAGTACGAGCATGCACCAACATCCCTAACATAAATTAAAAATACAAGTCACGGGCCATTGGCTGTATTTTCTCATAGTACAAGTCTGCACTCCTCACACATGGAAAGCTGAGGTGGAAGGATGGCAAATGGCCAGACTGAATAAATAAACTGAACTATACTTAGGGTCTTTTGTAGCTAAAGACTCCACACTCAGTATTCAATCAACCAGGCATCAAAAAATACTCAAAGTTTGCATCTGAACTAAACAGGCCCGTTTGTATGTGATTCTACCTCAAGCTATATAACAACTACTGTGGTAGCAATTATATTGTATTGAGTGTGAAAATCTAGGAATGATTTAAAGTATACAGGAGGATAAGCTAGATGTCTAGGTTATCTGCAAATACTTTGTTATCTTGAACATCCAGAGTTTGATATGTTCAGAGATCCTGGCAACCAATCCCCCAGCATACACGGGGATTACTATAATTAAGTTAAAATTAAATAAAAATAGAGTGCTTCTCTAAGTCACACTAAACACACTTTAAGTGTTCAGCAGTCACTGGGGTAGTGACCGTCACAATGTTGAGGACTGTAGTTAGTGGGTGTAGAAGCTTAAGAAACTGAAGCTACTCAAATGTAGGAGGCAGGAACAGGACAAGTCAAACCTGCCCAAATTACAATAATGGTAGAAGAGGAAGGTCTGGAGAGTGTGGTGGTGGCTCAAGCATTATCTGAGCAGGCTAACCTGGGGTGTTAGTCCCATACACGACCAAGCCAAAGTCTTGTTGCAGATACAGGAATGGGGTTAGGGGTTAGGGGGGCAGACAAAATTGTCAGAGAGGTAATCACACCAGAAAGAAACTAAGTGGATATGCCAATTTTAGTCCCTTCCTGCACTTGTTTATCCTTCTGTCATGCATCCTTCCCCCATCTAACCAAGATCCTGTCACTGTACGGGTCCATCCACAGATGCAGACATGGCAAGCAAATATGAAACATTTAAAATCAGGTAACTTCATTTTTCTTTTTTTGAGACAAGGTGTTTCTATATAGCCCAGAATTCAGAGATCTGCCTGCCTTTGACTCCCAGTGCTTGGATTAAAGCCGTATGCCACTATACCTGGCTTCCATGGGTAATCTAACCCTTGGTTCTTCTTCAAGCACAGGTTCTCTGACCTCTGAAGGAATAGCATGCTTGTAGTCCCAATTTTCCCCAAGCTGCAGCAGAATTTGTGAGGCAAACCTGGCTATATAGCAAGACCCTGACTATAAGTAAAATTTAATCCTTCAGAATTTCAGGCCCACAGAGGATAATGGTCCTGGGACAAAGACCTTCGGGTGGACTGTCTCTGAACAAGGACGCTTCGAGGATGGGGTCCGGGCGGGTATAGGTCCCTTAGAGAGATGGATGTCCCAGGCACGAAGAACCTTGGATGACGCGCCATCCTGGTACGGGGACTCTCAAAGGGCCGCCCCCCCGCTCCCCGATTCACACAAACTCAAGACCCACCAGTACACACCGTCCCCTTCAGGGCACCGAAATCCGCCAAACGGTGATGGATGTGAGGAAGCCTGAGCCCCACCTCCCGTCCCCGCACCTGTCCCAGTTGGAGTCCCAGACGCCGCGCCCGGGGCGCGCTTCTGTCCAGGCCGGCGGCTCGGTCGTGCGCGTGTCTGCATCCCCGCCACCTCGCGGCTTTCCTACCGCTACCGCCGAGAAGAGAACAGCGGCCGAGCCACCAGCCAAACCACAGGCCGCCAGCTGAAGCGCCTGCCGGAAAGCCATGCCGCAAACCGCGCGACCCGACGGCAGGACGCCAGGGACATGCTTCCGCTTCCGGCTGGTGTAAGTTCCACCCCTTCTCCCCCGAGACAAAGCAGGAAACGCGGCCCGGGGTGCCACCTGCCGGCGGTCTCAGGGTAGCAGGCACAGCTGCCCGCCCTTCGGTGGGTGTGAGTCCCCAGGTGGTCGAAATCTGGCACTACGTTTATATGAATTGAAAAACCTCAGGTTTGGCTCTTGCTCTAGATCTAAAGTTTTTGTGTTTTCTTTTGTAATCTTTAAGTGTATGCATACTTTCAACCTCCAGAATTCTTTACATTTTTTTTTTTTTTCTAAAAACCTTCTACATTCAACTATCAACTCTCCATTCTCCACCCCTAGCCCCTGGCACCTACCTACCATCTTGCCTCCAAGTTTTATGCCCTAGTTGTTATTGATCAACTGACCAGGTCCTTCTGTGTAAGAAACGAGTCCAACTGCTCTTCCAGTGCTGCCTGTTCTAGGCCCTGTTGAATCCAAGACCTAGGGACTAGACTGGCAGGCCCAGTGACTTACAGCTCCAGACTTGGACTTCATTGCTTTGGGCTTTAACTACCAACAGACCCAGCACTCAGCAGCTATTATAATTATATGTATGCCTGGGAAAGGAAGGCTCTCCTCATGTAGCTGAAGAGCAAGAAGGAAATTCTCCAAAGCTTCTTTTATAAGAGCATTAATCTGTTCTTTGTCAGATTTAAAAACTTCCATAAAGACCCTAACTCTTTCAACACAAATTCAAACGATGGGAAAACACAGTTACTTTCCTCGTTCCTATGACCAAATTCCTGAGAAGGAACTTAAGAAAGGAAGTATTTACAGCATGGCAGCAGGAACATGAGAAGCTGGGCACCCCAAGCAGATGAGTGTTGCTGCTCTGTTCATTTCCTTCTTTTCACTCAGTCTGAGACCCCAACCCATGGGAATGGCACTGCTCATATTTGGGGTGGAATGTCCTTCCTTGGTTAAACTATTTTTCTTAATTTATCTTTATGTGTATGAGTGTTTTGCCTGCATACATATCTGTGCCTGGTGCATGAGTGCTTAGTGCCTGTGGAGACCAGAAGAAGGCATCAGATTCTGTGAAACTGGAATTACAGGTGGCTATGTGTGGCCATGTGGGGGCTGAAACTTAAACCTGGGTCCTCTGCAAGAAACAGTCAGTGCGGGGCTGGAGAGATGGCTCAGGGGTTAAGAGCACCGACTGCTCTTCCAGAGGTCTGAGTTCAATTCCCAGCAACCACATGGTGACTACAACCATTCGTAATGGGGAATCCAATGTCCTCTTCTGGTGTGTCTGAAGAGAGTGACAATGTACTCACATACATGAATTAAATAGAAAGAAAGAAAAGAGGAGAGAGAGAAAGAAGAAAGAAAAGAAAAAAAAGCAGCCAGTGCTCTCAACCACTGGTTCTCCAGGTCCAGTTAAACCTTTTTGAAACATCCTCATAGACACACCCAGAGGTATGTTTCCATGGTGATTATCAAGTTGATGCTCAAGATTAACCAATATGCAGTTATTATGCAGGGTGAATAGGCCAGTCCTAAAAGAATAGTATCAACAGATCCTATGAGGTATGTAGTCTCAGACCCAAGACAGCACAGGAGTGGGGAAGAGTGGGAGCTGGTTTAACACGAACAGTTCTACTTAAAATGAACAACACCTGGAAATGGATGCTGGTAATGTTTACAAAGTGCCATGACTGTCCTTACTGCTGCGAACTCACACCTAAACGGTGAGTATTGATGCATTTTGGCACAACATGAAAGAATTTAAAGAGATCCGGCTATGCATTCTTCTCCAAGCACCGGCAACTGTTCTGAGAAACCACACCATCGTGGACGCAGCCGCATCACTGTTTATTGACCTTTACCTTGTTTACAGTGACGGCGAAGATGAACTCCACCCAGACTGGTGCTGTCTGTCTAAAGCACATGGTTCTGACACTCACGCATTTCCTCTCTCTGTAATTTTAAGGCATCTTGAAATCACATAATTTAGTCAGATGGTGTCCTTAATGACGGATTCTGCTCTCTCCTGCTGGTGGCTGGGTCTCCCCAGACCTCATCCACGGTGTATCTGACATCACTTCCCCAGAGAAGCCAGGTAGGCATACCAGAACAGAGCTGCCATGTTGGCAAAGAGCACCCGGAACTGCCAAGAAAACAGTCATTAAGCTGAGTGGGAATCCTAACCACATCTCTCACACACGAGTCACCCAAGATGGAATTTACCCCTTCAATTGTTTGCTGTCCGGTCTATCTTACCTTACCACTACTGAATGTCCTGAGCCTTTAGTGTGTAAAAGGTTTGTTAGGGTCCAGCAGAGGTGGGAGTATAAATCAACCTCTCCTAACAATGTTCTCTGTGACTTGGGATCAGCCTAGCCCACCACCACTCCAGTACCTGCTCCACCTGCTCCAATCATCCAGATTTAACCCACCTGAAAGCACGTTCAGTCAGGTGCTATCTCTTCTAGGCAGACAGTTCTGTGACAGTAACAATCTGTCCCTGTCTTGCTAATGATGAGTCTTTTGCACTGGAGCACAAAGTAGTGCTTAACAATACTTGAAGCATAACTTCCCTGTTCTCAAGCATTCTTGTGCAACTGTCTAAAACTAAAACCTTAAGCCTAACCTCACATCCCTGCTTTGAAGTAGTTTTCTAGCCTCTTCATTCCTCGTCTCACCAATCCCTCTGTATCTTTCCAGAATGCCTTGGGGTCAAAGGTCTGTCATCCCTGTCTCCCTAGGACTCTTTGAGTGTAGATTCCGGTACTATGAGCAAAACTGTACCAGGCCCATAACTAAGAGGGTTTCTTATTTAACCTTATCTAAGAGGGTTTTTTTTCTTAACCAGAAGTTTATTTTCTTCCAATACCTAACTTGCTTCTCTGCTCAGACCCAGAGGGGAAAGGCCAAGTAGTCTTGACTGTTCTATCAACTCTCTGAAGTCACAGAGAAACAGCATCCACTAACCTGATTCTGCACTTACCCAGGAACCCCTTCACTCACCTCCTAAGATGGCTCTGGGGGACCCTCTCTTTAGACTGAATGTCCACCCATTTCAGAGGCAGCCATATCTGTATATACATAGTTTTGGGGTTGGTTGGTTGGTTGGTTTGGTGAGACAAGGTTTCTCTGTGTAGCTCCTGGCTGTCCTGGAACTCACCCTGTAGATCAGGATGACCTGAAGACCTCTCTATCACCCTGGATTCCTGGTCCTCCTGCCTCTGCCTCCAGGTGATGGATTACAGGACCAGCATGCTCGGCTTGAGTTGTGATTTGTGTGCTTCCACACACTCTTCAAGTCAAAGCAATCTGGCTTTAGTTCCTAATTCATCCCAATATGGCTCTTAGGAAGGTCACTGGTAAGGTTACTTCAAGCTGGACATCTGTTGGTTTTTTGTGGGGTGGGAGAGGTTAAATTCCTACCATTTCTGCCGGGCGGTGGTGGCGCACGTCTTTAATCCCAGCACTTGGGAGGCAGAGGCAGGCGGATTTCTGAGTTTGAGGCCAGTCTGGTCTACAGAGTGAGTTCCAGGACAGCCAGGGCTACACAGAGAAACCCTGTCTCGAAAAACCAAAAAAAAAAAAATCCTACTATTTCTGCTATGGTTGTCCAGTCCTTTGTTCTATCCTAAATGTTTGCTTGTTTTTTCCTACTTTATGGTCTATGTGATACATGTATGCATATATGAATGTGAGTGGTCTTTGTGTGTGCTTGTTAAGTAATACATTTGTAAATATTTATGAAGTGAGGCATATGGATAGGTACTATATTGTGTGGTATAAAGTGAGGCCTGTGTATGTGGTGTGTATATGTGCTCTCTCATTCATTAATTCTCCCCCATCCTTTGTGTATATGTGTGCATAATGTGGTCTGTGTAGAGTAGTCTACATGTAGTCTACATGGTGTGTACAGTTACAGTATATATGTTGTATGTGAGTGCACACTAGCCAAGCTCCCTCTTCTTTTAACCCGTGGGAGTCCTATGCTGACCCTACTCTGTTCCTCCTTCAATGGGCCCTTAGTCTGTGAGCTCCCTATAGAAAAGATGTTTAACAGAGCACAGAAGAGGATTAAGTTCCTGAAATAGACTAAGGTTGCTGCCCAAGAGAGACCTGTTTAGAAGAATGACCCTGGTTGGCAACTTTTCTTCTTCAGTGTGTACAGACATAGCTGCTGGGTTTGGAACTTGGCAGAGGTACCTAATACCAATTCTTGGAAGAACTGTGCTGGTTCCCTGGGCAGAATCAGACCCAGAGCCAGAGGAAGAATGCCCTGAGAGAAGGAAAAGTCTGCATCTCTGATAGTTCTTCTCCCTTAGGATTCAGCAGGATCCTGCCACATTACTGGGACTTGTATGCCCTTCCAGTTGCAGGGAGGACTTAGGGAAACATAGGGGATGGGCCTGGCACAAGGACAGCTAGTACATAGCCTCTGAAGCAGTATACAAGTGATAGCATCTGTACCACACTGAACCACTGGGTATTGCCCACTCACTCTCCTGTGCTCTGCACTGCTCAAAGCTAACAGCCCACTCTCCTTTAGCATGGCAGTTTTCCTCAGCAGCATCTTTGTGCCTATAAGCACTGCAATTCTTCCAGATACCTCCAAGGGGCCTTCTCTTTGACCAGCCAGCCCTTTGAAGACCCTGCTCCATGCCAGGGTCTTCCCTATTTCCCTGTTCCACTGTACTTGACTGTTGTATCTGCCTGTTCAGCTGATGCTGAAGAACCCAGATTGTTTCAGTTACAAGAAAACACTAGATGAAACAGCTGCTTGGGAGTCTCTGTGCAACTTTGCAGCTCTGAATCCAGAGCTCACGGGCAGTGATCAGGGATGGACCAGACCTCCAGAGAGAGGTGAAAACATGGCTTGAGAGTACTACCGTTTGTTAGGAAAAAAAAAAAAAAAAAGACAAAGGCCTTCAGTGGAGACAAGCAAGCCTCACCTGCAGGGGCACATAGTTGATGTTAATGAACTGCAAGGGTGTCCACATCCTCCAGTTCATTTGCAGTGCAGGCCAGAAGCCACTCCTCATCTTGGCAACAAAGACACTGACGTTTTTTCCCCTGCAGGGAAGGGAAGAGAAGCTGTGAGTAGTCCCTCCGTCCATAGCAACTGTGCACCCTGACCTTGACAATGAATACAACAGTCATGGACACACTGCCTTTCATCCTGGGTGGTGTCTGTTCCCAGAGCTCCTGATAGCTATCTGATAATGACTTGTGCTGTGGCCAGCCACAGTTATCAATGCTTCTGACATGAGTCGTCAAAGAAGACTACTTTCCAGTCAAAACGTATCAGTTTCTAAGAGACGACCCTAAATAAATGTTATCTGGAAGAATAAATGTATTAAGAGCAACCACACTCTGAAAATGGATAGAAACCCCTGCCTTGCCACAATTGTTTTTTTAAAGTACTCTAAAACTATGGTAATTAATATAATCTGTAAGCAATAGTAAAAGAAAAAAATGAAACAAAGTGAAAGTAATAAAAAACCAAATCAAGGTGCAATGAAGCTGAAGATCCAGAAAAAGAACTGAGTCTAACTAATGACCTGCATTTATGGAAGTAAGAACATGATACAATTATTTTGAAACATTGAGGATTACAGTAAGTGGGAGACAATAAGCGATATAAGTGGAAAAATGGAAACAGAAGTCTACTTCCCCTGTAAACAAATATAAAACTCAAAAGACAGAAAAGTATAAATTACTTTTCTTGGACTTTTATCAATATATATCAAACAAGGGCTGGAATGCTGAGACCCAGGCCAACTGGCTTTCCCTGAGGCCCTGAAGTATGGACAAGGAACACAGTTCTTTCTCTAAAACCAGGAATAAGCTAAACAGAACCAATAATGGCCTGGGGTCAGGGCCTTGGTGAAGCTTCAGATCCTAAAAAACCAACTCTTCCCACCTAAAGGGGCTCTGGATATCAGTCCCAAGGCTGATGTGCTCTGTTTATGACAGTGTCCTATAACCCGCCCCCCACCAAAACCTGTATATAAGATGCTGTAATTTTTAATAAATTTACTTGCATATGTCATCAGTTTATGAAGGACCTTCTGGTTCTAATTTTCCTATCTTCTTTATTTCACACCCTCATACTTCCCACTTGAGGCCGTGTTCAGAATAACCTGCTGGTCCAGATCACTGAAGAGATGGCCCAGTGGTTACAAGTCCTGGCTCTCTACCAGAGAATCCCAGTTGGATTCCCAGCATCTATATGGAGGCTCACAACTGTCTACAACTCCAGTTCCAAAGGATCCAATGCTCTCTTCTAACTCTCATGGGCACCAAGCAAGCTGCTACCCAGACATACATGCAGACTAGGAAAAAAAAATGTACCACACAATCACTAGAAAGTATTAAAAATATTTATATTATATTATCTTTCTATCATAACATCCAAAGAGAAAAAAAGAGTACCAGAGTTGATTATAAAGTTTTAAAACTTCTGTGTGGAAACACACATACATACACCAGGCACATGCACGCGCGCGCGCGCGCGCACACACACACACACACACACACACACACACACGTACAAGCTTTTGTTTTATACAAGTTTACACATTACCTTTATAGAGACATTTAACTTTGTGTGAAAGTTTGAAACACCTAAAAAACTGTGAAACTGATTTGCTACTTGTATTTGTAAAAAGGACTATTATTCTTAATCTATCCAAATACATAAGTCAGTCTAAGAAACAACGGCACAGCGGTGCACATCTGTAATCTCAGTACTTGGGGGGTAGAGGCAGGAGGATTGGTGTAAGGGAGCCTGGGTTACATAGCAAATTCAAGGCCAACATGGGTTACATGAAACCCTGTCTCAAAGAGTACCCTTACACAAAAGAAGAAAAAGTGAAAACCACTAATATAAAAGAAAGTAGCAAAGTTCATGGAATACACAGCATCTGGCATATAAAAGTGTCTGACCTTACAAATAATAGTATAAAAAATAAACAAGCAAAGATATATTCACCTGATAGTTACAAATTCTTGGTAAAGGATTTTGCAACATCTCAGGCAACCTTAAGGTTTTTATAGCACAGATATCTTTGGTAAAGCCTATCTATATACATCCTTTCTCAGAATCATGTGTTAGTTTACTTTCTACATTTTTCTTTATTTAGGTTTTAGAGGCAGGATCTCACCTTGTACTCCAGGGTGACCTTGAACTTGTGGCAATCTTTCCTTTCTCAGCCTCCTGAGTATGGCAATTAAGTCACCAAGTTTGGCTTAGAACCATATTAGTATATACAACATACAAGTAAAAAAAAAAAAAAAACTATAGTAAAAGTTATGAAAATATTTGGAAGCCAGTCTATGACAGAGTAGCATACAGCCCTCCTGGACAGCAGAAGAGGTGATGAGACATGTACAACAACCACCACATGGATCATGAGGCTTGTAACCTCTACTAGGGACAGACAGGCTCCATTAACACTCTTGTGCTCATGTTTACAAGGAAAATATGAAAAAAAATGGAGGGCCAGCAAGATGGTTCAGCAGATATTGGTACTTGCTGTTCAGCCTGATGACCTGAGTTCAATCCCTGAGACCCACATAGTGGACGGAAAGAACCAACTCCTGCAGGCTGTTCTCTGGTCTCTACATACATCCTGCAGTACATGCACGCCGACACACAAACACAGAGAGAAAACAGGGAAACATCATTTGCTGAACCTGACAGCATTATTGGATACATCAACTCATAGACGCTTTGACTCCATGCGTAAGACCCAAACAAGACCAAGCCAGGAAACCCCAGTATGGATAGGGGAGAGGTTCGTAAAGTCTTCCCCTCAGCTGAGGAGCTACTGGAAATGTTTCTGGGAAAGAAAGAGTTGAGTTTGTTTTTTTTTCAGAGATGCAACCCCTAGACCTAGACCCACGCACATACATGCAGCACTAAGTGAACTCAGTAGGTTTAAAAAAGAACATGTGAAGGTGGGGAAGGAAAAGCAGAGTGAGGATGGGGGTGGACACATTAAATGCACATACAAAATTCTCAAGTAACTATAAAAAGAGAAAAAAGGAAGGGGACAGAGGGAGGAAGGGGGAGGGGAGAAGAAAAGAGAAAGCTGAGAGTCCAGACCCTGGGGCTCACCCTAGGAAGCAGGCTACCAATCCACCTTTAACTGGAGATACAGGACATGCCAGGACAAACACCCACCTCCAGCAAGTTCATGAAGAAGAAGAACAGCAGCAGAAAGGTTGGGGCAAAGAACAGGCGATCCAGCAGGAGCCTCTTGACTCTGGCCCAGGGAACCTCAGGAGGGATCCAGTACTCCATGAAGAGGTAGAGGTAGTGACTCAGTGGACCTGTGACAAACAACCTGGATGCCACAGAGGTGTGAGCTGCACAGGGGTGTGAGCTTCACTGTGGTTCTTTCTACATTTCTCTGGTCCTCACACCCAAGACTCACCTTAGGTCCAAAACCCCCCTTTTTTTCCCCAAAGTACTTACTGACCACACAGACTTATAAAAATATTCTAGGAAAAAAAAAAAAACTATCTTTCACCCAGTTTCAGGAAGTCTTTTTGCCCAAAAAGACTGAAGTGACTTCTGCCAGTTCTTCCATTTGGTGAGCTAGGACAGCCACAAGGATGGAGGGCCCTGGCTGAAGTATATGCACATCTGACTCCTCTGTGTTCCGGGCACTTATGCTGTCTGTTCTCATCTGAGCCCTGATGCCTTAACAGGCTCTGAGAAGCAAATAGACATAGCTCAACTCCTGGAGATTTTCATCAACCTTTTTTTTTTTTTTAAAGATTTATTTATTTTATTTATATGAGTACACTGTAGCTATCTGAAGAGGGCATTGGATCCCATTTTAGATGATTGTGACCCCGCCCATGTGTTTGCTGGGAGTTGAACTCAGGACCTCTAGAAGAGCAGTCAATGCTCTTAACTACTGAGCCATTTCTCCAGCCCTTTCATCAAGCTTTTAGGAGAAACTGGCAAGAAAAAAAGCTGGTATTACCTCTGACTTCCCTAAAGTGCTGATCCCTAGTCCACACTTGGCTCACCTGGGAATGAGCCAAGTCCAGCAGACTGAGTTTCACAAAGTACAGTAATATAACAACCAACGTCTGTAACAAGGTTTTCAATTGGACTTTCCCACATCACTGTGAGCCACAGTAAGGCAAACAACTGAGGTCTTTGGGAGGCCAAGAACATGTGAGAGATGTTAAGGTACCTTAGCTGATCTTGTTACTTGTCAAAGTATGGGGGATGTGGCTTTATAAACATTTTAATAAATGGCCCAAATTATTACTCTTGGAAGCTTTTGTGGGGTTAGGAATGAATCTCAGTTGGTAGAGTACTTCCCAGGTATAGAAGAGTACTTTGCAAGTATGTATAACAAATAAATAATCCTGGGTTTGATTCCCAGCACAGCAAAAAAAATAAAAAACAGATATGGTGGTGCACATCTATAATCCTAGCACTCAGGAGGCAAGGGGATCATCAGAGTTCAAAGGATATACGAGAGAGTTTCAGACTCTCTTTTATTTATAACACACGTGCACATGCACAGAGATAGTCTTTCTGATTATTTATTTACTTATTGACTTATTTATTTTGGCTTAAGACAGGGTCTCACTGTGTAGCTCTGGTTGACCTGAAACTCACCATTTAGACCAGTATGGCTTCCCAAGTACTGAGATTAAAGGTATGCACTACTACACCCAATTAAATAATGAAGATATGGGAGATCAGTGGCAACCTATACAAAGCCACGGGTTTAATTCTAATGCCTCACACCCACACAAAGTTTATTTCTTTGTTTTGGAGACAGGGTTTATCTGTGTAGTCCTGGCTGTCCCAGAACTTACTCTGTAGACCAGGATGGTCTCAAACTCAGAGACTGGTCTGCTTCTGCCTCCCACATGCTGGCATTAAAGGTGAGTGCCATCACCTTCCATCTTTCTTTCTTTTCTTTTTTAATCACTCCAATTGGAAAGATTTCCAAATCATCTAGCCATCTCATTAGTGGTAGCCAAAGAACTCAGGGATGATTTTGGTTTTTTTTTTTTTTTTTGTTTTTTTTTTTTTTTTTTTGAGACAGGGTTTCTCTGTGTAGCCCAGGCTGTCCTGGAACTCACTCTGTAGACCAGGCTGGCCTCGAACTCAGAAATCCGCCTGCTCTGCCTCCCAAGTGCTGGGACTAAAGGCGTGCGCCACCACCGCCCGGCTTTTTTTTTTTTTTGTTTTTTTTTTTTTTTTTTTTTTTTGATGATTTTGTTTTAAAGGCAGATCTCTGTACATAGCACGAGCCAGGCTGGAACTTGGGCCAATACTACTGTCTCTGTATCTGCCTCCAAAGGGTTAAGCTAAAAGTCTTTGTCATCATATCCAGCCTCTGATATTTCTTTTTTGTTGTTTTGTTTGAGACAAGGTCTCACTATGTAGACCAGGCTAGCCTCAAACTCAGAGATCCACCTGCCTCTGCCTCCTGAATGCTGGAATTAAAGACATGCACCACTATACCTGCTCTCTGATGCTTCTTAAAGAAATATCTTTTCTTTTTGTTTTTTAATTATATTTTTTGTTTTCTATTTCTTGTGCATGGATATTTTGCTTGCAGGTATATCTGTGTACCATATATGTGTCTGGTACCTTATGAGGTCAGAAGTCATCAGACCTCCTGGTCGTGAACTGCTACATGGGAGCTGGAACTCAAACCTGGGTCCTCTATAAGAGCAGTCAGCACTGCTAGGTGAGCCATTCACCAGCCTCAGAATTAGGTTTTTAAACCAAAGTATTCCAAAGGGTTAATGCTGGCAGGCAGCTCTGCTGTGCTTGGTCTACAGAGGTGAGGCAGCTCTCTGTGGTACTTACCCATAAACTACGTATCTGAGAAGCCCACTGACATCTAGACTTTGAGCGTCTTTTTTCTGCTTCTTCTTAATCACCTGGGCCAGAAGGTTTCCAAGGGCTGACAAAATGCCACTGTGGAGGAAGAGGCAATCAGAAAATGAGCAAAAGACACAAGGGTATGCCTGTCCTGCAGGGCAATAGCAGGGCTGCTGTAAGATCTTGCTATGTAGATCATGGGATGAGTCCTTGTTGAAATAACTTGCTTGGTTAGGTAAAGCCCCAGAAGATAGAGACACTATGACCTAAAGCCAACGCTACAGATGAGCACAGTGAGACTTCTACCTGCTGGGCTGCATGCCTTCCGACATCCCCACAGCTGCTCCATTGAAGGCAAGAGGAGGGAGCCTCTCGAGGACATTTCTGTAGTTGACCGTGGTCTGTGGGCTGTATTCGAGCTGATAACGCTATGTGGTAGTTTTTTAGTAAACATTTGAAATGGGACAGAAATCACCAGAGATTTTTCTTTTCTCTTTCTCTCTCTCTCTCTCTCTCTCTCTCTCTCTCTCTCTTTCCTGGAACTCACTCTGTAGACTAGGCTGGCTTAGAACTCAGAAATCCGACTGCCTCTGCCTCCCAAGTGCTGGGACTAAAGGGGTGCACCACCACTGCCTGGCTTCTCTCTCTTTAAAAAAAAACAAAAAAACACTTCTATAGTACTTGTGTGTAAATTTTACACTCCTGAAGTAAAATTTTAAATTCTCAGTAAGAAGATAGGACCAGTTGCTTCTTTAAAAGGATGGGTCTTGTCTTAGTCTCTTTTTATGTTGCTGTGATTAAAACAAAACAAAACAAAACACTGACAAAGACAACTTAAAAGAGCAATGGCTATTTCAGCTCCCAGTTAAAGGTTAAAGTCCATCACTGCAGGGAAGTCAAGATGAGGTTGAAGCATCTCCTCACATCACACCCACAATCAAAAAACAGAGAGAAAATGCATGCTGCTCAGCTAGCTCACTTTCCCACTTACAAAGACACCAACCAGGAATGGTGGCACCCCTAGTGGGCAGATCTTCCCAGCTCAATTAAGGTAATCAAGATAATCCCCTTGGGCATGCTGAATTCCTAAATTTTATCGAGTTGACGACTAGCATTTACCACCACAGGTCTATAAGCTGTCTTCTAAAAGCTATAAAATCCAACACTTCGTATGGATCATAAAGACCCTCTTGACTTGATCTTTGGTTACCTCTTCCTATCTACTCTCCCATTTCATTTTCTCCTTCTCTTCATGCCCTGCATTCTTCCCTCAGAACTTTTGCACTTACTGTGCCCTGTAAACAACTGCTTCTCTTCTCTGTACTTCTGACCAATGTCAACAACACAGGGGAAATTCCCCTAACTGCTCTAAGTTATACATTTATCTGCCTTTTTGGTTGAGAGATAATCTAACTCTTCTCAGCTCCAAGAGAGAAAAAAAAACCTATGGGCCTGTTTTGATCACAGCTATGTGCCCGGCACACAGGAAACACTCTGTACACACTTACGAAAGGCTAAGTTAATAAAGAACAAACCTATAAAATTCACTAATAAAAATTAACAGAAACAGGGATATCTGGTTAAGAAATCGACGGCTTAGATCAAAGAGCAGAGTTCATCAGCAAGAGTGTACTGGTTTGCTCAAGGTTGGAATGTGTCCCTGACTCGTGGGTCTTCAAACATTCAGACCGCAAAGGCTAATGCTTGGGACCAATACAAAAAACAACATTTACTGGCTAAGCAGAACCGGGCGCACCTTAATGCAGAACTCTGCCTTTGGTACCCCACATTCCTCCACAGCAGTGGTTCTCAACCTTCTGAACGCTACGACCCTTTAATACAGTTCCTCGGGGTGGTGACCCGCCCCCAACCATAAAATTACTTTCATTGCTACTTCTAAACTGTAATGCTGCTACTGTTACGAATCGTAACGTAAATATCTGATATACAGGATATCTGATGTGCGACCCCTGTGGAAAGATAGCTCAACCTTCAAGGGGTTCCCGACCTCCGGGCTGCTTGCTCTGCTGGCGTCCCTTCTCTTACCCTCCCCTGCTAAGCGTCTCCCCTGTCAACACCCCTCTTTTCTACTCCTCTTCCCAGTACGCGCCCACCTGCTGACTGCTTTGGTGAGCACCGGATAGAGCTTTAGGAACAGCAAGTACTGGGCGAGCGCTCGCCTGGGAAGCGACCCGAGCTCGGATTCCACCCGCAGCTTTGACGCGGCAGGTGCCATTGCGGTCCCGACTCTGAGTCCGTCCCGGGCGCCCACCCAACAGCTAGGCAATCGGGCACCCGGCCCGGGACACGGGGCACAGGGCGGGGACAGCCTGACATTTCCTGCCCTGCCTCTGCCCTCAGCGAGCTTGGCCGTCCCGCCACGCGCGCGGCCAGCCTGCCCACTATTTTCCCTCGGTCCCTGCGACCGACTCTCCGCGATCCGCGGAGGATTGGAGAGCCGAGGGGCGGGGCGGGGCGGGCCCCGGCTACGTCAGCCTGAGGCTGCGCCTTCTCATTGGTCGGAGCTGTAGTCTCGCGAGAGCACGTGAGAGCGCGCCAAATTCTTCCCGGAGCCTGAGGGAACTCTGGAGAGTCGCGATGGTCCTGAGGAACAGTGGACGGAGGCAACCCGAGCCTGGCGCGGACGGCGAAGGCAGCCGGTGAGAACCAGCGTCCTGATGCGAAGGCGCTGGCGGTAGCCGCGGCCGGAGCAAGCTTGGGCGGGCGCCGTGTCCGGGGGAGCGGCGGGCGCGGCGCGCGGCGCGGTGGACAAGGCGGGCTGCTGTCTTCACCCTGTGTATTTCTGTCGTTTTATTGAGATACTGACTCACTCTGCGGCCCAGGCTGCTTCTCTAGAAATATTTGTGCCTGTCGTGTGACTTTACTAGGGGAGGACGTTTATGCTCATCAAACAGGGAGGGAAAACCAAAGAAAGGTTCTGCCTAGTCCATCTCGGCCAAATAAACCAATTTATTGGAATTAAAGAAGCATCAGTTACCCGTGGGCTCGTGCGCCACCAAAAGCCGCAAGCTTTATGCATCAGCAGGAGATACTAGAGTGTGGTGACAAACGAAACTGGTGTGGATATCGTGTATTGAGATTGGTGACACTGCCTGCTGGCAGAAACAGTTGAGTGTGCCATTAAGACTATGTGTCAGGATGCGAGCACTAACTGAGCTGAATAGTGATAGTGTTTTCCTATTATATGTGAAGCCCCGGGTTTGCTGTACCCTGGGTTTGCATAGCAGCTATGGTAATTGACCTGGACCAGTAAGTAGTTCTTCAGTGACAGGTTCCTGAGAAAGTCATGGCCAGGGGGATGAGGAGATCGAGAAGATAAGAACATTCAGGATCAGGAGGTGTCACACCCACTGATGGCTCACACAAGCAAATTTTTTAGGAAGTACAGCATCTTTTTTTTTTTTTTTTTTTATGTGCATGAATATTTGTATGTGAAGACTCAGTAGTGCCACCTGTGTGCCTTGTGCCTGTGGAGGCCAGGAAAGGGCATCAGATTTCCTGGAACTTTAATTACAAATGATTGTGAGCCACCATGTAAGCGCTGGGCATCAAACCTGGGTCCACTGCAAGAGCAGCCAGTGGTCTTAACCACTGAGCCATTTCTTAGCCCCAAAGTACAGTATCTTACATAGAGGTTTTGTGCCTCTATGGAAGGGTGGATGGGACAGAGAGTCGAAAACAGCACATAGCAGCCTTGGGACGGACAACCGTAGCCCCTTAGGATGGGAAGAGTTGGTTTCTCAGGATCTGGATCCACAGCTCCCTCAAGGCCCTGGTCCCAGGCTATTACTTGCTCCACCAAGCTCATTTCTGATTTAGAAAATCAGAAATTAGAGCTATGTTCCTTTTCATACATTGTAGCCTTAGTCTACCCCTCAATAGTAACAATATTTACCGTGCTGACTTCTTCATGTCCATAATGCCATAAAAAGCCACATGAGGTGGGCAGTACTCATACTGTTATGTTCGTGCGCAGTTTAGAGATGAGAGATGTGAAGTACTTTATCTCCATTCACAACCACATGATGTGCATATATGTATTTAATGCACATGTTATATAATTGTTTATTACATATTATATATAGCATGGTATATTGGATATATAATTTATACTTTATACATTATATAAGTGTATGTAGCTAGAAGTGGAATATAGAACCTCACATACTCTACCACTAAGACGTATCATCAACTAAGGACATGCCCTTAGTCATTCAACTTTGCCATTAACTTGTGCAGATGAAAAACTGTTGTTGCAATAAAGAAATAAACAATAGCTTTTAGAAACTTTTTATTAGTTTTTAAGAATTTGTTTCTATTTACACACAAACCCTACTCCTCTCATTTCTTCCCAGATATACCCTTCTCCAACTTAGAGACCTCATTTTTAAAAAAATAAATTTGTGCTCCTGTGTACTCTTAGATGTGGGAACAAGTAATAGCTTTTAGCTTATGCTATATGCTGTGTGCTTTAGGTAGATTAGTTCGCTTAATCGTTGAATCAATCCTGTGAGGTAAATGTGTTTCCGTGAGGCTGTAGGTAGTGGTAAAGAATGAGCTTTAGACGTAACTGCCTCTGTATTCGTTGAATGAGGAAATGGATGGTCGTCTTTATAGGTGCAGTGAACTGAGGGTGTATGCTCGGAGCACTTTGACACTGTCTGAGGTATTATGCAAGTAGTTGTCTTTGGTACTTTCATCTTTTAGATTTTTGTACTATGACTGAATAAAAAGTAACGTAGACAGCTTAGAGGAACCCATTTTAGGGGAGATGGCGTCTGGGTAAACACTCTAGTCTACTTTACCAACTCACTGGAATGATATTTAAAGGCCAGAGAGTTTTGTGCTCCAAAAATAGTAAAACCTCAAAAGTGGCACTTCATTCAGCCCTGGTTTTGAAAAAGATCTGGGTGCAGACTAAAACTGTTTTTCTCTAACAAAGTCAAAAAACAGTTTGTGATTTTAATTAGAAGTAAATCCAAGCAGGATGCCTGTAGCGTACACCTGCAGTTCCACTACTTTGAAGGCAAAGGCAAGAAGATCATGAGTTCAAGGCCAGCCTTAGAGTATCTCAGAAAGAAGCAAATAGAGCTGGGCATGGTTGTTCACACCTTTAAACCCACTACTTGGGAAATAAGTTTTCATTTCTCTGAGCATAAAGCTCAGCAGTGCCATTTTGGGCTTTTAGTATCGCAAGGAGCAGCAGCACCCTGGTGTGAGTTTTTGTTCGTGTTCTGGTGGTAAAGTCAACAGGTTGAGGTGGGGGTTGCCTTTGTTGTATTTTGCCTAGAAATACTGTTTGTTTTTTTTTCATTGAGACTTCTACCAGACTTGATTTTTTTTTTTTTCAGGAACTATATGCCATGTCATATCAGAAATATATAGACATCAAATGTAGTGGTACATGCCTTTAATCTCTTTGGAAACAGGCAGGTGGATTGCTGTGAGTTGGAGTCCAGCCTGGTTTACAGTGAGATACTGTCTCTCAAAAAAACAAAACTAAACAAAACAACAGTAAAACAGATGAGGAGCTGGAGAGACGGTTCAACAGTTAAGAGCACCACTGACTGTTCTTTCAGAGGTCCTGAGTTCAATTCCTGACAACTACATGGTGGCTCACAACCATCTTTAATGGGCGCCGATGCCCTCTTCTGGTGTGTCTGAAGACAGCTACAGCGTACTCATATACATAAAATAAATAAATCTTTAAAAAAATATATATATAGATGAAAGTTGGGTCTGAATGGTGAAGCCTGGCTCTCTTCTTTTACTCAGGGATGATGGTCCCTCTTCCTCAGTCTCAGCACTCAAGCGTCTGGAACGGAGCCAGTGGACAGATAAGATGGACTTACGGTTTGGTTTTGAAAGGCTGAAGGAGCCTGGAGAAAGGACTGGCTGGCTTATCAACATGCACCCTGTATGTACCTGAACACTGCTCATTCTCTGCTTCTAGGGGATGGCTGTACCTCTTCTTGCAAAAGGCAACCTTGCCTAATATAGAGGAGAGGAAGGCATGTCTGAGAGGCCTGGTTATTGAAGGCGCTTTTCCTTTCCTGTTTAACATGGAGGCCACAAAGCGGCCACCATAGTAAGAATCTGTTAGCTCTCCGTAGAAAGCTTTCAAGAATTATTAAAGAAAATTCAGAAGAATCTCCACCAAGGAACCATTATAATGCAATTTTTACAAAGGAGGCTGGTGGTATTTATATAGGAGCAAAGTAAAGGGCTAGGTGTGAGGATTTCATCTTTAGAGTGCTCAATTTCTCAAAAAGTAGCCTGGAAAGAACTCTTAAGCTTTGTAGAGATTAATATGCTCGTGTTCAATGGTTCTCTTACAGACTGAGATTTTAGATGAAGACAAACGCTTAGTCAGTGCAGTGGATTACTACTTCATTCAAGATGATGGAAGCAGATTTAAGGTAAGCCCTTGACTCCAAAAACCTAAAACCTATCCATGACAAGTAAGTTGTCTAAAATAAGGGGTATTCATTCATTCTGTCAGGGAGGAAATGGGAGGCTGTAGTGTACAGATGCTTACATACATCTAGCTCATCAGGAACATGCCCTTGTGAACTTCATCAGTCAGATTTAAGACATCCTGAGGGAAGGTAGCTCAAGAGGTTGAACAGTATTGTTTCTGGGGTTCTTGCCCCTGAGAGATGTGCAGAGCCAAATTTCATGTTCGCAATATCTTTTGGCAGGGCTGGGTTTGTGGGGCAGGGTTTCTCTATGTAGCCCTGGCTGTCCTGGAGCTCACTCTGTAGAACAGGCTGGCCTCAAATTCACAGAAATCTGCCTGCCTCTGCCTCCTGAGTGCTGAACTATAAAGGCATGCATGCACCATCCCCACCAGGCTCATATATCTTTGTTTTGTTTTTTTTTTTGTTTTTTCAAGACAGGGTTTCTCTGTGTAGCCCGGGCTGTCCTGGAACTCACTCTGTAGAGCAGGCTGTCCTCGAACTCAGAAATCCGCCTGCCTCTGCCTCCCAAGTGCTGGGATTAAAGGCGTGCGACACCACCACCCGGCATGGCTCATATATCTTTAAAGAGCTGTCAAAGGGGCTGGAGTGCTGGCTGCTCTTCTAGAGGGTGTTTCTTCAATTCCCAATACTTAGAAGGCTGTCTGTAACTCCAGTTCTGGGAAACCCAATGCCCTCTTCTGTTGTCTGTGGCATCAAGCATGTACTTGATATATAGATATACATGTACACATAAAATAATAAGTAAATAGATCTTAAAAGGTCCAAGGTGACTTGGATTCAGGTTACTCATCAGTTGCAATTCTGAAGAATCTTTTTTCCGTTCTCCCTTTTTTTCTTTTTTAACCCTTTTGATGATTTTTATAGGTGGCCTTGCCCTATAAGCCGTATTTCTACATTGCAGCTAGAAAGGTAAGTCTGTGCTTGGTAGAAACTGGTCAAATGATCTATTCCTTGTTCTACTGGGTGGGTTTCAGGACTGATATGGGTAAATAAGGAGATCGATCTTACTAATGGAAATACATTAATTCTGATCCTGATTTAGGGTTGTGATCGAGAAGTTTCATCATTTCTATCCAAGAAGTTTCAGGGTAAAATTGCAAAGTTAGAGAATGTGCCCAAAGAAGATCTGGACTTGGTAAGTATCCCCAGACCTTCCAGGAGCAGATGAGACAGACAGAATTGGATGAGGTAGAAGGTCAGGTCATTTCCTGGGTTGTGGGGCAACCTGAGGGATGATAGTTGTTTCCAAAGCTATCTTTAAGGAACTTTGGTAGTATTACAGGTACCATATGCAAAAGTAAGCTAGGTGCTTGTGTTTACCTAGCAGTCTTTACTCTCCTGTTTCTCATTAACCCATCAGCTTGTCCTTTTACTTTATAGCCAAATCACTTGGTGGGCTTGAAGCGGAGTTACATCAAGTTGTCCTTCCACACTGTGGAGGACCTCGTCAAAGTAAGAAAGGAGATCTCTCCTGCTGTGAAGAAGAACCGAGAGCAGGACCATGCTAGTGATGAGTATACAACAATGCTCTCCAGGTAACTTTCCTCTCAAGAGCAAAGTGCCAGTTACTCCAGAATAACAAGCTCATAGAGCCAGGAACTCTTCAGAGAGACTCCCCTGATGTTTGGCCATGTGTAAACATTTTAGATATCTTTCTGTTAAATAAATGCTGGCTTCCCAAGATTGTGTTCTGTTTTGTGCTTGCACTGCTCTTACATAGGAGAGAGGCTTGCAGCTCTAAAATTGTGTTGTTATAACAATGAGAATATTTTAAGTGCTCCTCCACCACTTTAACACAGTCCACAAATGTTATCAAGTGTTTTGTTTTATCGATGTCTTCTCCAGAGAACCTGGAGTGTACAGAGAAATTTAAGTGCAGAACACCAAGTACTTTTATTAAATATTTAGGGACATTAATAGCAGGAAAGCAAGGTAAAAACAAAACAAGTCTTGGGTAATTAAGTTTACATGATTTCAGAAACATGACCACAATCTTTTAATAAAGAATCAATTTTAGAACCAGGTATAGTAGCACATGCCTTTGATCCCAGCACTCAGGAGACAGGCAGACAAATTCTGAATTTGAAGCCAGTGGGCTATGTAGAGAGACTGTTTCAAAAAGAAGCAGGGAGGGGCCAGGTTTTGAATCTCCAGAACCCACAGAAAGCTAATGTGTATGTAATCCTAGTGTATCTGTGGTGAGATCAGAGGCAGCGACAAGAGAATTCCTAGATGTTCACAAGCCAACTAGTTTGGTGTACACAGCAACTAAACAACAACAAAGAGACCTTATCTCAATAAGAAGCAAGGCAAGGACCAACACCGGATGTTGGCCTCTTATCTTCCACATGTGCACTGTGGTATACATGCACACACACTAAAAAAAAATACATCAAAATCAATTTGAGACTTAGGACACTTCCTCAGTCTGTCTCTCAACTCCAGTCATCTCTACTTTTCAGAATATTTTAAGATGCAGTTAGTGACTGAACCATAGGGACCTGTAAGCTATCTGCTATTTTTTCTCTCTTTTAATTTAGATTAATTTATTTTATGGTTGAATGTTTTCCCTGTGTATATGTGCATATGTATGCATGGTTGGCCCCACAGAAGAGGTTAGGTCCTCAGAACTAGTTACAGATGGTTATGAGTTGCCACATGGGTGCTGGAAATCAAACCCAGGTCTCCTGCAAGAGTAGCAGGTGCTCTCAACCACTGAGTCATTGCCCAGCCTTCATTTTTTTCTCTTATGAAGCCATTTAATTTTAAACTTAGAGTGATAGAGTATATTGTTTTATTTTAATTTAAATTGTGTGTATGTGTGAGACTGAGATTGAACCTAGAACCTTATGCATGCTGCTGAGCTTTTCCCTCTGTCCCTTTTTTCCTTTAATTCCTTGGTTCCATGGTTCATTGGTTAATTAGAGTCCAGGTCTCACATTATAGTTTAGTTTAGCTTGGAACACATTATGTAAACCAGGCTGGCCTTATATTTAAACCAGTTGTTCTGCATTTGCTTCCCAATTATTAGGATATTGAAGGTCTATTCCAGTGTTAGGCTTTGTTTCTTTTCTTTCTTTTTTTTTTTTTTTTTTTTTTTTTTTGGTTTTTTGAGACAGGGTTTCTCTGTGTAAGCCTGACTGTCCTGGAACTCACTTTGTACACCAGGCTGGCCTTGAACTCAGAAATCCACCTGCCTCTGCCTCCCAAGTGCTGAGATTAAAGGCGTGCGCCACCACTGCCTGGCTGTGTTAGGCTTTTCTACTTGAATATAAGACTTTTATAGAAGTAGTTGACATTACCTAGTCACTTCAGTGTATGTTAAGCTGGATGCTTTATGATATCTCATTAATACTTACTCCTATAGGATATTCTAGTTACTGTCATCCTTATTTTAATAAAGAAGGGGATGCTCTGCAAAGGCAGGCCACGTTTGTTAACTGCAGCTCTCTGCAGTCTCTGTGGTGCCAACTCTACTCTTTGACCCTCTCATGGAGCAGTCTGCTAGTAGAGAGGATGCACTGGGAATAGCCACATTGGGGTCCTCCTGACTATTGTGCAAAGTCTAACTTATGTACACATCTCCAGTACACCTTAATTTTTCTTTTCTCTGCGACCTTCTGCTCATGCTGGGTGGTGATCCAAGGCCATTTCTTGAGAGATTACCCTGGTTCTTACAGCCTCCTCAGCTGCCTTTGTGTTTACTCAGTTTGGACTCTAGTCTTCACTTCCCCAGTTCCTTGCAGATCATAATTGGCTTTCTGTGTTTACTTACTAGTATTCTGCAAGGAGGCAGTATAATTACTGATGAGGAGGAAACCTCTAAGAAGATGGTGACCAACTGGACAACATTGTGGACATGCGGGAGTATGATGTTCCTACCACATTCGCCTCTCCATTGACCTCAAAATCCATGTGGTAAGGGGAAGGCGGCTGTTGCCTGAGTTAAGTTCCTAAAAGCCAAGGGGGCTATGGATAAATCTGCACAAAAAAGGATTTTGCTGGATCCAGCAAGATGAGTTGGTGGATTAAGGCTGCCAAATCTAATGACTGAGTTGACCCAAGACCTGCATGGTAGAAAGAGAGAACCAACTCTACATGTGTTCACTGACGTACAGAGTACACACACACATACACACGCACGCACACACAACACACACACGCACGCACACACATGGTGGAAAGAGAGAACCAACTCTACATGTGTTCACTGACGTACAGAGTACACACACATACACACACACACACACATCAACAACGCACACCAATCACGCGCACACGCACACACACACACACAGTGGAAAGAGAACAACTCCTACAATGTGTTCACTGACGTACAGAGTCCACACCACCACACACACACGACGCACACACACATACACGCGCACACGGCGCGCACACCACACACACAGTGGAAAGAGAACCACTCTACAATGTGTTCACTGACGTACAGAGTACACACCACACACACAGTGGAAAGAGAGAACCAACTCCTACAATATGTTCACTGACTTACAGAGTACACACGCACACATACACTAAGTAAATGTAATTAAAACATTTTTGTTAGGGAGCTACAAAAAGAGTTCTGGATAGAGAACTCTTTAGTTAATATGTACTTCATTATTCTTCAGGCCCTCTGGTACAATGTTAGATTTCGAGGAAATGCTTTTCCTGTGGAAATTACCCGACGAGATGATCTTGTTGAACGACCTGTAAGTTTTTACGTTTCTTCAGTCTTAAAATCTATTTCTTCTGTATTTCTGAAAATAATTAGGGAGTAGTTTTTTTTCACCCATCTCTAATCTAAAAACATATTTTTGTACTTGTGTGTTAGTCACAAACATTAGTATTTGAATTAAGCTGGATTTTGAACCCTGACCTTTCACTTAGGTAGTTGATGGCCAAATGACTAATGAGAAGTAGATTTGTAAGTAAAAGAATCTAGTTCAGATATCACTTTTAGTCCTTAGGAAAATCTTTGTCTTCAGTTTTCTTGTTTCCAAGATGATGTTGTCCCGGACACAGTCACTCGCTTGTGCTGTCCTAACGATCAAGCGAGACAGTGCATGCTAAGGAGCGTCCTGTCTACTAGCAGACTACTCCGTGAGACAGTGAAAGAGCAGAGTTGGCACCACAGAGACTGTGGAGAGCTGCAGTTAAGCTAAGGAGCTTTAAGGGACTGAGGTGGTCTGACCAGTAGCTTCATTCCTTGTATCTTTTCATTTCCATAACCCCAAAAGCCCACAGTGGAGTTTTGTTATTGTTTTGAGATATGTATGGTTATTTTGTTTGTGATGCTGGTGATTGAACTAGGGCCAATGTGGGTGTCGAAAGGATATATCGTGACCTGAATTTGTGGTATATTTTGTCCTTTTAGGACCTGTGGTTTTGGCATTTGACATTGAGACAACCAAAACTGCTCTCAAATTCCCTGATGCTGAGACAGATCAGATTATGATGATTTCTTACATGATTGATGGCCAGGTGAACAGAATTCTTTTTGGGAAACTTAAATGCTTTTTGTGGGGTTTTGCTATTGTTTTTAAGGCAGAGTCTCACTCTGTGCTCAGCTTGGCTTACACAGTATGTAGACCAGGCTTGACCACTCTTGGTGGTTCTCCTGCCTCACCTTTTGAGTGCTAAGATATAGGCAGATACTTTATGTTTTTGGGAAAAAAAAAAAGGGGGGGGGTTTTTTTTTCCCCCCCCCCTTTTTTTTTTTTTTTTTTTGGGGGGAAAAAGGGGGGAAAAAAAGGTTTTTTAAAAAAAAATTTTGGCCCCCAAAAAAACCCCCCAAAAAAAACCCTTTTTTTTTAAAAAAAGGGGGCCCCCTTTTTCCCAAACCTTTGTAAAAGGGTTTTGCAAAAAAAAAAATTTTTAAAAAAAAAAAAAGGGGAAAAATTTCCCCCCCTTTTTTTTTTTAATTTTTTTAAAAAAATTTTTTAAAAAAAAAATTTTTAAAACCAAAAAAATTTTTCCTTTTTTTAAAAAAAAAAGGGGGGAAAATTTTTTGGGGGGTTTTAAAAAACCCCAAAAGAAGGGGGGGAAAACCTTTTAAAAAAAAAAGGGGGGTTTTTTTTTCCCCCCCCGGGGAAAGGGCGGGGGAAAAACCCGGGGTTTCCCAACCCCCTTTTTTTTTTAAAAAAAAAAAAAACCAAAAAAAATTTAAAAAATTTGTTTTTAATTTTTTCCTTTTTCAGGGAAAAAAAAAAAACCCCCCCCTTTTTTTTTTTTTGGGGCCCCCCCTTTTTAAGCCCAATTTTTTTAAAAAATTTTTTTTGGCTAAAAATTAAAAACCGGGTTTTTTTTTTTTTTTTTTTTTTTTTTTTTTTTTTTGGGTTTTTTTTTTTGCTTTTTTTTTTTTTTTTTTTTTTTTTTGGTTTTTGGGGTTTTTGGGTTTTCCCGGGGCCCCCCCCCCGGGTGGCCCCCAAAACCCAACCCCCCCCTTTTTTTTTGGGGAAAAAAGGGGGGGGGGGGTTTTTTTTTTTTTTTAAAAAATTTTTTTTTTGGGGGGGGTTTTTTCCCTTTTTTTTGGGGTTTTTTTCCCCCTTTTTTTTTTTTTTCCCCAATTTTTTTTTTTAAAAAAAGGGGGGGGAAAAGGGATTTGGGGGCCCCTTTGAACCCGGGGGGTTTTTTTTCCCCCCCTTTTTTTTTTAAATTTTGGTTTAAAAAATTTTTCCTTAAAAATTTTTTCCTTTTTTTTTTTTTTTTGGGGGGGGCCCCCCCCCCCTTTTTTTCCCCTTTTTTAAAAGGGGGGAAACCCCCCCCCCAAAAAAAACCCCCCCCCCAAAACCCCTTTTTTTTAAATTTTTTGGGGGAAAAGCTTTTTTTTTTTTCCTTAAAATTTTTTTTAATTTAAATTTTTGAAAATTTTTTAAAAACCCCGGGGTTTTTTTAAAAAAAGGGGAAAGGGGGGGGGGTTTTTTAACCCCCCCCTTTTTTGGGGTTAAAACCCTTTTTTTCCCCCCCCCAAATTTAAAAAAGGGGTTTAAAACCCAAAAAATTTTTGGGAAACCGGGTTTTTTTTTTCCCCCAAATTTTTTTTTTGGGCCCCCCCCTTTGGGGGGGGAAAAAAAATTTTAAAAGGGGCCCCCGGTTTTCCCCCCCCCCCCCAAAAAAAACCCCCCCCCCCCCCAAAATTTAAAAAAAATTTCTTTTTCCCCTTTCCGGGGGGGAAAAAAAAAAAAAAAAAAAAAAAACCCCCCAAAAAAAAAACCCAAAAGGGGGCCCCCCCCCCTTTTTCCCTTTTTCCCGGGGAAAGGGGGAACCCCCCCTAAAAACCCCCAAAACCCAAAAAAAGGAAAACCCCCCCAAAAAAAATTTTTGGGAAAATTTTTTTAAAAATGAAAAACCCCCCCAAAAAAAAAAAAAAGGGGGAAAAACCCCCCCCCTTTTTTTTTTTTAAAAAAAACCCCCAAAAATTAAAAAGAAAAAAAAAAAAATTTTTTTTTAAAAAAAAAAAAAAAATTTTTTTTATTATTTTTTTTTCCCCCCCCCCCAAAGGGTTTTTTTTTTTTTTGGGGGGGTTTTTAAAAAAAAGGGGAAAAAACCCGGTTTTTTTTTTTTTCCTTTTTCTTTTTTTTTTTTAAAAAAAAAAAATTTTTTTTTTTTTCCCCCAAAAAAAAAATATTTTTGTTTGTTTTTAAAAAAAAAAGGGGGGAAAAATTTCCCTTTTTTGGAAATTGAAAAAGGAATAAAAAAAAAAAAAAAAAACCCCCCAAAAAAAATTTTTTAAAGTTTTTTTTTTCCCTTTTTTTTTTTTTCCCCCAAAAATTTTTTCCCCCCCAAAAACCAAAGGGGGCCCTTTTTAAAAACCCCCTTGGGGGAAAAAAAAGGGGGGCCCACAAAAACCCTGTGGAGAGCTGCAGTTTAAACAAGGAGCTTTAAGGGGCTGAGGTGGCCCACCAGAGCTTCATTCCTTGTATCTTTTCATTTCCATACCCCCAAAAGCCCACAGTGGAGTTTTGTTATTGTTTTGAGATATGTATGGTTATTTTGTTTGTGATGCTGGTGATTGAACCTAGGGCCAAATGTGGGTGTCGAAAGGATATATCGTGACCTGAATTTGTGGTATATTTTGTCCTTTTAGGACCCGTGGTTTTGGCATTTGACATTGAGACAACCAAACTGCCTCTCAAATTCCCTGATGCTGAGACAGATCAGATTATGATGATTTCTTACATGATTGATGGCCAGGTGAACAGAATCTCTTTTTGGGAAACTTAAAATGCTTTTGTGGGGTTTTGCTATTGTTTTTAAGGCAGAGTCTCACTCTGTGCTCAGCTTGGCTTACACAGTATGTAGACCAGGCTTGACCACTCTTGGTGGTTCTCCTGCCTCACCTTCTGAGTGCTAAGATTATAGGCAGATCACCTTTATGTTTTTGTGGAGTTCTTTAAAATTATTTTCCTGAGAAGCTTGTGGGTAGGCTAGGAGTCTATGTCTCAGCTTTTCTGTGGCTAACTTGCATTGTCTGCTTATGAACGTTACCAGGGCTACCTCATCACTAACAGGGAGATTGTTTCAGAAGATATTGAAGATTTTGAGTTCACTCCCAAGCCAGAATATGAAGGGCCTTTTTGTGTCTTCAATGAACCCGATGAGGTAAAGAAACTTCCTATAGAAACTGCCTGGTGTTTGGTATAGGGTGGCAAGACACAAACTGATTCTTGGGCTCAGGTGCTTGTTGCTCAGCCTCCTCTTCCATGGCCAAGGCTAGCGTAGGTCCTGGACATCTGGGCTGACATGAGGCTGCTGCTTCTAAGTTTGGGGAAGTACTGACAAGTTGCTGAAAGCAGAGAAAGGGTTTCACTGATTTCTGTGGTTTGTTGAGCTCAGGTCCATCTGATCCAGAGATGGTTTGAGCATATCCAGGAGACCAAACCTACCATTATGGTCACCTACAATGGGGATTTTTTTGACTGGTGAGTCTAGCTTTCTGTTTGGGTAATTGTGTCAGGGAAGGGTGGAAGAAGAGCAGCTCTGCCTGCTGGTATCAGTGGTTTTCTCATTTTTGCAGAGAAGTGTATGTGACCAGTGTCTTCTGGGACAGTCTACCTACACACGAGGAGCATCAAAGGAAGAACTGGCAGCTTATTTATCCTCATTGCCTGTCTCTTTTGTTGTTAGGCCATTTGTGGAGGCTAGGGCAGCAATTCATGGCCTAAGCATGTACCAGGAGATAGGCTTCCAGAAGGATAGCCAGGGGGAATATAAGGCACCACAGTGCATTCACATGGACTGCCTCAGGTATGTATACAACCACATAGTAGGCAGCTCATGACTGTGATCCCATCACTCATATAGAGGGGCTTCTGGTACAGACCGTTGACACCATCTATTGTGATTGGCCTCCAAGAAACGGCTTTGGGTCATAGGAATTTGCTCTCTGCTTATTGCTAGTCCAAATTTAGTCAACAAGAATCCTAAACAATCTGTAAAGGTAGAAAAGCTTGGCTAAAGAAACATAAAGCAAGATTCTGATGCTTGCATAGATGAAGTCAGATGAGGCTGGTCCCACAGGCTATATGGTTTCAAGATGAGCTCAGTATACTTCATGCTGATTGAAAGCACGTAGGTCTCCCAGGTATTGAAGTCATGGTGTGTGAAGCATAGGTCCAGGTAGGTAGGAAGAAGTTATGAACACAAAATGCAAAGAGCTAGCTGAAGAAGAGGGTAGCATTTGAGCTGGGTCAAGACATAAGTTCCATCAGCCTCCAAGGTTGTCTGAGGTTGGCTGTTGCTTGAGGTAGAGGAAAGCCAAGAGGTTGGGACTGGTTCATTGGTAAAGAAAGATCAACACTCAGGTTTTGCTAGTATGACTGGGGCCTTAGGGATAGATAGGTTCCTAAAGTCTCTGTACTCAGTTGACTTGGAATGAGAAAGAGTAAATTTAAGGTAAGATTCTGTTGCAATCATGCTGTTGTGGAAGTCTTTGTGCACTTGGAGGAGCCCAAGACCAGATGGTGTCACCTAGAGGTATAGGGTCGGTTGAAGTTCTAATAGATGGTGAACTAGCAAGGTTAGAAGTGTAGTGAGAGAAGGCCTGAAAATTTACAGAGGAAGGGACCACAGAAGTTGCAGAGGGAGTGGACAGCTGTTAGGACAGGTCATAGAAGATAGGGACTAGATGTGGCCATTGAACAGTGCAGTTCCTAGCTTTTACATGAATGCTGGGGCTCTGAACTCAGGGCCTTATGCTTGTATGGCAAGATGGACCCACTGAGCCATCTTCCAAGCCCTAGAGAGCATCTTCTAAAGGGGGTGCTGTTTAGAGCACTCATACTGAAAGGACAATGTAAGAAGAGGAAAGATGGACAGATAGTTTATGTAATAAGGTTTGAGAGGCACAGAGAGGCCTAGGGATTCTTGCTGTATTTCCTTTTCATTTCTCCATAGCAAGAGGCTGAGTTCTTTGCTGAAAGTGGAGGGTGAGGAAGGGTACAAAGGATCCCCTGACACTTACATGTACTTTGTGAGTGTGCCTGCGAGTCAAGTGGAGGTTCAAGTGCCATTGGTTCCGTGAATGTCTCCAAAACCCACATTTTTGTGTTGTGTCTGGTTTTGCCAGCCTTTGTGTTACCATCATCTCTAAAATCTGTCCTTTTTCCAGGTGGGTGAAGAGGGACAGTTACCTTCCTGTGGGCAGTCATAATCTCAAGGCAGCTGCTAAGGCCAAACTTGGCTATGACCCTGTAGAGCTGGACCCCGAGGACATGTGTCGTATGGCCACTGAGCAGCCCCAGGCACGTAAGCCCATTCACTCACTCTCCTATGCATCCCTGAAGTCATAGACTTCATAGACTTTTCCTTCCTAGTGCACTCCTGCTCGACCTTGCCTCCTTCCTGAACTGTACTTTCTGTATTTCATGAATTTCTTTGGACCCTTGGTTTTTAATGGTCTTCCTCTCTGATGTTCTCCCCAGACTCTGGCTACTTACTCAGTGTCAGATGCTGTTGCTACCTACTACCTGTACATGAAATATGTCCATCCCTTCATATTCGCCCTGTGCACCATTATTCCTATGGAACCTGATGAGGTTAGTGCACTGATGCTCGAGGTGGGATGGTTTTGGAGACAGATAGTGAACTCTATGGGCGGCATCACTGGTATCTTCCGGAGTCTGGGCCACCAGTGTGAGAATAGCCACAGGATCTTCTGTTACTGGCTGCACAGTTTCCTTCCACATTGCAGTCAAGGTTAGATGGCTTTCTGGTGGTCGTGGACTTTGCCAAGGAGTCGGGGCTTTTGACATAAATTTGGGATAGGCATGCACAGCTGCATGCTACATCTTCCCTGCAGGTGCTGCGGAAGGGCTCTGGAACATTGTGTGAAGCCTTGCTGATGGTGCAAGCTTTCCATGCCAACATTGTCTTCCCTAATAAGCAAGAGCAGGAGTTCAACAAGCTCACAGATGATGGCCACGTGCTAGATGCCGAGACCTACGTTGGCGGCCATGTGGAGGCACTAGAGTCTGGTGTCTTCCGAAGTGATATCCCCTGCCGGTTTAGGATGGTATATCTTCTTCCTAGGTCTTCTGGGGTTGCCTCTTTCCATACTTGTGCTGTTGCAAAACCCGAGAAGCCATCCATGGCCTGAACAATCTTATCTTCATCTCTCCCATAGGCCACTTCTGTCAGTGGTGATTTCTTGGCTCAGTACCACTCCCATCCCCCTTACATAAGATGAGCTTTCATGCAGTGCCTTCTAAGACACAGTATACTTGCAGAGCATTCTCTCATTCTCTGACATCTGCCATGTGTTACACTGGCAGGAACTTGAAAGCTGTATGACCTGTGCCCTTTGGTGTCTTATACTAGAATCCTGCAGCCTTTGATTTTCTGCTGCAACGAGTTGAGAAAACTATGCGCCACGCCATTGAAGAAGAAGAGAAGGTGCCTGTGGAACAAGCCACCAACTTTCAAGAGGTAGCCATCTAGGAAGGAGGGATTGGCCTGTATTTGACTTTGCTCTTTCTTACATAGCTAAAGCATCTCAGGCTCTTGATGTGATTTTCGTCTTACTCCCTCTAGACTTGCCATTCTATCTTCATTATCCTTATTGCACCTCATTCTTTTGGGTTTTGGTTCTTGTTTTTGTTTTTTGTTTTTTTCAAAACATGATTTCTCTGTGTAGCCCTGCCTATTCTAGAACTCACTCTGGACCTAGACCAGGCTGGCCTTGAACTCAGAAATGAAACTGCCTCTGCCTCCCTCGTGCTAGGATTAAAGGGGTGTACCACCACCACCCAGTGCACGTAGTTCTTATGTTGGCCACCAATGTCCCTTTGTTTTTCCCTTCTCTATAGGTGTGTGAGCAGATTAAAACTAAGCTCACCTCCCTAAAAGATGTTCCTAACAGAATCGAATGTCCTCTAATCTACCATCTAGATGTGGGGGCCATGTATCCTAACATAATCCTTACCAACCGCCTGCAGGTAAGACCTCCCTTCTCATATCATATCATCTCTCTTTGCAGACCCAAGTTGATTTCTGACCCTCCTCTCCTTTTATAGCCTTCTGCCATAGTGGATGAGGCCACCTGTGCTGCCTGTGACTTCAATAAGCCTGGAGCAAATTGTCAGAGGAAGATGGCCTGGCAATGGAGGGGAGAATTCAGTGAGTGTCAGGCCCTAAAGGAAGGTACTCAGCAGGTCAGGACAGACCTAGATTCTGATCTTGGAACTTGTCCCATCACTTCTTTCTAGTGCCAGCCAGTCGCAGTGAATACCATCGAATCCAGCATCAGCTGGAGTCGGAGAGGTTCCCCCCTTTGTTCCCAGAGGGGCCAGCACGGGCCTTTCACGAGCTGTCCCGTGAAGAACAGGCTAAATATGAGAAGCGGAGGTTGGCAGGTGAGCGCCTGGCAAGCCACAGCCTGATAAATAGTGGTTTGATCAGAGGTATGGGCACATTGCAGTTCCAGGGCAGTAGTATTTTAGATTTAAATTATGTTCTTTCTGTATTTCTTTATTTCTCCTTTACAAAGCTCAGGAAGTAGCCTTTTGTCACAGTCTTGGTATCAAGTTCCTAATCCTTCAGGACTGTTCTCTTTTACAATGATAAGTAACAGTGTCTGGGTTTTTCAAACGTTTATATTACCTTAGGAAAGTGAGCTCCTTAGCATCCCTGTGTCCCAGCTTGCTCTTTTGTTATCTGGAAGGTCTCAGCTACCAGTCCCAACACTCTGAATTGTCTTAGATTATTGCCGGAAAGCCTATAAGAAGATCCATATGACCAAGGTAGAAGAACGTCTAACTACCATCTGCCAGCGGGAAAACTCATTTTATGTGGACACAGTGCGGGCCTTCAGAGACAGGCGCTATGAATTCAAAGGACTGCACAAGGTAGGTCAAAATAAACTGGTGTCTGAAGTGAGAGTGTCTTGGTTTGGCTCTGTGGAAACACCTTGGTCTATAGCTGTAGTCTGTGAGTTGCCATATGCATTTGGATAATAAAAGCAGAGTGGTCTATAAACTTAAAGAATTAATGGCCAGAGAGGATGCAGATTGTTTGTCATGGCCTGAGCCCTTGGAACTGTGCTGAGTAATTGTTTCAGAAATAGTTATGTAGAACTGCACATGCAAAAGACAGTAGCTGAGCTGACAAAGTCTTACTGAGCTAGATTCAGCCATGAGTTGGCTGTTTCCCAGTACATGGAGGTGAGTAGTCTGTACAGACTCTTAGGCCACCATACACACTGGATTTAACCCTATGGTTTGCTTACCTCTGATTTAGAAGAATTAGGGAAGTGAGTTTTCTTTTTTTCTCTTTCTCTTTTTTAAAATTTCATTATTATTATGTCTGTATGGATATTTTGCCTGAATGTATGTTTATGTGCCCCTGTGTGCTCAGTATCTGTGGTGATCAGAAGAGGGTGTCTGATCCTCTGGAACTGGATGTACAGACATTTGTGAACCACCCTATAGGTGCTGGGAATCAATCCTGTGTACTATGGAAGAGCAGCCAGTACTGCTAATCACCATCTCTAGCCCCATGGGAAATGTTTTCATGTACATATTTTATCTCCTGGTGTAGAACTTACACCCTTATATAGAGGTTTAAATAGTTTCTTCTGTTTTATAAGAAATAATGCTTTTACCAGGAGCTGCCTGAATTTTTTTCCTACTAAAAAGTGAAAGTTTTATGTTTTATCAGCTAGTTTAAATTCTAAGAGCACGTCCCTCAAGGCTAGTTTTTGTGAGATCCCTGCTTGTGGACCCCTGCACTCTGCACTGTTCTGATACACAGTCCTCATCACTCTCCTCACAATTATTGGTTCTCCTTTTGTCGTGGTGAGGTATTGTATCATGAAGTTTAACATTTATATCTGTATAGTGGTTGGCATCTGTTATGCAACTGTCACTGCTCTCTTCAAAGCCTTTTATTTTCTGTGTTACTCAGACTTTCATTGTTCTGACCAAGTTCTTAACATCACTTAAGGTTTATTTTGTCTTATATTTTCATAGATCTCAACCCATAGTTGGCTGGCTTTTTTTTTTTTTTTTTATGTTGTTTTGTTTCTGAGACAGGGTTTTTCTGGGTAGCCCTGGCTATCCTAGAATTAACTTTGTAGAGCAGGCTGGCTTCAGAGATCTGCCTCCTTGCCTGAAAAGTGCTGGGATTAAAGGCCTGTGCTGGCTTTGTATTTAAATCAAGATGACAATATTGATGGGAGGCCTGGTAGACTAGAAGTACTTGTTTTATGGGGATAGATGACACATGGAATGAAGGAGATGTGCTGAGGTATTAACAGGTGGCCAGTCTAAAGAGAGAATGGTCTTCATTATCCTTTTTCAAGTTCTCTGGATTTGAAAGTTGTTCTTTTCTTTTTTGTTGGGTTTTTTTTTTTTAATGTGTTTGAATGTTTTGCATGCCTGTATGTATATGTACCTGATGCCCTTGGAGGCTAGAAGAGGGCGTCAGATCCTTTAGAACTAGAGTTACAGATGGTTGTGAGCCGTAATGTGTGTGCTGGAAAAAAACTTGGATCCTCTGCAAGACCCACTGAGTCATCTCTCTAGCCCCAGAATTGAAAGTTTTTAATATTGAAAATTTATTCTTGCTGATTTTTGTGGACTGAAATTGGAGACACTGTAAGGTACTTAGGTTCCCAGTGTGCTTCCAGGTGTGGAAGAAGAAGCTCTCAGCAGCTGTAGAGGTGGGCGATGCATCAGAGGTGAAGCGCTGCAAGAACATGGAGATCCTTTATGATTCACTGCAGCTGGCTCACAAGTGCATCCTGAACTCCTTCTACGGCTATGTCATGCGCAAAGGGTACGGCAAGACGTGACAGCAAAAAAGCAAGAAGTTGTAGGGGGCAGTTCAGTTATTGATGGAGCAAGCAGATGATGGGTATGAATGGGAATGTTCTTGCTCACAACATGTTAGTGACACAGGTTTAATTGGGACTAGGTCCATGAGAGTAGGGTTCACATTGGCTCAAGGATCTAGGTGTTGAAAAATATACTACTTTCTACTAGACACCTTGTTGGAAGCATAGTGGGCTGTAGATAAGATTTGGTTATTTTAACGTTTTATATCACTGTATCCTCACTGCAGTAGAAAGGGCTTTTAGGTGTCTAATAGCATCAGTTTATTTTAAGGGTGGGCAGAGGAATGATTAATGAACGGCATAGAACTTGACTGATGGGCTGAGGTCTCACAGCCAAGGTAGAGACTGTTCTAGGAAGAGAGAATAGAACATGGTTTGAGTGGTGTGGCCAGTATATCCTGGGCTCTATTCCTTGGACAAAGCTAGTTGAGTCCTCTAGGGAAACAGATGAGTAGAATGAATGTTCAGGAACATAGACGAAAAGAGTACTTTCAACCTATAGCTCCATAGAAAAGGAAAGAAACTGACAGGAGTTGATTGTGAGGAGGTCATATCTGATTGTATTTATATGTTGGGGTTTTTAAAAATTGGATATAGATGTGGGCACACACTATAGTATAGTGTTCATGCAGAGCTCAGAAGACAACTTTCAAAAGTCAGTCCTCTCCTACCATGTGAGTACATGGTGTCTAACTCAGATCATAAATCTTGGTAACAAGTACATCTACTCACTGAGCCATTTTACTAGCCCTATTTGTTGATTTTTAATAAGATGGATGTATTAAATGCTGCTGGGTCAGAATAAAGAAGGGGCAGAGAAGAGGTCTAAGCCCAGAGAATGAGGTAGATGGCAGGGTGAGCTGGCAGGAAGCTGAGGACAGCTGTTTCTGGAATTAGGTGGGTGAGGGTAGGATTTGGGAAGAATAAAGAAGACATGGGATGGAGTAGAGTGGGATTGAGAATTCTAGGACTCTGAAACTGTGAACTGATAAGGGACATGTTAACCCTTTATGAGCCACATTATCCACCCTAAACTAGGGATAGAGGTTCCCCTTGGACACAGCCAAATTCCACCTTAGTTCTGTCCTGCTTCAAATATGTTTCACTGCTTCTATAATCTCTCCCGGGGAATCTCTTCCCTGTGGAGGGAGCCTGCTCACCATAGACTGGCTGTCCTTTCTAGAGCTCGCTGGTATTCCATGGAGATGGCTGGTATCGTCTGCTTTACAGGAGCCAACATCATCACCCAAGCAAGAGAGCTGATTGAGCAGATCGGGTGAGTGTGGCCTGGGGTTGGCTGCAGGGCTTGCACCACAGGGACACAAGAGGGACAGTGACAGGAAATTGTAAAGACTAAGAAGATAGAAATGGGTTTGATATTATTGTATTTGAGGTATTTAACACCTGGCTCCTAAGGATTTGATGCCATTGCCCTATATCCATGAACTTTACTCCTTTCTTTGAAGGAGGCCTTTAGAACTGGACACGGATGGAATATGGTGCGTCCTACCCAATAGCTTTCCTGAAAATTTTGTCATCAAGACAACCAATTTGAAGAAACCCAAACTGACCATCTCCTATCCTGGTGCCATGTTGAACATCATGGTCAAGGTGAGTGGGCCTGCAGCAAGTAAACACACAACCTCTGGCCTGTCCCCAGTGTGGATAGTTGGAAAGATTTCAGCTCTTGATATCTTTGGCCCCCTACAAAAACCACCCATCTGTAACATTCTTCTACCTAATTTTCTCAGCTGTTATGGTAAGACTATTAGATTCAGGTTGCAAAGAAAGTTTCTTTCACAGAACCATACTACTTTCACTCTTACTTTTATTTCAAAGCACTTTTAAACTTATACAGAATTCTCAAAGAGTACTAAAGAAGGGTGGAGTTATGGCTCAGTAAAGTGCCTGTCATACACACATGGGAACCTGAGTTGGGGTGCCCTAGTACCTTTGTAAAATCTGGACATGGAAGCATACACTTTGTTCCAGTGCTGTGTTGGGGACCCAGAAAAGGTAAATGCCTGGGCCTCATTGGCCAGCAACCCTAACCAAATTGATGAGCTTCAGGTTCAATGGGAAATCCTGTTTTAAAAAACAAAGTGAGGAAGAGTTGAGGCAAGCATCCAGTGTCAACTTGGCCTCCACGTGCACTTATACCATGTACAAATACTACAGAAAACTGTTTTATACCTTTCAGGATGCTTATCTAATATTAACATCTGCCTGAAGCATACAGTCATCAAAATGAAGAAATGCATGTTACACATACCCTGTAACTTATAATTGTAACATACCCTGTAAATTATACATTATTTGGAGTCCCCAGTTTCCAGGTGCCCACACTATGTCCTCTTTACCCTGGATAATGCCTTGGTCTTTGCTGGTCTGGAATTTTGTTTTCTGCTGTCAATTTGGAGATCTCATTATAAGGCTGTTGTAGCCACAAGCTTTTATATCCAGCCTCTTTGTTCCCAGAATAACAACTCTTAAGACTTAGTTATTTATGAATAAATGCCTAGGCCATGGCCTTGGCTTATTCCCCAACTAGCTTGTAACTTATATGACCCTTTTATTCTAGTCTGTGTCTATCACATGGCTCACTTCTCCTCAGTTCCATTTGTCTGTCTCCTCCAACTCCAGGGTGAAATCTCCCACTCTTGACTCTCCCAGACACTCACACTCTCTCTCTCTCTCTCTCTCTCTCTCTCTCTCCTCTCTCTCTCTCTCTCTCTCCTCTCTCTGCCAGATGTCCTACCTTCTAATCCTGCTTCAGCTAGTAGGCCATCAGCTTTTTATTGACAGGTGATGCTTCCACACAAATTCTCTCTACAGGCTGTTATTTGAGTCTCCTTGGAGGAATATCATGGGAGTAATGCCTAATCATCACTTCCTCATCTTTGGAGATATTGGCTCCATGACCATGTTGCCCATATCAGCCAGGTGTCTCCACAGGGAGGTTCCCCAAGTTTCTGTTCGCATGCTGTTCTTTCCTCAGTAATCACACCCAAGGATGACTGTCCTCCCTGAAGGAATGAGTAACAGAGAGCATCTGAGTATGTGTGTTAGATCCACCACAGTGAAGGCATGTTTTGAAATGTTCTTGACCTTTGTTAAGTCCTGCTGTTTGCACTCATGTCTCCTGTGCTGGAGTAGCTTCATGTCAGGTTGCTGTTCATACCATTCCTTCTGCTTGCTCATTGGCGTCTATAAGGGATAGTTACCTTCTCTCTAGTTTATATTCCCCTGTATGTCCGTTGGCTGATGTACAGCAGCATGGATTCCTGGGCATCTTTTATACTTAGGAGGATAATCCCGTATGATCCTCATGTCTTTCTTGCTCAGTTTATTCCTAGCTGGCCACAAGGACATACACTGTTTCCTTTTTTAGACCTTATATTTGGAGCATTTTCTTACTTGATGCTATAAGACATTCCAGCTTTATCTTTATCTTGTTTTTTTCCCTGTCTTAGCCCTGGAGTGATGCATTTCTTCAAGGAGTCTCTCTGCTCCACTGAAACCCTGGCAACTCTTGATGTGTATTTGTGCTCTTTCTTCCTTTCCCAGGTCACATATATGAAAACATAGACCATGCAACCCCAGACCCTGTTAATTGCACTTGAGTCTCAGTGTGTTGCTGTCAGAGCCCTCTCTGCTAGTTTACTACCCATTTTGTCCATTGTGTAGTAGAGTTTGTTTGCTGACCTATCCACTCCCTGAGGAGAGGAAGTGGGTCCTGTTTGTGAGCCCATAGGAATGAGGTTACCTTTCCTGTTATTGATTCTTAGGAAGGCTTTACCAACCACCAATACCAGGAACTAACAGAGCCTTCGTCTCTCACCTATGTCACCCGCTCTGAGAACAGCATCTTTTTTGAAGTTGATGGACCATACCTTGCTATGATCCTTCCAGCCTCCAAGGAAGAAGGCAAGAAACTAAAGAAGAGGTAGGAATCCCCGAGCCCTATGTTTTGGAAAGGAAATGCAGTAGACGGACAAACTAAAGACTCAGGAAAGAAAATAGACCTGGAGCCAAAATGAGAACAAACTGGGTGGGGTTTCATTTGTTTGTTGTTTGTTTTATTTACTAATTTAAGAGGGAAAATGGATGCTGATGTGCCAGCCTTCTATTCTGGCTCTGTGAGCACTGGTTCCTCAATGCATTCCAGTTTGCTAAAGCATCAACCTGAGGGGCAGAGACTGGGAGGGGTTGCTACTTGCTGCCTCAAAGATGACAAGAGGGTCAGGCAGTGAATCAAGAAGGCAGAAGGGAGACAGAAAGCACCCAGCACCCTGAAGTTCATTTCTCTGTTGTTTCCCTTGCTTTTCAGATATGCTGTATTCAATGAAGATGGTTCCTTAGCTGAACTGAAAGGTTTTGAGGTGAAACGCCGAGGGGAGTTGCAGCTGATTAAAATCTTCCAGTCCTCGGTTTTTGAGGCCTTCCTCAAGGGCAGCACACTGGAGGAGGTGTATGGATCTGTGGCCAAAGTGGCTGACTACTGGCTAGATGTGCTCTATAGCAAGGTAAGGCTCCACTTGCCTCCTCAGCTGGTTCTCAGGAGTGAGCATCTTTCAAGGAATTGGACTTGCATACTAGGCTCCTGGGACTCAGGTAACAGATGAATCTGGATCAGTTTGATGAACCCTAGCTTCATTAGCTCTGGTACCCTAAAATTTCCTAGTTTTTAGAGTGCCAGCATGATAATAAAAGGAGTCATCAGAGGAAAACTTAATTATCAAATCAATTTATTTGATTTTTTAATTCTTTAGGTTTTTTTTAAAATTGTCTTTATTTTATGTGTATGTATGTGTTTGTTTGTTTGTTTGTTTGTTTTTACTATATATATCTGTATACACTGTGTGTCTGCTGCCCTCAGAGGCCAGAGGTCAGCATCTGGAAATAGAGTTACAAGGCAGTTGTAAGCTGCTGTGTAGGTTCTAGGAACTGAACACAGGTCTTCTATAAGAGCAACAAATGCTCTTAACTGTAACTGTAACTCCATCCCACTTCTTAAAAACTTTTAAAAATTATATTTGTGTGTGTGTGTGTGTGTGTACATGCATGTGTGGAAGTTAGAGAACAACAAATGGAAGTCAGTTTTTTCCTTCCATTATCTAGGTGCTGAAAATTGAACTAACAAGTCTTCAGACTTGGCGGCAAGTACCTTTACCTGCTGAGCCATCTTGGTAGCCCTGATTTTTTAAAGTCTTTCAATGTGCACATATTTTGTTCTGATTTGTTGTTTTTGAGATAGTAGTCTTACTGTGTAGCCCTGGCTGTCCTGGAATTTGTGTGTAAACTAGGCTAACTTTAAATTCATAGAGATGACTTATCTCTTCCTCCTGAGTGCTGGGAATAAAAGTGTATGCCATGACACCCAGCTGCACACATCATTTTTATAATTTTTCTCGAGCATTACCAAAGAAAGAAAAGGAGGGAATGCCTTTAGTTCTGCCTTGGAATATTTGACAATTTCTGTATTGTTATATGTTTTGGGTCACTTACCAGTCCATCTGTCTGCACATTTCCATCTGTGAGGAAATTTAAGAATCCCATTGTTCCAGCCAGTGTCACATGAAATTCAGTCCTTTTGGACAGATGTCGCCTTATCTTCTGTCTTGGGCATAATTATTCCCCACACAGTATTGTTGATGTAATATTTAAAACAGCGGCACCCAGTCTGGCTTGTTCTTATGAGGCCACCATGTTCCAGACTAGACAAGGCTTGAGGCCAAGAGCGGCAGCGTTTTCTCGCCACTGCCGCGGCTCTGTCTCAGTCCGGCCAGAAGCACTGGCCCTGGCACCCACGAGTGCCACTTGTTGAGGATAGTATTTAAAAAGGCTGAGGTTCCGGCCGACTATCTATGCGGCAGTGGCTCTGCTTAGCTCAGGCCACGTGCACCAAAACTAGACCTGTAAGACAGTGGCTCAGGCTGGCCAGATGCACCAGCCCTATCACCCACAAGATGCCATCGTGGTGGCTGGCTCTGCCAATCCACCACACTGTCTCCAGTGGGCTGAGCCCAGACCATCTCGCTATCAATGGGGTTCCCCAGTAGAGATGAGACTCTAAAGCTTAATTACTATCCAAAGGCTTTATATATTTAGAAATGTTCAATTAACAAGATGCCCACACAATTTGAGTTGTTACCTAATACCTAACCTTAGATAAAATTTGTTACCTAGGACTGTTCTTGATGTATGCATGGTTCTCCATGGCTACTACATCTCTCCTCCTCCTAGATCCTTCTCTTCCTCTCCTTGCTTCTCCCACATTAGCACCTCCCAAATTACCAAGTTCTATTGTAAAATGTAGCAGGAAAAAAATATCCCACTACACAGTATGGCTTTGGCACTTATTGCTCATACTTATTTCTTGATAAGTTTGTGCACAACCTTAAGATAATAGGTAAGGTTTTATATGCCTTTTATTAAGTGACATTTATTTTCAGGGTAGGGGACACTGGAGTAACACAGTGTACATGTGGAAGTCAGAAGACAGCTTGTAGGAGATGGTCCTCTTCTTACATCATGTGGGTCCTGGAGGATCAAATTCAGGTTAACATGGGCTAGAGAGATGGCTCCGTAGTTAAGATCAGGGTTTGAGTCCTAGCACCCATGTGGCAGCTCACATTGTCTGTAATTTTAGTCACAAGGGATCTAACACACTTTTCTGACCTCCATGGGTACAAGGAACACAGTGACACACAGCCATGCATTCAGACAAAACACTTCCACACAAATTTAAATGAAAAAAAAAAATAAAGACTCAGTTGTCAGCCTTGGCAGTAGGCACCTACACCCACTAGGCCATCTTGCCATTGCCCTATTCTACAAACACTTTAATGCAGTGCTAGGGCTCTGACCAAAGGTGCTACAGTAGCTTTTTTAAGGGTTTTTTGGTTTGGGTTTTGGGGTATTTTGTTTGTCTGTTTGTTTGTTTTAAGATTAGTTTGTTTATTTTATGTATGTGTGTGTACTGTCACTGTCCTCAGACACACCAGAAGAGGGCATCAGGTCCTCTGGAAGAGCAGTGAGTGCTCTTAACCACTGAGCCGTCTCTCCAGCCCTTTTTTTTTTTTTTTTTACATTACTCTGCCCTTTGGAAATCCAAAGCCTGCCTTCAGCTTTCCAGGGAAGAAATAGGTAGATACAATCCTACAGAATCAAAGTGAATATGGCCTTATCTTCTTGGCATCTGTTGTTTCTTTCTCTAGGCTGCTAATATGCCCGATTCTGAATTGTTTGAGCTCATTTCTGAGAACCGCTCCATGTCTCGGAAGCTAGAGGATTATGGGGAGCAGAAGTCTACATCCATCAGCACAGCAAAGCGCCTGGCTGAGTTCCTGGGAGACCAGATGGTCAAAGATGCTGGACTGAGCTGCCGCTATATCATCTCCCGAAAGCCAGAAGGGTCTCCTGTCACTGAGAGGTAAAGACCTCTTTAAAGAGTTGAGCAGATGGGTGAGTGCCTGTAATCCCAGTACTCAAAAGGCTGAGACCAGAAGATTTTGAGTTTTAGGCCAACCTGGGCACCTTAAGAGACTGTCCGGGTATGATGGTATACACTTGTAAGCCCAGTATTTGGGAAACTAAAGCAAAGGTTTTATGAGTTCAGTGTTAGTCTAGATTATAGTGAGTTTGAGGCTTTAAAAAAAACAAAAACTGGCTTTGCAGACCCACACCTGTAGTGGAGCCTCTAGATCCTTATAATAGAGTTTCCATAGAAGACTGTGGGTCTGGTGGCTGTTGAAGAAGTAAGACTACCTGGTATGGTAGTGCGTTCCTTTAAATCTCTACACTTGGGAGGCAGAGACAGATGGAACTCTGAATTCGAAGCCAGCTCATACTACAGGAGTGACCCTGTCTCAGAAAGAAGAGGGAAAAAAAAGCCTCTATGCATATCAATTCATAGGAAGGCCTTGTGGGGCCCAAGTAGAACCCTGGAATGGGAATGGTAAGTATGTAGCACTTTGGTTTCAAGGAAGTCAGCTTCTCTTTCATGGAAGGACAGGATCTGGGCTGCCCTTACAACAGCTTGTAGGTGAGAGTGACTGTGATGACCCATGTAGAGCAATGCTCTGGCATACAAGAGGCTGCCTTACCTGCCAACAGCACCAACACTTCTCAGTGACCATCACAGACAAGAAAAAAACACATTCCAACTCCTAGGATGTATCAGATACAGCAGCCAGCAGCAGGGGACTCCATTAGATCAGCTTCTCTTTCCTACCATGAGACTATGAGTTAAAGAGGAGATGTGGCTTCCTGTGGTTGGAGCACAGGAAAGAAAGGATTCATCACACTTGGAGTACAGAACCTCAAATCCAGAGTAACCCCACAGGAATCTTGAGAACCAGTGTTAGAGGCAGGATAAATCTATGATTCCTTCAGAGAAATTGAAGATTACCATGGTACTTCCTAACATAACCTTGATTCTCTCATGGAAAGGTATATCTGACCTCTTACCTAGAAACGAGACAACTTGTGGTTCTGTGACCAATGGAATAGGTAGACAAAACATGAGACTTCTCAACCCAGTCGACAGGGACTTTTAGCCCTGTCGGTTGAACATTTAGCCTCCTAGAAGCTGAGAGGGCATATATGTAAGGGAAGAAGCCACTCATCTATCTCCATAAGTGACCAACCCCAGGTGAGATCACAGGATACATCAGCATCAGTAATTGTAGTCCCAGCTCACTGAAAGATGGGTGGTTTATTACTCAGCAATGGGCACATGATAAATATTGATACCAGCCAGGAAGTAGTGGCGCACGCCTTTAATCCCAGCACTTGGGAGGCAGAGGCAGGTGGATTTCTGAGTTCGAGTCTACAGAGTGAGTTCCAGGACAGCCAGGGCTACACAGAGAAACTCTGTCTTGAAAAAACCTAAAAAAAAAAAAAAAAAAAAAAAAAAAGAAAGAAAGAAAAATAAATAAATAAATGTTGATACCTACCTTCCTATAGAGCCCTTTAGAGAAAAATAGCAAATATTTTCATAAGGAGAAATTGCCAGTGTCCTGAAGAAATTTGATCTAAAGTCAATTTGACAGATTCATATAGAGAGTAAAATAACAGATTTCTTTTTTTTTTTTTCTTTTCTTTTTTTTTTTTTTCGAGACAGGGTTTCTCTTTGTAGTCCTGGCTATCCTGGAACTCACTCTGTGGACCAGGCTGGCCTCGAACTCAGAAATCCGCCTGCCTCTGCCTCCCAAGTGCTGGGATTAAAGGCGTGTGCCACCACCGCCTGGCTAAAATTACAGATTTCAACATATCAATTAGATAAAAGAACCCAAAGGAAAGTGCCTCAGATATGATTATATGATTCACAAGTGAAGAAGTGGTGGCCAGTTTGGAAAGATAAATAGGCTCCCAGAAATTACTACAGTATTGACTTTAACAGCATCTCTTGAGTTAAAAAGAATGCTGATAGCAGTTGTTGGTGAACAAGTAGACTAGCGCTTAACCAGGCAGCTGGGAGTATGACGCCTAAAGAGTCTATTTTGTGTGTATCAAAAAAGCATGTTTTCCACAGTGCACATGTGGAGTCAGAAGATGTAGGAGTGGATTCTGCTGTGTGAGTCCCAGGAAGTGAACGTAGGTTTTCTGGTTTAACAATAAACATCTTTACTTGCTGAGCCATCTTGCCAGTCTTTGTTTGATTTTTAGACTGAGTCTCATGTAATTCAGGCTGGTCTCAAACTCCATGTAGCCAAGGCTCACCTTGACCTAATCTTCTTGCCTCTACCTCCCAAGTTCTGGGATGAAGGTTTGAGTCATCATATTTGGTTTATATGGTACTAAGGTTCAGACTCAGGGCATATCAGATGGGCTAACATTCTTAGTTCCCACTTGGCACTTAGAAGCACATGTCTCACATAGCTTTATACACTCATGGTATCATGTTTAGTACCTGTCTTAAAAATAGCATCATTCTTGCTGAGTCAGAGGTACAGGTGGATCTCTGAGTTCAAGGCCAGCCTAGACTACAAATCGAGTTCTAGAACAACAGTGGCTACACAGACAAACCCTGTTTCAAAAAAACAAAAGGGGGAAGAAAAGAAAGAAAATAGCATCTTCCAGAAATGGATGGCTGTTTTTTAGGTGGTAATGTATTCTGAAGGAGCCAAGTATGTAGGTACATGTGTGTAATCTAAAGCTGCTGGAGAGGCCTGCGTAAAAAATTAAGCATTGTCTCAAAATAGAAATAAAGGGCTGGGAGTACTTATTTGGGAGGCCTTGAATTCAACCCTAATACCAGAAAGATGAAGTAATCTTGTATGTAGATTCATTGTAGAACACACTTACCTAGTATGAACAATGTCCTGGATTCAGTCTCCTACACTGCAAAAAGAGATGAAGACATGCTATGTAGATGTTGAAAGGGTTGAAGTTATCACAGGCACAGGAGGAGCTTCAGACAGGATTTTGCCAAGGCTACCATGTAGGAGAGGGTTTGGCAGTACATACCTGTCATCCTAGCTTGCAGGAGTAGGCAGGCCAATCTTGACTACATAGAAGTTCCAGGACAGTTTAGGTCACATCAGGAGACCTTGCTTCAAAAATACAGCAAATAATATATAACCCTGCCACTCGTTTTCTTACTTGTGGCTATCAAAATAAAGATATGCATAAAGGTAATAAATCCAGAGGAAGGTTGTGTTGCTCTGTGCTGAGGGAATCTGCAATGCTCCTCTTTATTGCTCTTACATGAAATGACATTTTCAAGCATTGTAGCTCGATAGAGCTGAGTATATGAGTACCTGCTGTGTTTTGAGTTTATAATATTTCATAATAAAAAACATTTTGTGGCAACTGAAAGTTGCCAGCTGCTTTATTGGTAATAAGAAAACCAACTCATACCTTAGAAAAGCATTCCATCTCCTGTGTATTTTACCTAGTGAATAATGTTTTAGAAGTGTCTACTGCCCACGTGTAAGAATGGCTATAAACAGCTCTAAACAGTGGCTGCATACAAAGCAAGCAACTAACACAAGGTGATGTGTGTTCAACTTCAGCCCTTTTCTTTCTCAGTTATGTGTACTGGTAGGGGATTTCATGATAACATGTTCATACACATAACATACTGTGATCATATTAACTTGTAGGGACTGCATTATGACACGTTCATACATACAGTTCATTCATACATACATAATATGTGATCATATTAACTGTCATTGTTTTGTTGTGTTGGTTACTTTTATATTGATATAATAAGATACTGTGGGCAAGACAACTTAGAGTTTAATTTGGGGTTACTGTTTCAGGGTTAGAGTCCATGATGGCAGAGCAAAGGGGTGGAAGCAGGAACAGCTGAGGCCTTAGCTTACATCTCAATGCCCAAGTAGGATCAGAGAGAGATAACTGGAAATGAAGGAAGTCTTTTGAAACCTCAAAGCCTGCCCCCACCAAGGCCACACCTCCTAATCCTTCCCAAATGTTACAACTAGGAACCAAGTATTCAAATATGAGTCTATGGAGGCTATTCTCATTCAAACCAACACAGTCCCTCACTCCTGTTCCTTTTCCCACATAGGCTCCTTTGTGCTTTAATGTCTTCTTTAAATCTAGGTGTGCATGTGAGAGAAACATGAAATATTTATCTTTCTGTATCATTTCTCCTAACAATCTTTAGTTTCATCTTTCTTCCTGTAAAAGATAAAATTTCATTTTTCTTTATGACTTAGTAAAACAATTAATGGGATGAGAATATACTTAACTCTATATAGTTAACTCCATTGTATATGTATGCTTATGCCATATTTTCTTTTTCTTTTTTTTAAATTTTTTTTAAAAATTCAAGATTTGTTTGTGTATTATGTGTACATTGTTCTGTCTGCATGCTTGCACACTAGAAGAGAGCACCACATCTCATTATAGATGGTTATAAACTACTATGTAGTTGCTGGGAATTGAATTCAGGAACTCTGGAAGAGCAGCCGACACTCTTAACCTCTGAGCCATCTCTCTAGCCCCTGCCATATTTTCCTTATTCATTCATGTATTTCTCTTCCCCTCTTCTTTCCCCTTCTCCTTATTCTTTGTTCTGTTTTATGTTTTTGAGAATGGAACCCAGAGTCTTACTCACATAGGATAAGCAAGTCCTCTACCGTGAGACACGCCCCCTGTTCCCCAACCTAAGTATTTTAACATGATAAAGTATCACTCTATCACTGAGTGTTTAAACATCATATACAAGATGTAAGTGTGTACAGAGTCTTTATCCCATGTACATTTGATAAGAGTTAGATTGAGTTTGCATTGTTTTTGATTCTGTCTGTTTTCCTAACCTAGGGCCATTCCACTTGCCATTTTCCAAGCAGAGCCTACAGTGAGGAAACATTTTCTCCGGAAATGGCTAAAGAGTTCATCGCTTCAAGACTTTGATATTCGGACAGTGAGTGCCAATTTTTTTTTTTTGAGATAGAGAGAAGAGAAGAGAGAGAGAGAGAGAGTGTAGGTGTGTGTGTGTGTGTGTGTGTGTGTGTGTGTGTGTACTCGCACACACATGTGGAGATAGAAGATAACGAATTGGTTCCCTTCCATCATGTGGGTGCCAGAAATCTAACTGAGGTCATGAGACAAGTGTCTGTGTCTACTGAGCCATATTGCCACCTGCTAGCTATTTTTATACTATTTCTTTTTTGTTTGTTTGTTTGTTTGGGGTTTTTTTTGTTTTTTTTTGTTTTTGTTTTTGTTTTTTTTTCGAGATAGGTAGCCCTGGCTGTCCTGGAACTCACTCTGTAGACCAGGCTGGCCTTGAACTCAGAAATCCTGCCTGCCTCTACCTCCCAAGTGCTGGGATTAAAGGCGTGGCCACCACCGCCCGGCTTATTTTTATACTATTAAAGGTTTAGAAAAAAGCTAGTTAGAATCCCTTTCACAGGGATCACCTAAGACAGACAACACAGATATTTACATTATGATTCATAAGAGTAGCAAAATTACAGTTATGAAATTGAAATAAAAATAATTTCATGGTTGGGGGTCACCACAACATAAAGATCTGTATTAAAGAGTCACAGTGTTAGAAAGATTGAGAACCACTGCTCTAGGGCATCAGGAAGCCATTAAGCTGCTCTTTGGTGGAATAACGCTGGGGTACTACCTTAACCATCTACTATTTCTGGATCCTATAGTCTCATAAGCTTTAAATGAGCACGTTGTTTCCAGAAGATGAAGTGAAACACAGCATTTAGTAATCTCTGCGTTGAACAGTGTAGACAAGTGCTGATTCTCATGTTTTGTGCGTGCAGATTCTAGACTGGGACTATTACATAGAGCGGCTGGGGAGTGCCATCCAGAAAATCATCACCATCCCCGCAGCTCTGCAGCAGGTGAGACAAAAGCCATGGGTACCATCCTGGACCACAAAGACCAGTAGACCCATAGAAGACTTTCTTCCTGGTGTGTGTTATCCTCACTTAGGTGAAGAACCCAGTTCCACGTGTCAAACATCCAGACTGGCTGCACAAAAAACTACTAGAGAAGAATGATATCTACAAGCAGAAGAAGATCAGTGAGCTCTTTGTACTTGAAGGAAAGAGACAGGTAACACACAGGACCCAGGGTACCAAGGTCTGCAAGCTGCTAGCCATACATTTTATTTGTTTTGGTTTTGTGACAGGGTCTCTCTATATAGCCTTGACTATTCTAAAACTCCCTATGTAGACTAGACTGGCCTGAAACTCACAGAGATTTCTTCCCCTGTATGCACCACCCTGCTTGGCCCATAATTTCCCACATTTTATCTCTAAAAGTGTGCACTGTGGTACCTTACTCATTGGGGCCCTCCAGTGTCATTTTGTGTAACAAGATGCATACATGAGTCATCAGATGGGTGTATGTAAATGATGCGATATGCAAATTAGACATAGTGACCTCACCGAGATAGATCACTACTGTAGACTTCAGTTTCTTAAAAAAATGAAGATCATTCCTGGAGACACACCAAAGACTGCTTAATGAAAAGTGTGGGTGAAAAGCTGGTGTGCTCATCTCTCCAGACCCCTTCCTGCTCTTCACAGGACTCAAGTTTTGTTTCCAGTACCCATATCAGGTGGCTTACACCTGCCTGAAACTCCAGCTCCAGGGATTCCAAGACCTTTTCTAGCTTCTGCAGACCCCTACATGCATATGGCATACACTTATACAGACATACACACAAAAATATAAAGTAATCTTTAAAAATACAAAAAAAAAAAAAAACCCAGCATAACTAAAATTAGAGGAGGGGAAAATTTTTAGAAAGGTTTTATGTGTATGGTTTGCATATATGTCTATAAGGTACTTACATGCCTAGTACCCACGGAGGCAAGAAGAGAGTGTTGGATTCCTTGAAACTGGAGTTAACAGATGGTTGTGTGTATGCTGGTTCCAGAGGTACCCAGGTCCTCTGGAAAGGCAGCCAGTGCTCTTAACTGCTGAGCCATCAGCACCAAGAAAAAGTATTGAAATTTAGAAGTGTTAAAAATTAGAACTGTACCAGTTATGATGCCTCATGCCTATAGTCCTGGTTGTTGGGAGCCTGAGACAGGATGGATAGGAGTTCAAGGTGAGTTGGAGCACAGTATGATACACTCTTATGTCTATCTCAAAACACAAGTAAAAGTGAGTTATAAGCAAGAATGTTATAGAGACTCAATAATAACCTAAAAGAGGTATGTGTGTGTGTGTGTTTTCATGTTTGAGACAGGGTTTTTCTGTGTAGCTCTGGATGTCCTGGAATTCACAATATAAACCAAACTGGCCTCAAACTAAAAAGATTCACTTGCCTCTGCAGGTGCTGCGATTAAAGTTGTATGCCACCATGCCTGGCTTACTTTAATCTTTTGAGGCAAGGTTGTAAGCCAGGCTGGTCTTTAACCCTCTGTGCCAGACTGGCCTTTAACCTTCTGTGAAACAGAGGCTGGCCTTAAGCTCCCGATTCCTTTACCCCAGTTTCTTGAGTGCTGAGATGTATGTACATGCCCAGTTTAGATTTTAAGGCTTTAGCAATGTGATATTCGCAAGAACTGTACCTAAAAAAAAAAAAGTATATACTAAGTAAATGTTAGCCAAAATAAGCTGATGCAGGGCAGAGAGTGTTTGTGTATTGTGAATGAGGCCTTGGATACAATCCCCAGTAAACATGCATACACACATTTTAAAAAGAAAGAAAACTAGGCCAAATACGGTGTATGTTTTTTATCCCGACACTTGGGAGGCAGAGGCAAGTGGATCTCTTAGTTTGAGGCTAGCCTGGTGTACAGAGCAAGTTCCAAGACAGCCAGGGAGGGATACACAGAGAAACCTAGTCTCAAAAACTAAATAGAGAGCCGGGCGGTGGTGGTGCACGCCTTTAATCCCAGCACTTGGGAGGCAGAGGCAGGTGGATTTCTAAGTTCGAGGCCAGCCTCGTCTGCAGAGTGAGTTCCAGGACAGCCAGGGCTACACAGAGAAACCCTGTCTCGAAAAACCAAAAAAAAAAACTAAATAGACGACAGACAGAGAAAGGGAGGGATGGGGGATGGGAGGGGGGAGGGAGAGGAGAGAGAGTTGTAGCCCTGACTGACCTTGAACTCAGTATCTGCTTGCTTCTGCCTCCTGACTGCTAAGATTAAAGAGATGTGCCATCATGCCTGGCAACAAATCTTAATCATCCTGTCATTGGTAGGACTCTTAAATTATTATTTTATTTATTATTATTTTTTACTTGTATGTATATGTGTATTGTGTGTATGTGAAGGTCAGAAGAATCAGTTTTCCTTCCACCATGTGGGTCCTAGGGAAATCAAACTCAGATTGACAGGCTTGGAGGCAAATACCTAACCTACTGAACCATCTTGTCTCTACAAGTCTTGATTTACTAGGAATACATAACTCTAATAATGTAGCCTCGAATTCAATAAAAAATTTTGCTGAAATTAAAAAAAATTATTAAATAAAAGAAATATTGACAATCATTTTGGAAAATTTTAACAAACTCAATTGTTAAATGAATATATCACAAATTAGTAAAATATATAAAATTAAGTGTGTACATGATGTGCATGCCTGGTGCCACAGAGGTTAGAAGAACCATCTCCCTAGCCCCTAACTATGTTTTTAAATAGCTATACTCAATGCACAAATAAAACCTTATGCCCAGTAATTAAAGGCTAAAGAGATGGCTTAGTACATAAGAGCATTGGCTGCTTGCTCATTGGCTGCTTGTTCAGATTATATGCATTAGTGACTAACTCCCAGTCACCAATAATGCACTGGTGTTGAATTAAGGAAAGAAAGAAAAGCATTTCCCCTTGGAGTCATTTAACCAAGATCTAGTTAACATTTAAATTCTCTACTTCATGCTCCCTGTGTCTCCATGCTCTGTCTGTCTTTTATATGAGTCTGAATTAGTACCAGCCTAAATTTTATCTTATGAGTTTGTTTCTGTCTTATGAGTTTGTTCCTGTCTTATGAGTTTGTTCCTGTCTGTTGGTCTGTATGAGTCCATGTTTGAATGGTATCAGTCTGTGTGTCTCCCTATCAAAGGGCTTCTTACTATATTTAATGAACAGCATAGAAAGCATCACATGGGAGAAAGAATGGAGTATTTTACAGAAATCTTTCAACAGTTTTACAAAGCTCCAACTGACCCAGATAACAAACATCATTGTTTTGGGGTTTTTTTGGGGGGGGGGGGTGCCGAAGGTGTCGATTGGGTTTTTTTGGCTTGTTTGGGTGTTATTGTTGTGTTGTGTTTTTGTTAGTTTGGTTTTTCAAGACAGGGTTTGTCTGTGTAATACTGGCTGTCCTGAGATCTGCCTGCCCCTGCCCCTGCCCCTGCCCCCCTACCCCCTGCCTCACACCTAATTTAAGATTACAGATATGCATTAGCTTAAGTTATAAAAGTTGATTACATGGGAACTTCAAGGCAAGTAAGGTTGTTTCATTGTTCTCTTAAAAGCAGATTAAACAGTTTTGAGTGCACAGTAGGGTAGGCTAGCAGTCTTATTTTAATTGACCTCAAGGCATATTAACTTTTGCTGTGAGGTCCAGCAAAAGTTCCCGTCCTTTATAATAATAATAATAATAATAATAAATAATAATAATAATAAAAACACATATTCTTAACTGGTTTGAGTCTGGCAGACCTGTAATTACAGCTACTAGGAAGATTGAGGCAAGGGGATCCTGAGTTCAAAGCCAATTTGGGCTATGCAATGAGATCCTATCAAAAAAATGAACAGAAACACCAAGACGATTCTGCGATTCTCTCTTGGGAATCACTCACATTTTGGTGGATGTTCTTTCCCTAAATGCCTTCTTTTCTCCCTTCATACTCAAAGTTAAACCTGTGTTAAAACCTCAGCTCTGACTCAGAACATACAACTTTGTAAAAAGGCTCACAGGTGTATACATCTTTTTGAAAGAACTAAAATCCTCTGATAAACAGCTGGGAAACTTAGGATGGATAGCTTCCTTAGTAGAATTAAGACAAATGATCTAATTCCAGTGCTTCCAGACAAAGGCAGGTGCATCTCTGAAAGTTTTTGACTTGTCTGGTCTATATAGAGAGTTCCAGGCCAATGAGAGCTACACAGTCAGACCCTGTCTCCAAAACGGGAATGAGAGAACAGGCTGGAGAATGGCTCAGTAGTTAACAGCGTATACTGTTCTTGCAGAGTACCTGAATTCGGTTCCTAGTACCTATATCAGGAGGTTCACAACCATCTATAACTCCACCTCCAAGTGGTTCAATGTCTTCTGACTGCTGAGGGAACTGCACTCATGTATATACACATGATTAAAAATAACAGCCCTTTTCAGGATATGTACTGTGAATAGAATAGAATTTACCAGATTGAGATTCTGAATTATAAAGCTAGGTTTTATCTTTACAGGTAGTGATGGCCCAGGCTTCAGAAAAAGTCAGAGTCTCTGCACTCCTGACATGGAGGACATTGGACTCACAAAGCCATACCACTCTACAGTCCCAGTTGCTACTAAGAGGAAGAGAGTCTGGGAGAGCCAAAAGGAGTCTCAGGATGTTGCACTAACTGTGCCCTGGCAAGAGGTCTTAGGCAGCCTCCCTCCCTTGGAACCACACAGGTAAGACCTTTGAGAAGGTTGCTATGGCACTCTGTCTCCTAGAGGTATGTTACATAGTACAGGGATCCTAAGGCAAATCCTTTCCCTGGAACAAGCTGGTTGCAGAAATGCCTGAGTGTTAGCATTTAAAGCTGCTAAAGCTTAGGAATAAAAAACAGGTTGTTGAAGGACAGTATTGATGATCAATGTGTGTTAGCAATTGTTCATTTTCATCTGTCCTAGGAAGAGTGGTTGGTCTGGCTCCAGTTCCACAAGAAAAAGTGGCAGCTGCAGGCCCAACAGCGCCTAGCCCGCAGGAAGAAGCAACGCCTAGAGTCAACAGAAGATATGCCAAGGCTTGGAGCTATCCGAGAGGGACCTGCCTCAGGACTGGGGAGCTTTTTGCGACGGACCGCCCGCAGCATTATGGACCTTCCATGGCAGATAATACAGGTGTGGGCCTTCATCCATGAGAGTGACAAGATGTTGAGAGCAGTCCTTCATGGACCTGGAGGAGGGAGTGTGCAGCCATTCCTGTAGTATAGATGGACGATAAGAAGTGCCTTCAGCTTCTTGCCCATCACAGGGGCCCTGCACATAGGAGGATGTGGCCAAAGCTGGAGGCAATGTGGGAGGTGACCTGTTCACAGGTGTCAGTATGTTCCCTGATTATGTACTATGTATTCCAAATTTTCTCAGATCAGTGAGACCAGACAGGCTGGTCTGTTCCGACTGTGGGCTCTCATCGGCAATGACTTGCACTGCATCAAGCTGAGTATCCCTCGAGTATTCTATGTAAACCAGCAGGGTAGCCAAAGCAGAGGATGGGCCTTCATATCGAAAGGTAAGGAGGCCACTGGTATTGCTTGTCACCTCTGAGGTGTCTCCATATGATGGAGATCAGAAACATGGACTTTGCAGACCCAAGACCACATAGCTAGTGAGCAATGTGGCCTGTCTCCATTTCCTACTGATACTGGGATCTTGTAAAGAGTTACTTGAAACGGTGTCTTTGAATGTTCAGAAACAGAAACTACTGCTCTCCATCAAGCTGATGAACAGGAAGAATTGGATAGAGGTTACAAGTAGTTTGTGTAAGTACTATTGTAGTTACTAGCATCATTGGGATGTAAATTCATCTACCATATAGCCTATTCATTGGAAGAATATAATCCAATGGCTTTCAGTGAACTGTGAAGCATAGTCACAAATTTAGACTTCATCATCCCCAAAAGAAGTTTGTACTAGTCAGCTGGAAGCCTGTCCTTCCCTGCAGCCCCGGGCAGCCAACCATATCCCACTTCCTGTCTGAGGACTTGCCTAGTCACAGCATCTCAGATATGGAGTCATAATCTAGGTAGGTGGTTCTTTCCACTGTAACTGTCTTCAGACACACCAGAAGAGGTGTGTCTGATCCCATTACAGTCATGAGCCACCATGTGGTTGCTGGGAATTGAACTCAGGACCTCTGGAAGAGCAGTCAGTATTCTTAACCACTGAGTTGTCTCTTAGCCCAACTTAGAAGATTTTGAGGAAGTTCTCTTTATGTGACATCTCAGTTGGAGCAACCCATTTGACTCAGTAGTAACTCGGGTAAAGTTAATTGATGATATTGTCTGCTCACAGGTGGACGCTAGCTGTATCAAGGAACACCTGGGAGAGGTACATAATTGTAGGTGGATATATGCGGCCTGATTCCAGCTCATTGACTTGGTGGAATATGAACCTAGAAAGTGGGCAGGGATCATCAGGATAATGGACACATGGGACTAACGGATTTTCATACAAGTGGAACTGTGTGGTGGTGATTGATGTAGGAGAATGTCTGCACTACAGAACCTTTTCCTTTTGATTATCTGCTCTCTCTAGCTCATGTGTATCACTATCCTTGGCATTGGTATTTGGTATATCCCCTGGGGATTCTAGGATGGAGGTTCTCTGTCCTTTCTGTGTAAGAACTTTGTATATCACTTAGAATTGTTTCAGGATGGAGGTTGTCTTAGGGTTTCTATTCCCGAACAAAACATCATGACCAAGAAACAAGTTGGGGAGGAAAGGGTTTATTCAGCTTTCACTTCCACATTGCTGGTCATCATCAAAGGAAGTCAGGACTGGAATTCAAGCAGGTCAGGAAGCAAGAGCTGATGCAGAGGACATAGAGAGATGTTACTTACTGGCTTGCTTCCCCTGGCTTGCTCAGCTTGCTTTCTTATAGAACTGAGGACTACCAGCCCAGGGACGGCTCCACCCACAATGGGCCCTCCCACCCTTGATCACTAATTGAAAAAATGCCTTATAGCTGGATCTCATGGAGGCATTTCCTCAAGGGAAGCTCCTTTCCCTGTGATAACTCCAGCTTGTGTCAAGTTAACAAACCCAGCTAGTACAGAGGTGTTTATTGTTTGAGACAGGGTCTCATGTAGTTTAGGCTGTCCTTGAGTTTGCAGTAAAAGTAAGGCTGGCCTTCAATTCCTGACCCTCCTGCCTTTGTACCCACATGCTAGAATTATAGGCCTGTGTTACCATGCTAAGCTCATGAATTGTGTTTTTCTCAATCCTAGAGATCAAACCCAAGGACTAGTGAATTGCTAGGTACACACTCATCCCTAAGCTGTGTCCCACAGCACAGAAGCAAACTAGTTTCTTCCTTAAAAAGTGAGATATTTACTATTTTGCCCTTCAATAATATTGTTCCCAGGGTATGAGTGGCAAGTAGATTATTTTTTCTCTTTCTTTCTTTTCTCTTCTTTTCTTTCCTTTTTTCTTTCTTTCTTTCTTTCTTTCTTTCTTTCTTTTTTTTTTTTTTTTTTTTTTTAATGTTTTAAAATTATTCCTCAGCTGGGCAGTGGTGACGCACGCCTTTAATCCCAGCACTTGGGAGGCAGAGGAGGTGGATTTCTGATTTGAGGCCTGCCTGGTCTACAGAGTGAGTTCCAGGACAGCCAGAGATACACAGGGAAACCCTGTCTCCAAAAAAAAAAAAAACCTAAAAAATAAAAAAAAGTATTCCTATGATCCTGGGTGGAATGATCCTTTCCTGTTAGCCCAGCACTCAGGATGCCAAGGCAAGAGGATCAAGTTCAAGGCCAGTCTGGCTTACATAACAACTCTCTTGTTTCACAAACAAACAATTAAGAAAAATGTTACTTGAACCTAGGGAATATATTGGTTTTAGTTATAATCAGTTACAACCTGCCTTCCTGATCAGATAAGAACATAGTTGTACAGGAATTCCATCGTTTGAAATAGACTACCTAAACCTTCCACATAGGTAACAGTTGGATTACAAGCTTGTGGGAACTTGATCCTTGTTTAAAAGTTAATGCCAACTGTCATTCCTCGACCATCATTACGTTCAGCTCCATGAGTATGCTTGCTCTGTCCAGTATTGTTGTATTGTGGAGATGTTTAGTAAAATATCACTGTTTACATAAAGCCTTTCATGCAATGTTGTCAGCCTGTGCGACGCTATAATACCGCTGAAGCTCTGGTATTTGGTGTTCAGGCATTGTTTGTGATTAGGAATGTATTAAGAAGAAACTCTCTCCCAATTAAAAAAACAAAAAAAGAAATCTGAAATCTGTAGGATGAGTTGGAAAGTTCCCTCTTTCATCTTTTCCATTTCTAGTTAGCTATTGAAAAAAAACTATCATCAGTTTGGTATTTATTTTTCCAGGCTTTATTTTGTTTATTTAAATAGAGTAAAACAGTCTTTTGACATAATACTGCATGGGTGATAGCAGCCACAGTTCCATAATTGTCTTTTTTCTTTTCTTTTTTTTTATCATTTATTTATTTACACTCCAGATTTTATTCCCTTCCTGATCCACCCTCCAACTGTTCCACAGCCCATACCTCCTCCCCACTCCCCTGTCTCCACGAGGATGTCCCACCCACCACCCACTCCTGCCAGACCTCTAAACTCCCTGGGGCCTCCAGTCTCTTGAGGGTTAGGTACATCTTCTCTGACTAAACCCAGACCCAGCAGTCCTCTGTTGTACATGTGTTGGGGGCCTCGTATCAGCTGGTGTGTGTGCTGCCTGGTTGATGGTCCAATGTTTGAGAATCAAGATACAAAATATTTGTCATCCTTAACTCACTGTGTTCTGGTTTCTCTTCACCCCATCCTTAGACACTGGCCTCTGTCTAGTTTAGAATACCTCTTTATGGAATCATACTGTACTCTGAAATTTCAATCTGGCTACTTTCATGTAGGGTAACCCATTAGAATTTCCCAGAGGGGAAGCCAAGAAACTGTTGCTGGTGCTCTGTGAGCTCTCTTGGTCCCTGACTACTTTTTTTCATTCTGAGCCTCATGCTACTGCTTCAGGCATGTATTTAGTAGGAAAGAGTAGATGGTGGCTACTTGGTTGTAAAAATATTTTTCCTCTGGTTTTAGGGTTGTTTGTTTGTTTGGGGGTTTGTTTGTTTGTTTTTTGACTGAATAAATTCTATGGTTTTATCTTCACATTTCCTAACAATTTTTTTATTGTCTTCATTCATTTACTGAGCTCAGATACTGAGGTAGGCCCTTGGTGTGTATGCATGCATGTGTGTGCACTTGTATATGTGGATGCCACTTGTGGAAGCCCAGAGTCAGCATCAGACATCTATCTCAGTCGCTTTGCACCTGAACCTAGAGCTCACTGTTTCTACAAGACGGTTTGACTGGTAGTCCCTAGGGGTTTCATGCATCCATCTGCCTCTCAAGTACTGGGATGATAGACATGCATCACTATGCAGGCTTTTACATGGTGATAGGCATCCAGAATTAGACCTCATGCTTACACAGCAAGCCCTTTACCAACGGAGCCATCTCCTGTGGACATTTTGTTATTTTATTGAAACAGTGTTTATTACATAGGCCAACCTTATTCTCAACTGGCTTTCCTCAGCCTCGCTTGCTGAGATCACAGGTATATGAACCATCTAGTCAGCTGGCTCATGGTAGGTACAGCTATAGCTGCCATAAAGCTTTTATTAGTTGTTATGTGTGACTCAACACAGGGCTAGCATTTGATGGTACTCTTCTCCCTTGAGAATTACTCATTTTTCCCTGATTGTTAGATCAAGAAACGTGTTCCATAGAGGACATCTTACATTTGATATTGTGGGCATTTACAAAAAAAAGTCCTTGCACTGGTGAAATGACTCCATGAGTAAAGGGGAGCAGAGCCCACGGTAACAGAGAACTATTCCTTCAGGTCCTTGTTTTGATGTACACACAAATAAATAATTAAGCAAATGAACAAGCAAAATATTGTTTACTTTTAAATAGGTCTATTTAATCTCTTTAGGCTTTGTAAAGGGGTTGAGGCAGGCCAATCCCTGAATTAAACTTGTAGATGCTCAATTCAGAATCACCTGCCTTCCTTATGTGGGTAAAGGTCCCAACGCCGGCTCAGTTTTCAAATTTTTGTGTTCCTCTGAGCATGTCCATATATTTGCAGTTTGAAGTGAGATTGTGTTTTTTGTAAAGATTAATGACCAGTCAATGTGTATCCTCTGCGTGTTCCCTTACATACACAGTACACACATAAGAGTTGCCTCATCATCTCTGTTCTAGTTCTCTGGCCAAAAAAGTATGGTTTATCTGTGGGTTTTGGGTACCTATAACCTCCAATTAATAAAACCAAAAGATCTGAGAAACATTAACTGGGAGCCATCTTCAAGACAAAAGTTGATGATGCCTCAGTTGGAAATCACTTATAATCCAATTCTAGGTTACTGTTTTTATTATACCTTAGTCTTTTAGTTATAATCTTTGAAGCTGGTGAGCTGACCGTCTTGGGTCCTGAAAGTCCTAGGAGTTGGTCAGTGATCCACTATGTAGCTGTGGTAAGCTCATCACCACACTTGTCACCAGGTCAATCGGGCTCTTCCTCGTTCCAACATTGTCTACAATCTTTATGAGTATTCAGTACCAGAGGACATGTACCAAGAACACATCAACGAGATCAACACTGAGTTGTCAGCACCAGACATTGAGGGCGTGTATGAGACTCAGGTGATTTTCTCCCTGGCCACTAACCACTTGGTTGGAAATGAAGCTGGATGATCAGAGAGAATCCCATAGGGAACTGGGCAGGGGGCAGTGGTGGGGAGGTGGATTAGATAGTGATGGCTGTCGCAGCATGTCTACCTAAGGTGGTCGCTTCTGGATGAAGACAGGCTATGCTGCGGTATATGGCCTCAGATAGAGCTGTGGTGCTAGAGTTTGCCATTTGACCCAACATACTAACCACTCTGCCAGGTCCCATTGTTATTCCGGGCCCTTGTGCAGCTGGGCTGTGTGTGTGTGGTCAACAAACAACTGGCAAGGCACCTTTCAGGCTGGGAAGCTGAAACCTTTGCCCTCGAGCACCTTGAAATGCGTTCTCTGGCCCAGTTCAACTACTTGGAACCAGGTATGGCCTTACCAATAGCCCTATCACCTGCCTTGCCTTCCCTGCATCTCAGGCAACGGGTTTACTTTCTTCTACAGGGAGTATCCGCCACATCTACCTGTACCATCACACACAGGGCCACAAGGCACTCTTTGGGGTCTTTATCCCCTCACAGCGAAGAGCATCTGTGTTTGTGTTGGATACTGTGAGTCACTGGGCCCAGGGCATGTAAGAATATGTGGGTCGGGCAGAATATGGGGAAGAAAAGCACTATGACTGCCCAGCTACACACACAGCAGGCCTAACAGTTGGTGTCTACTCAGGTGCGAAGCAACCAAATGCCAGGGCTCAGTGCCCTGTACGCAGCAGAACACAGCCTGCTGCTGGACAAGGTGGGGCCCAACCTCCTGCCTCCCCCAAAACACACCTTTGAAGTTCGTGCTGAAACCAACTTGAAGACCATCTGTAGAGCCATCCAGCGCTTCCTGCTTGCCTACAAGGTAAGAGAATTTGGAGTCCAGTGGTGAGTGTCTCCCAACCTGAGGCTTTGTCCACTGAACCCTTTTTGCCTTCTCAACCCAGGAAGAGCGCCGGGGGCCCACACTCATCGCTGTTCAGTCTAGCTGGGAGCTGTGTAGGCTGACCAGTGAGATTCCAGTCTTAGAAGAGTTCCCATTAGTGCCTGTCCGAGTGGCTGACAAGATCAGCTATGCAGTCCTGGACTGGCAGCGCCATGGAGCTCGCCGAATGATCCGGCACTACCTCAATTTAGACATTTGCCTTTCACAGGCCTTTGAGATGAGCAGGTGAGGAGTTGGATGTAGCTCAGTAGTAGAAGTTAGCTAGAAAGTACAGTTCCCAGTACACAAGAAGAGAGGTAAACAAGTAATGCTATAGGCTGGGTGCCTACAGTGTATGACCCTGCGAATGGTCCCTAAATGATGCTAGTATACTTGGGACTAAACCTGTACCCATGTATAGGTACTTCCACATCCCTGTTGGAAACCTGCCAGAAGACATCTCCACCTTTGGCTCTGACCTCTTTTTTGCACGCCACCTCCAGCGCCATAACCACCTGCTTTGGCTGTCCCCTACCTCTCGGCCTGACCTGGGTGGGAAGGAAGCTGATGATAACCGCCTTGTCATGGAGTTTGATGACCGAGCCACTGTGGAGATCAATAATTCTGGCTGTTACTCTACTGGTGAGTGAGAGAAGGGAAAGATGGGCTCCTCTGCTCAACCATGTGGAAGAAGCCCAAAGGCAAATCTTAAGAAATGGGGACCATAAGTTAGATGTTAGTCAGAGGTCATATGCCATGCTTGACCTTGCAGGCAATGACTTGACCTTGTGGCAATGACTGGCGCAGACCTGGGAAGTGATCCTAGTGCTGGCCAGGGTATGTGGACAAGGACATTTTCTCTGCAGTGTGCGTGGAGCTGGACATTCAGAATCTGGCAGTCAACACCATCCTCCAGTCCCACCACGTCAATGACATGGAGGGGGCTGGCAGCATGGGTATCAGCTTTGATGTGATCCAGCAGGCCTCCCTGGAGGACATGGTTACAGGCAATCAAGCTGCCAGTGCCCTAGCCAGCTATGATGAGACAGCCCTCTGCTCTAGTACCTTCAGGTATCTACCCTCATATAATATGCTACTGTCCTAGCCAAGGCAATGAGGAAGGTAGCCTCTACTTTAGAATGCTAAAGCCAGAGTCAGCAAAATATATCTATTGTCAGGGGCTCTGTGTGTAGCTCTGGGTTGCCTAAAACTCACTGTGTACACTAGACTGGCCTCAAATTCATAGAAGGCACATAGCTTTTCCTTCCAGGTTCTGGGATTAAAGGTGTGTGACATGTTCAACTTTTTTTTAAGATTATTTTTGTTGTTATTTTTTTATTAAGTCATTTATTTACTTTACATCCTGATTGAAACTTCCCCTCCCTCCTCTTCTCCCAGTTCCTCCTCACCTTCCCTTCATCCCATCCACCCTTTCTCTCCTTAGAAAAGGGGATGGTTCCCATGGATATTAGTGTGTGTGTGTGTGTGTGTGTGTGTACACATACATGCATGTGAGTGTGGGTGTCCAAAGAGGCCAGAGGAGCCAGATACCCTGGAACTAGTTCCAGGAGGTTGTAAAACACCTGGTATGAGTATTGGGAATGGAACTCCAGTCCTGTGGAGGAGTAGGATGTGCTCTTAACTACTGTGCCATCTCCAGCCCTAGAGTCAGCATTCCTGAGATGTCCGTCCCTTGAGTCTTCCATAATGCAATCAAGGACCCCACGTCCCTGCCTAGTTACTAATAGGCAGTACAAGTGCTATCATCTGACCTTTCTGAGGCCTGAGGCTTTTCTCACAAAGAACTTTTTGATACATAATTGCTTTCAGTGTAATCAAAGGTGTATCTGCAGGAAATTCCCAGGGTACCCAGCCTAATGAGTCATAGTAGCCAGTATCATCTGTCAGAGATATGGTCAGCCCTGGCTCCTAGTGATGGAACAGTGTATACTGTAGAGTGGTTCCTTTGTACCAGAAACACAGAGCACTTTACTCTGCCTATATTTCCATAGCCGTACAGAATGGTACAGTCTTCACTCATGCTAGAAATGGCAAAGCCAGGGTCATAGGGGCTGTGGTCATGATGTGTTACTGTGGCTAAGTACGAGGTAGATATTTCATGTCTGAGATTCTAAAGCATGTATTTCAGCCCTGTTGCCTCCAAATGAAGGAAGAGAAGAATTTGATAAAGTAAGAACTAGGTTAGGAAAGCTGGGAACTAAGCAGAGTTGTAGCAGAAAAGTGTTTCAACCCTGAGCAGCAGGAGAGGATCAGACCCAGAGAGCAGCAAGCACCAGTTGAGGGAAGTGAGCATTTGCACAGAAAGCCATAAAAGTGACCTCAGCATCATGTCTTTGATACTCTGGCTCCTTTGTGATCCAAGTCCAGTATATTCTATCTAAGCATTGAATTGGTTCCAGGAACCTCCCCTGCGTATCATTAGTGTCTAGAAAACGCAGCTTGGGCCAGTCCCTAGTTATGGAAGGTACATAATCAACTCTGTGACTCTTCATTCCTGCTCTTCTGACAGTGAGAACATTTCTCAAAAAAATAATAAAGACTACTGCTACTGAAAAGGACATGAGTTTAGCTCCCAGAATGATGCTGAGTAGTTGACATCCACTGTAAATCTAGCTCCAATATATTAGACACCTTCTGGCTTCTATGGGCACCTAAATTCACTGTACATACCATCACAGCTACACATAAATTTTGAAAAATTTAAAATAAATCTTAAGAAGGACAAAGCCTATTATGTGTCTCCTTATCCGGGTGTGATAGCAATTCAGGGAGTTCCATGGAGGGAAGTGGTGAGGAGATGAACCTCACTAGTTATAGGGCCAAAGAATGAAACCCAGACAATGGCAGTTAGGGATTATGAGAAGGGACAATGATGCCAGCAACAGCATATGGTACGGTTCATCCTCCTTTGTCATTTTTCAGGATCCTGAAGAGCATGGTGGTTGGCTGGGTAAAGGAAATCACACAGTACCACAACATCTATGCTGACAATCAGGTAATGCACTTCTACCGCTGGCTCCAGTCTCCGTGCTCTCTGCTCCACGACCCAGCCCTTCACCGAACACTGCACAATATGATGAAGAAGCTCTTCCTGCAGTGAGTGTTTCACCCTGCACTATGGGCTGAGGGACATGAGTCAGTGCCTTTGGGATGTATAAAGCCTGGGGCAGTCTTAACTGCTATTGTGGCAGAGGCAGATGGATCTCTGATGTCAAGGCCACCTTGATCTACAGAGCAAGTTTGAGGAGCGCCAAGGCTACGCAGAGAAACCCTGTCTCAAAAAACCCAAAAAACCAAAAACCTGAATGGAGTTCCCTATGGGCCCCTGGTGTGCAACGGTTGTAAACAGCAGCCTCCTTAATAGTGTATACAGCTGGTTGACTATATAGGTTGTCCTAAGGGACCTTGGAGACAATTCTCTGGCAGTTATTCAAGTTTCTGATCTCAGTGCTCTCCCCAGTCTAGGTTCCGGACAGGTATTCATGGTACCTTTGAGAAGCCCCAGGGCTCATTGGCCAGGTCATCATGTCCATCCTCACTAAGTTGCAGAGTAAGCAACATGCGATTTGAGGTTCTTTGTAGAGCTAAATTCAAGTTCTGTGACCACCTCAAAGAAATGGGCCTTTATCAAATTTAATGCAGATGAATTTGAAGACATGGTTGCTGAGAGGTAGCTCATTCCTGATGGCTGTGGAGTCAAATATTCCCCAATCATGTTCCCCTGGACAATGGAGTGAAAACCATCTCAAAACAAAAAACCAAAACCTAAATGAGTTCTGTATGTAAAGGAGCCGTTTATAAATTATAAATATTATGTAGTAAGAGCTTACATTTTTTCTTCACCTTTTTATTATCTATTGCTTTTGTTCCTGCTATTTTTCTGCCATGCTGGCCCATCTGAAAGCAGAGGAGGGATCTTGCTCTGCTGTGGTAGATGCACCTGTGTCACAGCTGCTTGGGAAGTTGAAACATGAGGACTGCCTGAGTCCTAAAGTTCAGGGTCAGGCCTAGTAGTGGAGCCAAACTTCATCTGTTTTTGTTTTGTTTTTTAATGTTTATGAGTGTTTTGTCTTTGTGTGTATCCATACCATGTGTGTGCCTGGTACTCAAAGAAAAGAAAAGCCAGTACTCCTGGAATTAAAATTATAGATGGTTGTAAGCATCCATATAGGTGATAGGAATCAAACCTGGGGCTTTTGGGAAACCAACCAATCTCTTTTTTTTTTTTTTTTTTTTTTTGGTTTTTCGAGACAGGGTTTCTCTGTATAGCCCTGGCTGTCCTGGAACTCACTCTGTAGACCAGGCTGGCCTCGAACTCAGAAATCCGCCTGCCTCTGCCTCCCAAGTGCTGGGTTTAAAGGTGTGCACCACCACCGCCCGGCCCAACCAATCTCTTAACATTTAGGCATCTCTCCAGCCCCTAAACCTCATCTTAAAAGAGAAACAAATTTCTTTATCGCTTTTGGGTCCTGAATCTCTGCTCTTTTTGCTCATCTAAGTATAGTTAGGATACTTTTTTTCTTTTTGAATTATTTATTTTATGTATGAGTGCACTATAGCTATCTTCAGACACACCAGAAGAGGACATCAGATCCCATTACAAATGGTTGTGAGCCACCATGTGGTTGCTGGGAATTGAACTCAGGACCTCTGGAAGAGCAGTCAATGCTCTTAACCGCCAAGCCATCTCTTTAGCCTCAGGATACTTCTTGTTTCGTATCACCATGGTCTTCTTCATGGTTTCTTTTATATTTTTGGGCTTCCTTTTACACCAAGGCACCTCCTCCATTAATTATAAACATATTCCACAGGCTCATTGCTGAGTTCAAGCGCCTGGGGTCATCAGTCATCTATGCCAACTTCAATCGCATCATCCTCTGTACAAAGAAGCGCCGGATAGAGGATGCCCTTGCCTATGTGGAATATATCACCAACAGGTTAGTGGAAGGGACGTCCTAGTTGGTGATGCAGCTGCCATAGCTTTGGAGGGATGTTGAGGGTATCTCCATTGCTGATGAAGAAATCACACCAAGGGTTAAGCACAGCAGCATGAAAGAGTGACTACTCAGGCAGTGGTGGCACACGCCTTCAATCCCAGCACTTGGGAGACAGAGGCAGGTGGATTTCTGAGTTCAAGGCCAGCCTGGTCTACAGAGTGAGTTTCAGGACATCCAGGGCTACAAAGAAAAACCCTGTCTCGAAAAACCAAAAAAAAAAAAAAAAAAAAAAGAAAGAAAGAGTGGCTACTACATTGTGGTATACCTATGGTAGACAACTCAGATATAAAGCATGTTGTTCAAGTCTGAAATATTAAAGGAATACCATCTTCTGGTTATAAGAAGGTTCTATAAAGTGCTGTTGCATAAACATTTCCCAGATATGGGCTGGCCACATGGGAGTGTTCTGATTCCAGATGGTCGGTCATCAAGTTCTTAATTGCAGGACCCTTTTTTATACCTTTGGCTTCAGGCAGTGATTACTGTCTGGATGAATCATATTCTCAAATCTGTTTGGCCCAAAGGTTTCAATATGAATAAGATGAAGTTTTGAGGGTTTGTATCTGGGTTTGGGGTTTGGATTGGTTTGGTTTGGTTTGGTTTGGTTTGGTTTGGTTTGGTTTGGTTTGTTTTTTTTTTTTTTGGTTTTTCGAGACGGTTTCTTGTATAGCCTGGCTGTCTGGAATCACTTGTAGACCAGGCTGCCTCGAACCGAAATCCGCTGCCTTGCTCCCAGTGCGGGATTAAAGGCGTGCGCACCACGCCAGCTTGGTTTGTTTAAAAAAAAGAGAAGTGTATGTGGGTGCCTAGAGCAAAAGAGGGTGTCAGTCAGATCTCTTGGAGACAGTTATAGCTACCCAATCCAAACTCCAGTTCTGATAGAGCAATAAATGTTATTAACAGCACACACTCACATACATTAAGGTAAATAAATAAACATCTTTTTTAAAAAAAGGAATAAGGAAGAGGAGGAGTCTGTTTAGTATCTCCTTCCCTCTTTGAAGGTACTGAGGGTGGGATTAGTGATAAAGACCAATTTAGCTAGGGGTGGTACCAATGAAGAAAACTTACTGTGCTTAAAAACAGGAAGCAATGCTGCCAGTGACTGTGCCTGACTAAGGTAGAGGCAGTGGACCTGGGCTTGCCCTGGCTTCCCTCTTGGTCACCTTCATTCCTGGGCAGTTGTTTATAGGCAGCTCCTTCAGTATGCTAGGAAGTTTGGGGGACTGTCTGAAGTTCATTTGTAAGTAAAAGGATGAGTATATAGCTACAAAGGGAAAGAAGGGAAGGAAGGAGCAAGGAAGGTTTCGGTGTCGCTTTCATAGTTTCTGTCTGGCTTCTTGCAGCATCCATTCTAAAGAGATCTTTCATTCCTTGACAATCTCTTTCTCTCGATGCTGGGAATTCCTTCTCTGGATGGATCCATCCAACTACGGTGGAATCAAAGGAAAAGTTCCATCTAGTATTCACTGTGGACAGGTAAAAGAGGTAGGTATGGTCCACATATATATGGGACCACATTTACCCCTGTAAGTCCTGTTTCCCGGGCTTACACGAAAAGTTTGGAGTACAGTTTTAGCCTGTGAAGTCAGGTACCTGATGAGGGCAAAGAGCTTTCCATGAGGCCGAACCTGGCAAAACTCATGGAAAAGAGGGAGGCGAGTTGTGGAAACACTGGCAAAGCCAGACATGTCAAGAGAACAAGACACCCTGGGAGCTGAGACAGCTCAAGCACATTGGATGTTGGGGCAGTAGTTTCAGGTGATCACAGAGAGCTAGTAGTGCCCACTTTTTGCACAGAATGTAATTCAGCATTAGAATGGAAATTCTAATTTACTTGCCCCCTCTGAGACTAACATACCACAAAGGGAAGCAAAACAAGCAGTCTCAGGTCAGGAGAAGGATTCCAGTGCAGAGTTGTGAAAAGGCAGGGTCTGGGAGCCAGCAGGTGAATTTAGTGATGCACAATACCTGTGAGTGAATGGGGGTTGCACCCAAGAGCATGTGTGGGAAGGGGCGTGATATTTATGAAATGGAGATATAGCTGATCACCTTGTGCTAGAGTAATACCCAGGAAATAGGCCAAGACAACAGGCCCTTGTTCTCCATGGCATCCTTGTAGATGGCCCAGAGGGGAAGCACTGGAAGACAGGAAGACTGGAGCATTGGGGACAAGGACAAGAGCTTCCTTAGCACCAATGGCTCAAGGTTAAACAGGAGCAGTTCTTAGTTAGAATTGAGGTCATGGAGATAGACTTACGAGGAGGAGAAGGAATGTGCCTTCGGTATAAATGGCATGTGTTAGTGTCAACTTTTCCTGTAAGCTGATGTAGAAGTGAATTCAGCCTGGCAGGATCACAGGAATACAGTCAAGTGGCTGTGGGAAATTGTCACTAACACAAGTTGGTTCTATTTTGTGAGATGGATTCTGACTGTGTACTTTGGGCAGGCACTAAATTTACATCACCAAGATTTTCTGCCTTAGCATCCTGATATGGAGCCCAGGTCTCATGGCACTGCTACCAACTGAAGAACGAAATGTGTTAAAGGATCAGAAGAAGTGTCATGGGAAGTTTCTGGTTGTTAGCCATAATTGAAGGGAAGTTGGATATTTTGAAGCTCCTCTAAAGAATCATTATGAGAATCACAGTTCCCTGTCGCCTTAGTGAGCTAGACATGCTCCATGGAGCACTGGCCTTCCAGGAAACTGAAGCTGAAGGAGTCCTGCCTTCCGTGTTACTATATGTTACTGCCATGGTGGAAATAGGGGTTGTCTTTGTGTTGTAGCAAGACTCCCAGGCAAGGGAGGAAACTGAGGATGAGGAGGACAAGGAAAATGACGAGGAGAAAGAGGACATGGAGGAATCTGAGGTTGAAGACTTACTAGAGAACAATTGGAACATTCTACAGTTCTTGCCACAGGCAGCCTCTTGCCAGAGCTACTTCCTCATGATTGTCTCAGGTGAAGAACAATTGGAACATTCTACAGTTCTGCCACAGCAGCCTCTTGCCAGAGCTACGTCCTCATGATTGTCTCAGTGAGCCGAGCTAAAGCTGAACACCACTGAGCTACTGAAAGTGGTTCTGCTCCTTGATGTGGAGAGGACAATGGCAAGCTCAGTGGAGCAGCTGCTCTCTTTACTTTTTCCCAGCATAAGGACCAGAGGACAGCTAATGGAAGGGCTTTCTGTCTTCTCTCTAGGCCTCCTGGGCAGCTCCCCTGAGGGAGTCCCAAAGCTGTTTCCCAGTTCTGTTTCTATCAGGTTCATGACTAACATCCTTGGGAACATGTACATGCTCATACAGTAGCGAGACTGGCCTCTGGGTGTCACTAAAACTCATACCATGAAAGTATTTATAAACCTGGGTATTGGGGTCAGTATGCAAACAAGCATAAAAGTTAGACTTTTATAATTCGTGCCATTCATTAAAACAGAAAAACAAGTGATGAGCGTGGTTATTAAACTGTCAACAGATAGACAGGACTTCTTACACTCTCACCGGTCTGTACCAACAGGTGGTTTCATCTGTGATTGCTTACATCTTTGTCTACATCTTTTGAGTCTTTACCTTTCTAAGTTGTCTCAAGAAATATCCCAGGTTAGCTGAGCAGTGGTGTGCATGCCTTTAATCCCAGCACTTCGGGAGGCAAACACAGGTGAATCTCTGAATTCAAGGCCAGCCTAGTCTACAGAGCAAGTTCCAGAACAGCCAGGATTATACAGAGAACCTGTCTTGAAAAACCTTTTTTTAAGAAAAAAAGAAAAGAAGGAAGGAAGAAAGAGAAATACACGGCATGTGGGCTAGGTTTTTTTTTTTTTTTTTCGAGACAGGTTTCTCTGTTAGTCCGGCTGTCTGAACTCCTCGGTAGACCAGCTGCCTCGAACTCAGAAATCGCCTGCCTCTCCCTCCAAGTGTGGATTAAGGCTTGCGCCACCACCGCCCGCTGTGGCTCATTTTACGTACGTCGCATTTGCTGTAAGGATCTGTTCTCATAAACTATCCTTGTCTATGCTTATTGTCCTATTTATTCACTATTCTAAGGATGAATTCAGGCGTCAGCAGATTCCCTTTTTGTAGGGTTTTCTTGGTTGGTTTGGTTTGGTTTTGGTTTGGTTTGGTTTGGTTTGGTTTGGTTTGTTGTTTTTGAGACAAGGTTTCTCAGTGTAACCCTGGTTGTTCTGTCCTAGAATTTGCTTTGTAGACCAGGCTGGCCTTGAACTCAGCCTCCTCTGCCTCCCAAATGCTGGGATTAAAGGCATGTGCCACCACTGCAAGTTCCCTTCTTATATCCAATTCTCTATTTGACTTTGGACTCGTCAGAGGGCAGCAGATAAGCTGTCATTAACAGTGACATTTCAGATGAGTATGTCTGATCATTTAAGCAACCACTGGACTCCTTCAAATTCTGGAGTATTTTCCAATGTTCTGTGACCTATGTCTGTCTCTCTCTGCAGCATACATCGTAGCTGTGTACCAAAGCATGAAGGATGAGTTGAGACACAGTGCCCCAGGCAGTACCCCTGTGAAGAGGAAGGGGCCCAGCCAGTTCTCCCAGGAAGCTGAAGGGGCAGCTGGAGCCCTTCCTGGTGAGTAGTCCCTGGTCACAGGATACTGCTATGTGCCACGACCTGACCTGTGTGCTTCAGATGGTGCAGGCCATCTCAGTGCCAGCTGAGTCTGTCCCTTTGCACTCTCTCTTTCCCAGGAATGATCACCTTCTCTCAAGATTATGTGGCAAATGAGCTCACTCAGAGCTTCTTCACCATTACTCAGAAAATTCAGAAGAAAGTCACAGGTTCCAGGAACACCACTGAGCCCTCAGAGCTGTTCCCTGTCCTCCCTGGTTCACACTTGCCGCTCAATAATCCTGCTCTGGAGTTCATCAAATATGTGTGCAAGGTGAGGGCCAGGTGTAAGTCCTTCAGCCATTCCATCAGCATTTCCTGGGTCCCTATCAAATGCAACCATTGTTGAGGGATTTGAACTTAGGTATTACAGAAGAAACCCTGCTGTGATAGATCCTAAGCCTGCCAATAAACCATAAGAGACTAGTCAGTTCAGAGACTCAGGCACTCTCGGGGGACCTGGAACCAGGCACACAGGCTCTAAAGTAGGAGAGCAGAGTGCTGTGAAAGTTACAGCCCATGGACGTGGAAGGAGTCCATGGATTGCCTGCCACCAGTTCTGGCGTGGTGAGCCAGGACAGACCTCTGAGACCAAATGAGGTGACAGAGCTTGTTTTCTGGGAAAGGTGGCCAGCATGGTGAGATGATATTACCGGTGCCCATGTGGGATTATTACTCAAAGCACTTATTGTTCACTGTGCCATCTGAGCATCCCAGTGCTTCATTCTGAAGCTGAACACTGAATATCAAGTGACTACACCTTAGGGTTTAACATGGTAAGCTGGGGATGTTTCTTCTCCACAGATGCACTTTGGACAGTCACTGACCTGTCTTTCCCAGAAAACAAGCTTTAATGAACTGCACATTAGATCTGTGGTCCATTTTTAGTTCATCTTTACAGTGTCTGCATAAGTTTCCAGAGTGTCCAGTTCCAGAGCCCTCTTCCATTGAATATTTACACCCTTTCAAAGCACAAATGGCATGTTGGCTTACACCTGCAGTCCCAGAGACTGCTGAGGCAGGTAGGAGGACCAGTTTGAGGACAGTCTGTACCTTCAAAAGCTAACAAGTAAGACTCTGTCTTTAAAAAATAACAACCAAAAAAAACCTTCGTTGGCCTCATTTTGGCTTCTTTATTTCTGGATTATGTATTTTTTTGCACACTGATTCTATATGGAGTTTTTTTGTCCATTCTCGTGGTGGTAATGGCCTGTGTCTTTGTCTGGTTTTAGCATTAGGGTGATGCTTTAGGACAAATGAGGGTATCTGCCCTCTTTAGTTTCTGGAAGGTATTGTGTAGAATCAATGTTGTCTCCTTCATCAGTGAAGACTCCACTCACTGACAGAGTTGCTACTGTAGAGAATCAGCTCTTTCTGGGGCTTCCAGTTTGGAAGAAGGGCTAAGACATTGCTGGGAAATGAGCTAAGAAGAGGTATTTAGTCCAGCCAGAGTGGCAAAGAGGCCTAGGAGCTACTACATGATGGTCTATGGTCCCCATAGGTACTGTCTCTGGATACAAACATTACAAATCAGGTGAATAAGCTGAACAGAGACCTACTTCGCCTGGTAGACGTTGGTGAATTCTCTGAAGAGGCCCAGTTCAGAGACCCCTGCCACTCCTATGTGCTCCCTGAAGTAATCTGCCACAGCTGTAATTTCTGCCGAGACCTGGACCTGTGCAAAGATTCCTCTTTTTCTCAGGTAAGCTCAGCTGATGACCAAAGCCTCTAAATGTCCAAAGTGGTTGGGACATGTAGCCCAACCTGTAATATACAACATATTGCCTCAGTGACTCATTTATGGATTAAAAATAGACCACTCTTAAGCCACTCCACTGCAGCATGCTAAAAATTTGGTCTGAAAAGGTCTTATCAGCACAAAAAAAAAGCTCAGACTGTATGGAATGCAGCCAAGAGCAGTGATGGTTTCCTTTGCCCCTGCACTCCTCTCTGACATCTTCCCTTTACACCAGCCTTCTGTGCTGTTGCCCAGGTGGGCCATGGCTACGACTCACACTGACATCTCAGCCTTCCTCCCATTTCCCAGGATGGAGCCATCCTGCCTCAGTGGCTCTGCTCCAATTGTCAAGCCCCCTACGACTCATCTGCCATTGAGTCAGCCTTGGTGGAAGCCCTGCAGAGGAAACTGATGGCCTTCACACTTCAGGACCTGGTGAGCTCCCCAGTCCACCCAGGAGTTTCCAAGCACTGTCAGCACTTCAGGGAAGCCAAGATCAAGCTTGTCCTGACTGTCCTCATCCATGGACCTAGCCCACTCATTCTGTCATCGTCTGTTGATACCTTCTATGGGCACATGCATCTGTCCAGTGGAGGGAGATAGACAACGGACAGTAAAGATGGTAGAGTGCAGGAGCAAAGCAGAAAAAGCTTCAGCAGCAGTTTATGAGGACCTGAGGAGAGTCCTTGGGTATATTCCTGGGCAACTATTAGGATAAAGCCAGCTGGGGCACGGGACCTTCCCAGACCTTGGTAGTCCAGGTTGAGGATACCCACAGCAAGGTGGGTGTCTTGGAGAAGGAGCTGGCAAGAGTTGAATAACCCTTGGATTTCTTCAAGTCAATCCCAGAAATGACTACAGCAGGGAAATAAACTTGCCAGTGGTTCCATAAAGGTATCTCTCCTCAGCAAGGCTGCAAAGCTGCAGACAGGATCCAGATTGCGCCAAGATTAGTGATGCTGCTTGCTTGTTTCAGGTATGCCTCAAGTGCCGTGGTATGAAAGAGACCCATATGCCTGTGTACTGCAGCTGCGCAGGGGACTTTGTTCTCACCATCCACACTGAGGTGAGCCATTCTCACACTGTTGGGTATTTCCCCTCCTGTCTGAGTAAAACTCAGAGTCATTGTGTCTGTTTCTATAGGTCTTCATGGAACAGATTAGAATCTTCCAGAACATTGCCAAGTACTACAGCATGTCATATCTCCAGGAGACCATAGAATGGCTGCTACAGACAAGCCCTGTATCAAACTGTTAGCAAGCCTAGGCTAAACACACCTTGGTATCCCACACCTTACTGCTCCAAAAGGCTGGACCACTGACCACCTGGCTTTTCCAAACTCATGACCATAGCCTAGGAAGAACAGAAAAAATACTTCCGGGAACTGAGACGTGGCACAAACAAGCCAGGAACAGGGAATGGCTCTGTCCCCTAGTTACCTGCTAAATAAACAAGTTCTTGAAGCTTCTGCTTTGTGCTTCCATACAAAGCTCTTCTTCTGCCTCCGGTCTGAGCATGAGATGTTCTAAAATGAGGTGAGGGGATGTGGGCAGAGAAGACAAAGAAGCCAGTGCAAAGCCCTGACTGACCAGGGTCTTGTTTATTTTCAAACAAACGGGCCATTCCCTCAACTTCATGGGTGTAGAATTTAGGCTACTTTCTGGGAAATCCAGAAACAGAGACCCAGGGTTTTTTCTTCAGAGCAAAGAATGAAGAGGGTTATCTATCACCCAGTATCTTGAATGAGACCTGGAGCTCTGTCCAGAACTGGGCTGAGATGGGCCTAAAAGGTAGAACACCTTTGACCTGCCAAGTGTCTATGGAAACCCACTCTTTGTCCACCAGAACTGTATAGCAAGGACTTCTTAAGCCTGAGGCCCATAAGCAAAGGGTTTTTCTTTTTTTTTTTTTTTGGTTTTTCGGGACAGAGTTTCTCTTTGTAGTCCTGGCTGTCCTGGAACTCACTCTGTAGACCAGGCTGGCCTTGAACTCAGAAATCCTCCTGCCTCTGCCTCCCAAGTGCTGGGATTAAAGGCATGCGCCACCCCGCCCGGCAAGCAAAGAGTTTTTAAGTGTCATTTATCATAGACTCGAACACTCTAAGACCTAGATTTTAGAAAAATACCTTCTCACATGCAAGATTTGAGGCTTAACTGGAGAAGCAGCAATGAAAATGAGGGAAAAGGAGTCCTGTGAGGTTTCAGATCTGTTGAGGACTTGTACTCAGCCATCACTTGTTCCTCGGAACATCACAGACCCAGAGCACTGAAGCTGGCACCCTCTTAAAGGGGCAGCTTCATCGCCAGCCTTTTTAATACGATGCCTGTTAGCACTGCAAGTGGTGGAATAAGAAGCTGTTCTCGATTCCTACTCTGTACTGACACTGACCTATCTGCTAGACCAGCAGCACCTTTCACTGGTCTCAGGAAATAAGAGAACTCTGAAGTCTCCCTGAGCTAAATGCAGCCCTTGTCTACTGCTTCTTTCTGGCCCAGCCCATAGTTTACCAGGGCAGTAGCCAACTGCCAAACTCAAATACCCCAAATAATGAGAGCCCTACTGAACTTAGTGTGTATGAGTATTTTGCCTACATTGGATCCCCTGTAACTGAAATTATGGATGCTTGTGAGCCACCACATGTGTGCTGGGGACCAAATTATAATCCTCTAAGAGAGCTACACAAGTGCTCTTATCTGCTTAGACATCTCTCCAGCCCCTGTAGTTTGCAATTCCTAGTTTACTACTTTGATTTGTACAGGGACCCTGTACAAATGAGCCTGTACAGGAGTCTCTAAAGGAAAGTTTAATATCTAACATCTGTCCCATCAGGCATTTGTCTGAACCATGGTGAGCTCAGGCTGTCTGTAGGGAGAAACATGATACCTACTTGATCCTCTCTGGTTGGAATGTGGACTGAGCTGGCAGTGCTGGGACATTCTGAATGGAGATCAAATCAAATTAGATGAGGGGAGGAGGGAGCTGGTTAACTTAGCTTCCTGGATTTCTGGGCCCGAGAGACACTGGCTTGTCTCCCAGAAGAGCCATTCTAAAGCAGCACAGGGTAGGTATAGATACCTCTATGGCAGCCATAGATACCACTCAGCTCTGGATTCGATCAGAGGTCAGTTTAGGGATTCTGAAGTGGAAAACTGTATTTCTGTCCCTGGTTTCTAAGCTGTAGCCAAACTGAAAAGGGCAATTTGTCTAAAACTAGATAAACTTATAAACATAGAGGAAGTTAAACATATTTGGTGGCCTGTGGAGGCCATGACCAAGGAAAGAACTGGGGAGTTAGTATCAAAAGCTAGTGTTCTTCCAAGCATCCTATAACATTTGCTGTGCCAACACAAACCATTTTCAGGTAACATGGGCAGAAACTGAAGGGACTCCTTCCTGGTTCTTTGGCCAGTCTGCTATTTGGTGTGCTGTTCTGAGCTAGGATGCCTTCTCTGGTGCCATTCAGCATAGACATACCCACCAAGGAACTAAGACCCAGGCTCCTAAAGGGGAAAGATGCAGTAACTAGATTACCCCAGGCTCTGATGTTAGTACTGGCTTTGTGCTTCACCTGTTCACTGTCCTCACCCCATGACATTGATTCTGAACATAGCCTTATCCCCTTGGCAGATGTGACTTTACTCTATACCCAAGAATAACAGACGTAAGAATGCAGGACCCCTCAGAATGCAAGGAGACTGATTCTCCTATCTTATATTCCTGAGTCCACAGCTACTCTCAAAGAATTGATGCCAGAAAGCTCATCACTGGTTTATTAGACTCAACATGCTGCAACTTCTAAAGGGGGGCTTAAAATTATACAACAGGAGGACATAGCTCTAATTTGGGGTCCCAGAATACTGTGTGAGAGTACAAGAGGTAGGCAGGGAAAGGATAGGGAATCCTATGAGTTCTGTTGGGAAAGAAGATGGCAGGAACCCACTTCTCCCCAGAAGCCTTTAGGAAGAGGAAGAATACACGCCTGAGCTACAGCAAGATGCCTGTCCTCTTGCACAGGTGTCTGTTTCCCAGTCACACGGACATGGTTACTGAAGAGCGCAGATCTTCCCTAGGACTGCCTAGCAGCCGAAGCTGTCTCTGCCCTCCCAGATCCAGGTCTGTAGCTTAGTGAGGATGAGATCAAAGTTGGGCCAAACCTTTGGGGTCCGTGGATGTGGAGTCCTGTTGGGAAGGCTCAGGGACAGGAGGCCTTTGTCCCATATGCTGGTCAAGAGTGTCCACCACCTGCTCAGTCAGAGCAGAGATGGAGCAAGGCCGAAGAGGCTGGACAGCCTGTGGTACCTCTGCCCCTTCTCCCAAAGTTGGTCCTTCACCTGATGGAGGGCTAGGTGGCTGATCCTGGGAGTAGTGACTAGGTGGGGGAGGGATTTGGCCCAAGACAAGGGCAAGGGTCACAGGCCATCTACTTGAGGGATGCCTTGGAGTACGCACCTTGTCGAACTTCTTATGGCTGTAGAGCTTGTTTTTGTTCATGAACGTTAACAAAATCCAGTCACACAGAAAGGAGCCCTAGAATCAGCAGGTTCGAGTGAGTAAAAGCATACCAAACACTCCCTACCTGACCCAGACCCCCCCAAGGGGATTTGGATTTCTTACCACTCCGATGGAGGTCAGAGCAGTGGCTAGATTGATGATGGTGGGAATGAGACTGAATTTCCCTGCCTGTAGAAAACAGACTTGCATTTAGTTAGACCTTCAGCACAAGCTGCTTGTGGCAGAAGTGGAGCTTGAGGGTGGGATGCTATAAGGGACACAGAGCTAGCCCAGCACAGGCCTAGGTGGAACCCTACAGCTGTGAGTACCTGTCCGTGCACAATAACATCGATCCGAATCCCATAGGCTTTGATGAGAGTTCGAGTGGTGGTGGTACCATTTATCTTGTAATACTTGGCAAACCTAGGGTCGAACAAACCAAAGTGGTGTCGAGCCTGAGGACTGTGGCATTCGTGCACACTCGTCTTCCTCTCTTTAGGACCACTTCTGGTGGAACTATAGTCAAAGCAGCCACCACTGTCTATGTCATGGATCCAGACATTCAGAGAAAAACATACCTGAAGTTATAGCCTGAGGAGGCAGGGTCATACTTGGGGTCCAACCTCCGGAAAGAATATTTAGGGTTGCACTCGGATTCAGACAAATCCAGGTCACAGTTCCAGTTGATGATGACTCCAATGACACCACCCTGCAGAAAAGTGAGCCAAGGAGGATTGGAGAACATAGAGCAGAAAAACCTCAAGGGGTAGGGTTCAGCTCAGAGTCAAGGGTCCAGGGAACAAATGACTTTCTGGCTTTGGAGGCATAGTGAGGTACTAGCACCAGTCATGGGGACGAGGTGTCAATAATTGAGCAGGTGCCTGCACAGATGGTGATCACATTTCTCCCCTCTGCCTAAACACAGCTAAAGCTGGCCAAAACAAAGAAGGTACATCTAGATGCAGTAAAACCCTTCCTGGGTAGCCAGATGCTGACACCCAGCTTCTCTGTCCCCACGCCCTCTGTCCCTCACCTTGTGTGCTAGTTCTGTAAAGTTCTCTCCTGCCTGTTCTACAATGAAGCCCAGCCTGAAGATGGGACAGTATGGGTCAGAGTCCTGATCAAACGTGCAATGCTTCAGGTAGTCGCTCTTCTGGCTTGCAATGTTGCCCCTAAGGAGTAGCAAAAGACACAGACCTGTACTCTAAACACCTGGCACCCAGCACATGCCTACACACTCGCCGGGCATTTGATACTACTCTGTCCCTCAGACTCACTTGGGAAACTTGAACTTGGGGTAGTGGATGCTGTTCTTGATGAGGATGGTGAAATTTGGGGCCATTTTGCCCAGAAAATGGCTGCAAAGTTACAGACAGTGGTTTAGTCTCTTTTCCCAAAGCCCAGGGAAAGGGAGGACATGGTCTCCCTCCTCCTCCCAGTTAATCTGATCTTCGTCAGTAAGGAGAAAGGAGACTGCCAATAGGGTCTGTGGTTCCTGCATACTTTTCAGAAGTTCCATCCTCCACTGGGCACCAGGCTGACACCTCGCAGGTCTTGGAGTCCCCATGGTAATAGGGTACACAGTGCCCTGTCCGAATCCCTACAGGACACACACTGGTTAATCTGCTGAGGTCAGTGCTAACCCCGCCTTCCCCCACTGTCCCTGGTACACACTGACCATTGCCTTGCATGTCCAGCTGTCCGGCCACACAGTCGTCATCTGAACTGCAGGTAGAGCTGTGAACCCTCATGCTCTAGAGTGGAGATTGTAGGTTAGAGAGTAGACTCTGTAACTGGCCTAGGTTTTCCCAGACCACCTTTAACCCGCCTCACCTCTGGGCATGTTCCCAGGGTCTGGGAAGGGGTAACCTCGATCCTGGTGATGATGCTGACTACACTGCCCCCCTGGGTGCAGAAATAAAGGCGCGGTGGGCCTGTCAGCTCACTCAGACCAGTCACACCACGGAGGTGCATCGGGCCTGGGGCAGGAAGCGCCGCACCTCCGGGGGCTTTACGTATTCCTCCACGTCCCACACTTTGTGTTCCGACATGGTGATCCCCTTGACTTTGGTGATGATGGAGCTCTCCGGACCGGTCTCGCTGTCCTGGTAGCTTTTCTGCACTATGAAGACGTACCTGTGGGACAGGGCGGTGCCGGCTCCGGAGGCAACCCTGGAGAGACCAGGATATCCCTCTCCTGAAGCCCTAAGGGCGCCCGCGCAAGCCCCCAGCTGCTGAGGCTCCCCTTCCGCCCGATTGCCCACTGTGCCCCGACCCGCGCACCACACGAAGTAAAGCAGAATGAGCAGCTGCACCATGCGGTGCACGAATCCCAGGCGCCGATTCCGCACCACGATCACCTTGGGCGTCTCGTAGTCCCAGAAAGCGGACCAGCAGCCCCGGGCCAAGCGCCGGACCATGGCCGCCCCCGCGGGAAGCTGGGGCTGTACAGCGGCCATGGCCCAAGGAGCTCGGTCCACCAGAGCTGCTGGAACGCCTCACACCCTCGGCTCGAGTGGGCAGGCTGGGGGTGTGGCCTTGCTCCCCGCCCACTGTGACAGTAGCAATCTAGTCCTTTTTCAAAGCTGACGGAGTTGTATCTTCTGGTCTCCCTGAAGGCTGCAGGTGGGGTCGGGTGCGGCTCAGAGTGCAGCCTGGCTGTGCAGTTGGTGGATCATAACTCTAGTTTGGTGGCAAGGAGAAGGGAGAGGCCAGGCCAGCCGAGAGAGACCCGGGAGAGACCAAGAGAAGCTCCACACTGGGAGAGTGCAACCCTCATCACTCTTGAGGCTCAGGAAAGGCTCAGGGGCTGAGGACAGGTATCCCAGGTTTCTCATAACAGACACACAAGGGCGCAAGCTCCAACCCTCATTTCTCCACGGAACTGCCCACTGTGCTATTAATTCCGTTTCCTACCCCCACCACACCTTGCAAACCGAAATTGTTTCCTGGTGACTGATTAGGTTTCTCCTGCGCCCAGGTTATTTGAAGCAAATACCAAACATCTTAATATGTCTCAGACAGATGATTTTAAGCTGTCTTTTATGGAAATAAGATGCATTTAGCGTAGGAACAATCCAATGAGTGTAGTACATGCCGTACATTGTGCAACACAAAACACGTTCTCCCGCCTCAAAATAAACCCCTATCCGTGAAGCCGCTATTCTTGTTCCCCCTCCTTATCCCACAGTCGTCTTCCTATCTCAAAGGGTTTTTCTTTGAAATACGATACCTACGTCTGGCTTTTATCACGTTTTCAAGATCCACGCACATGTGGTCATCTTTGCTAATACTTGAAAGTAAGGCCAGAGCAATTCCATCCTTGGTAAGCCTGGATATCTCTCTGCTGTTGCTAATAGTACAGTTAAATTGCATATTTGTACTGTTTGATTAAATCTGACCAGTGCCTAGGGAGCAAAGGCAATCTAATTCCGAACAACTGAATGCATAATTTTAGGGAATATTTTGTAACAAAAGGCTGGGTCATAGCCCATCTCAGACTGTCAACTGTCCAGATCCCTTCCAGACAGGACCTCCCCACCGGTAATCACCAAGCTGATTACATCTTTCCTGTTTTCCACCAAAGGCCTCCATAGATCTTGGTGCCATTATTTGTGAGTCCGCCTTTCTTAGCTAAATCCTGGTTTACTTTGCCTGAGGCTGAACATGCTTACACAAAACCAGCAATCCCACCACTTGGGAGGTGGAGACAGGAGGATTCTAAGTAGTCAATCCTAGTCAATCCTAAAGAGCTAACAAGGAGTGCTGGAGCTATACCTCAGGATAGCTCAGTGGTGGAACACTTGCCTAGAACTTGTGAGCCCCTGGGTTCAGTCTCCACGCCCCGACCCAAAGCAAAAATCTCAAGTGAACAAACAGCCCACACACTGTAGAACAGACAGAAGGGTTGATAAATGAGAACAAACTGAGACTATTATCAGGCAGTGGAGTCAGCACCAGACATGAGCACCTGACAGTGGAGATCTGGGAGCGGAGAAAAGGGACTCTAGGTGCCTAAGGAGTTGTGGTCCTGGGGAGGGGTGGCCTACAAGGAGCCAGTGCCCTACATTGCCAGGCAGGGGTATGTTTGGTATTAGTAGCTAGTCCTGATTTTTTGGAACAGAAGTAAAATTGCAGGGAAAGTGTGGTGGGAGGCCATGTCCATGTATCTCTATATCCTGTGCAGAGGGGGGGCAGGAAGCAGGAAGTGGAATGAATAGAGTTACAGTTCAGAGACTAGAGGCCAAGTTCCTTAGCTAACCTGTAACCCTCTACTTCAAGGCTGACGTCTGCTCAGAAACGGCAGTTTGGCTGCTCTCACTGCACAGAGGAGCAAGTGGACCTGAGGCGAGGAGGTAGGGCTACTAGGTACCCTTACTACTCCCAGGAATAAATCAGATTAATCTGTCCTGGGTGGGTGGGTGCTACCTGACAGGAAACGACTAGTTTCTGGGTCTACCCTGCAGTTGCAATCATCCCTTTTCCCTCAAAACAGAGTGAAAAGTTAATTGCAAAATGGCTTCTTCTGAGACAGCGCACAGCCTGGAAAACCCCTGCTTTGTACAAGATGAAATAACTCAGAGTAGGGTGTAGCCGGATCTCAGCAGTCACCACAAAGCCCTCCATACCCAACAGAGCACATCTTCCCATTAAACAGTGCCTTCCTAGGCCCTGACACCACTCTTCCATCTGTCTCTATGGAGCTGATGACTCCAAGTCCTTATGGAAGTGGAGTCCAACAGGGTTTGGCCTTTTGTGACTAGCTGATCTACTTAACATGGTGCACTCAGGAATTTCTTGTGCAGTAGTCCTTTGTGGACAGTGGTGATCGGTGATCCTTTAATACAGGGCATTAAAGGTATATCTGCCCAACTTGGAAACAGGACTGTGACCTTGTCAGGACTTAAAGGAATAGTTGAGGCTTAAAAACAAAAATCTTTCCCTGGTTTCAAGCACAAAAAGAACACGACAAGTTTGAAATTCAAAAGTTTTCAGGTAGCTGGGCAGTGGTGGCGCACGCCTTTAGTCCCAGCACTTGGGAGGCAGAGGCAGGCGGATTTCTGAGTTCGAGGCCAGCCTGGTTACAGAGTGAGTTCCAGGACAGCTACACAGAGAAACTCTGTCTCGAAAAACCAAAAAAAAAAAAAAAAAAAGGGGGGGGTTCAGGTTGTGGCTCAATTTATAACATATGAGGCCTATTAAGCTATAAACACTTGCTGAGTTTGTACAATAGCTGTGGATCTGCTCCCTTGACTGGGACAATGCTATGTGCACCTAAGTACCTGGTGGCAAAGGGCATCTGGGACCCTTGACTTGCTGAGAAGGAAACAGGAGTGGATTCTTTCCATCTTAGCAGTCAGTCCCATTCCTATGGCTGGTACAGTTAACCACAGCAGTGACTGGGAAGAGGAGAAGAAGGAGCCAGTGGTCAGCATGGGCACGGGGGTGTCTCACATTACTAACAAGAAGTACAATTGGTCTCGAATTGGAAGAATAAATAAAAACCTTGAGAGCTGAGGCCGGAGAATTGGCTCAGCAGATAGGAGCACTTATTTTTTTTTTTTTTTTTTTTTTTCCAGAACAAGGGTTTCATCTGTGTAGCCCTGGCTGTCCATGGAACTCACTTGTAGACCAGGCTGGCCTCGAACTCAGAAATCCGCCTGCCTCTGCTCCCAAGTGCTGGGATTAAAGGCGTGCGCCACCACCGCCCGGCGATAGGAGCACTTATTACTTTTCTAGAGAAACCTGTTTACGTCTCAGCATCCACATGGTGGCTTACAATCATTTATAACTCTAGTTCCAAGCATGTATGCGGTGCATATACATAATTACGTGCAGACAAAACAAACACATCTTAAAAATAAATAGATTTTTAAAAACAAAGACATGGAGGCAGAGATCTGCTGGAAGATCCACCTTCTGGGACAGATAGTAGAAGGCTGTGGTTGGCTCCCGAGGGCACCTCAGACTGTGGCTCTATGTTTGTTATTGTTGCGTATTTGTATGTATTTGTATGTATGTGTATTTTCATGTGTGTACATGCCTGTGGAACCCAGAGGACAACCTTGTCTGTATCTTCTGTTGCATTGCAATAGATTCTCTCATTAGCCTAGCACTCACTCAGACTTGTCTGGCTGACCAGAAGGCTCCAAGGATCCTTCCCAGTGTCTACCACTCCACCTGGCTTTATTTTTATTTATATTTTTTATTTAAAATATATACATATATTTATGTGTGTGGGTGTTTTAAATTGCATCTGTGTATGTGTACAATGAGTATGCCTACTGCCTGCAGAGGCCAGAATGGGCATGGAGTCTCCTGGAACTGGAATTGCAGACGGTTGTGAGCCATCATGTGGGTGCTGGGAACTGAACTCACATCTTCTAAAAGAGCAGCAAGTGCTCCTTAATTGCTGAGCCATATCTCCAGCACCCCCTTTTTATTATATTTTATTTATTTTGTGTGCAAAAATATGGAGGAGGAGCTTGTACGGAGATCTGAGGACAACCTGTGGGAAATGGTTCTCTCCTCTGCCACGTGGGGCCTGGGGATCAAACTCAGGTCATCAGGCCTGAGCCTTTACCTGCTGAGCTGTCTGACCATCCCCACATCTGGCCTTTTCTACATGAACTCTGGGATTTAACTCAGGTTCTCATGATTGCAAGGCAATCACTTTACTGACAGAGCTATCTTCTCTCAGCCTCACAATACTACTGTTTTTTCTAAATGTTTTATTTTTGATTGTGTATGTGTGACTGTATCTGTGGACCGGTTTATATGTGTACAGGCATCCAAGAGGCCTAGAAGAATTACCTGATGTGGGTGCTGGGAACCAAACTTGGGTCCTCTGCAAAAGCAGCAACACTCTTTACTGCTGAACTATCTCTCCAGCCCCACAGGTCTGATTTTACATAATAGGCTGGACCTGTATATTTTGTTTCTCAGGATCAGAGATTGTTTCTTGCAGAGACATGAAACATTGTGGAAACATTGTGGACAGTGGTTACTCTGTGAACCCTAACAAGATAAAGCCAACAGGTTATGAAGAAAGGGCTCTTTTTCACACTGCTTGATGGCAGCCATCTCTGCTAGGACTATCAGCTTGCCTAGAGAGTATCCTACAAACTCGTACACAGTGCTGAAACATGGAGGAAGGTTATTAATCATGTAGTCAAAGATGTAGTTCCATAGCTGGGAATAGTGGTTGGTGCAAACCATTAATCCCATTACTTTGCAGGAGGCAGAAACAATCATATCTCTGTGAGTTCAAGGCTAGCCTGGACTGCATAGTGAATTCCAGGCCAGTCAGGGCTGCACAGTGAGAGCCTGTCTCAGATAAATGAATAAGCAAACAAATAAATCATTGTTTCAAGAAGGGGGAAGAAGAAAATCATTGTTTCAACATGTCAGATATAATCCTCAGTTTTGTCTTTAAAAATTTCCTTCCGTGACTGGAAAAATGACTCAATAGGTAAAGCATTTGAAGGCACTTGGGAGCACAAACCTGAGTTGATCCCTGTAACCCATATGGTGGAAGAAGAGAATTGACTTCACAAAAATTATCCTTTGACCTTCACATATGCACTAAATTAAAAATAAATGAAATAAGTTTCATGCCCTTGAACCTCAGGAACATACCTGTAGTTTACTAGAACACATCCATTCCTAGGGCAGTGCTGTCCATTCAAATAAATGCCAATGTTTTTTGGAGGGTTTTTTTTTTTTTGGTTTTTCGAGACAGGGTTCTCTGTGTAGTCCTGGCTATCCTGGAACTCACTCTGTAACCAGGCTGGCCTCGAACTCAGAAATCCGCCTGCTTCTGCCTCCAAGTGCTGGGATTAAAGGCTGCGCCACCACCGCCCGGCGCATTTGGAGGGTTTTTGAGGTTTGATTTTTTGGGTTTTGGGTTTTTTTTTTTTTGTTTGTTTGTTTGTTTTTTGAGACAGAGTAGCACTGTGCAGCCATGGCTGTTCTGGAACTCCCTATGTAGGTTATGTAGACCAGGCTAGCCTCAAAGAAATCTGCCTCTGCCTTTTGAGGGCTAGGATTAAAGCCGTGTGCCTCCTTGTCCAGCCCAGTACTTCTAATAAGGAATACAACAAAAAAGATAAAACCACAGGATTTAAGAGCCACAGCTGTAAGACTCAACAATAGAAGGGAAATCGTGGGTAGGCAGGTGGGAGTGGGAGGGTGGCTGGAGGCACATCCTCATAGAAGCAGCAGGAGGAGGGGGATGGGATAGGGGGTTCCTGGGTATGGGGGGGGGGATGGGGAAAGGGGATTATATCTGAAATGTAAATAAAATATCCAATAAAAAAGTAAAAAAAAAAAAAAAAAGAAGTTCGGAAAACATACCAGACTTAGGACACTTAGAAGGTTACAAGACTTATAAGGCTTCTTCCCAAAGTTATATAAGTAGTAAATAATTACTAGGAAAGAGACTTTTCTATGGAGTAGCCAGCAAGTTGGACAGGGAGTTCCAGGCATACAGTATTCACAAGTTATCCCTGATGCTGGCATGGCCTTTTGGTGATTTATCTGCCTTTGCTGATTTATCACCCATAGTCCTATAAATAACCCAAATAACTAACTAAAAAACAAAGACAAAAAAATAACACAAGGCTCACAAATAATAAAAAGAGAGCACTTGAGTGAGTTCCAGGACACCCAGGGCTACAAAGAGAAACCCTGTCTCGAAAATAAAATAAGAATGAAAAATAAAAAATAAAAAATAAAATAAAGAGAGCACTTAACCTCAGGACTTTGGCTGGGAGGTGCATTTCAAACTTCTGTCGCACATAAAACAAAGGGATGTGCTCTTTTAAATGTGGATTTTAGAAGAGGAAGTGTTCAGTTCTTGTAATAAGCCTCTTTACCACTGACTTTTTATCTTTTTTCTTCCTTTCTTTCTCCTTCATCTCCTCCCCTTTTTTTCTCTTCCTCTTTCTTTTTTAGTGCAGATCAACATAGGACTAGGTCTTCAGGCTGTAATGCTGTTTCCCAAAACCAACGAACCAGACTCTCGAATGATATATTCCAGTGCAGTGAGCTATTGCTTATTGTATGCCTCTAACTCTGATGTCATGGAACCCAAAACTCAAAGAAACCATGTGTCCTGCTGATTTGTTGAGGAAACTCTTTGCTGAGATTTGCTGACTGGTTGACTTCATCCTCAGGGAGGCACTTGTTGGGAAGGAAGGTGATCTTGGGATATCATTTAGGCAAACAAGGCACACAGCAGGTGCTCAGTAAAAATGCCAACCTTGGTGGCATGGAACAGAGCTGTGGAGGAAAGCAGAACCCCTATGCCTCCCAGTCCTCTCTTCCTGCTCCTTCCACCCAGTGTCTCCAGTCTCTCTTCCTGTCCCCAGTTTAGGAATCAAAGAGAGAGGAGAGAATCCCCTGATGCCCCTGGGCCAGCCTAAAGGTGCTGTGGAAATTCCCACCTCTGTCCTGAGCCTTGGGTATAGATTCCCTCTCCTCCTGATGCTCCAGTGTCTGTTCTTGGGTCTGGTCTGCCATCCTGTAGTCCCAAAGCCCCATCAGGGCCAATCCAGAACTAGCAGCAAGATGGAGAAGGCTAGCTAGAGACCATATCTGAGCTTTCTAGTTTCAACTTCCTTCTAGAAGGATTTCTTGCTTGTGTCTCCAAGAAGTCTGGGAAGTAACATACACAGAGAGACACACAGAGACCTCTCTCTCTCTCTCTCTCTCTCTGTCTCTCTCTCTCTCTCTCTCACACACACACACACACACATACATAGAGATTCTCTCTCTTTCTCTGTGTCCCTCCCTCCCTCCTCCCTCCTTCCCCCTGCCTCACCCCACTGTACTTTGCAACACAGAGATTTCCCAGGAAGAACAGAAGAAACCAAACAAGACATCACTGGAAATCAGAGGCTCGGGTTGTAGTGTGAATCAGGAACTTGTATTCTAGTTTGCCCTTGGCTATTGTGACAAAATACCAACCGAAACCAACCTGGGAAGAAAAGGTTTATTTGGTTTACACTTCTACAATACAGTCCATCACTGAGAAAAGCTAGGGCAGAATCTCAAGCAGGACCCTGGAGGCAAGAACTGAAGCAGAGATAGCGAAAGATGGATCTTATTGGCTTGCTCTTTTTTCTCTCGACTCAACCCAGGACCACCACCCAGGGGTGGCGCTGCCCACGGTGGACTGGTCCTTCCCACATCAACTGTCAATCAAGACCATTCCCCACAGACATGCCCGAAAGCCAATTTAATGAAAGCAATTTCCCATTGAGGAATTGTGTCTTGCCAGGTGTCTCTAGTTTGTATCAAATCCACCAAAGATTCCTCGATTTCCTCAGTGTCCCTGGAAGTCACTGATGGCTAAGACTGTAGATTGGAGCCCAGTGTTGTGTCCTAACCTGGGACCCATGGCTGGCTAAGTGTAGTCACCTTAGTTCCTAAGGTTGGCCTTCCTGGAGAGAATGAAGTAAACACTGGTGTCCATAAGATCTTAGAATGTGTGTGAAATAGGGGTAGGGGTGGGGGTGGGGCATCCAGATGAGATGGGGATTGGGCTGGAGGTCAGTTTAGGGGTGACAGCATGAAGTACAATTTTAAGAACTCACATGATTGATTATACAGTCTGGATTTGGTCACATCAGGGCTTTGGGGGGTTTGCACTGCTGCACTGTGGTGTTTGGAGAACCTAGTTTGTGTTAGAGTGAGAGGCCCAAGGACCTTTCCAACAGACCTCTGAGCCACAGAACATCAAACCTGGGAAGGCTGGCTCCACAGTGGAGTTTTCTCTGGTAGGTGGTGACTATGCTGAGTTCAAGATCCGTGGAGCTATGTACTTTAAATGGTGCACGGTGTGCTATGACACTTTCTACCTGAGAATGTTGCCTGAAAGAGAAACAGAATCCAAATTGCCCCTTCCATAGCAGTTTCTTGAGCAGCCAATGCTCAAGAGGGTGGAGACTGACAGTACGGCACCTGGGAGCGAAATCTGGTTGTTCAAAAATACCGTTCAGGGGCTGCCTCTGGCCTCAGGTAGGCTCTTCCTGAAACTTCATAGTATGACATTACAAGTAGTCACATTGGGTGTATTTGTATATTTTCTGTTAGATTGTAACAAGGGGAGAATTATTCCATTCCACTCACACCATTGGGAAGTTAGGAAAGATGTTCTCTGGCTTGTCCCATGAACACACCACACTTTGCAAACTCACGGTAGCCTCTGGCACGAGAACAACGGTCTCTCACAGATGCCGGTGATAGCTCAGCGTGGAATACTTTAAAAGTGACTCCAGCCGGGCGTTGGTGGCGCACCCTTTAATCCCAGCACTTGGGAGGCAGAGGCAGGCGGATTTCTGAGTTCGAGGCCAGCCTGGTCTACAGAGTGAGTTCTAGGACAGCCAGGACTACACAGAGAAACCCTGTCTCGAAAAACCAAAAAAAAAAAAAAAAAAAAAAAAAAAAAAAAAAAAAAGTGACTCCGAAGATTCAGAGGTGAAGAGGACATAGCTACTTGTGGACGGAGAGGGAGGCACTATGTTTTGTTGCATGAGGGCAGAGCAGCTGCCACATGTTACAGCAGCTGGATGTGAGGGGGGCAGGGAAAGGGAAGAGACATATCCCAAAGTCCCAACATCCTGCACTCGGACTCTGCAAGGCTATCTGGTAACCTTTCCCCTTAGCACTTCACTGCTAATGCCAGACACACTGAGTCAGACTTGGACCAGGCCAAGTCCATTAACTGCTTCTTGAGAGGAAATCCAGTCCATCCACAGTCTGTGGATTATTCAGCATTTAGGGCACGCCAAAATAAAAACACAAAGAAACAGGGACCGTGACCCGTGACAAGAACAGACTGAGCAGAAAGAGTTCAGGAGAGACTTCTGTAACAGCTGCTGCATGCAAGGAAGACGCTCTGAAGCTCTCAGCAGCTGTGTGAAGGCAAAAACCGAGGGAGAGTGTACTCTTCTGATGTTACACTCCTTAATGTTTGGCCTCTTTCCTGGCTCTGCCTTTCACAGAGAATCTAATCTGTTTGTAATTAGGTTCAGTGGGAGGAAGGGATGTTGAAAGTCCAGGGTCAAGCTAGAGATACAGCCTGGTCAGTAAAGTGTTTGCTAGAGAAACATGAGGATCTGAGCTCCATCCCTAGAACCCACATAAAGAAGCCCAATGTGGGCCTGGAGGTGGTGATGCAGGACTTTAATCCCAGCACTGGGGAGGCAGAGACAGGCAGTTGTGAAGGGTGAACAGGAACAACAGGCAATTCTGTGTGATGTGACAGTGGACATGTTGTTTTCTATTTGTCCAGATCTGAAACATGTGGCTGACAAGTCAAGGCCCGTTGTAAACCTTGAATTTGGGCAAAAGTACCCATGTCCCTGTACGTTCATCAGTGTAGCTGCCCATCCCTCACTAGTGTGACACATTACCAAAGAAAAGAGACTGAGGAAGAAAGTAGATTGGTAAGAACTAGAAATCTGGGCTGCAGAGATGGCTCAGTGGTTAAGAGCACTGGCTGCTCCTCCAGAGGTCCTGAGTTCGAATTCCCAGCAACCACATGGTGGCTCACAACCATCTGTAATGGGATCTTGGTGCCATCTTCTGGTGTTTCTGAAAACATGGTACTCATATACATAAAATAAATAACTGAATTAAAAAAAAAAAAAAAGAACTAGAAACTACTTTCTTTACCATTTGGGGGTTATCTTTATTTTATGCCAGATGGTTGTGAACCATCATGTAGTTTCTGGGAATTGAACTCATGACCTCTGGAAAAGCAGTCAGTGCTCTTAACCACTGAGCCATCTCTCCAGAAGTATTTATTTTTTTTTTTTTTTTGGTTTTTCGAGACAGGGTTTCTCTGTGTAGCTCGGGCTGTCCTGGAACTCACTCTGTAGACCAGGCTGGCCTCGAACTCAGAAATCCGCCTGCCTCTGCCTCCCAAGTGCTGGGATTAAAGGTGTGCGCCACCACCGCCCGGCCAGAAGTATTTATTTATTTTTACTCTATTTATGTGCTCCAGAATACATTTATGTGTTCCGTGTGTATGCTAGTACCCAAGGAGGTCAGTAAAGAGTGTTAGATCTCCTGCAACTGGATTTACAAATGATTGTGAGCTACTATGTGGGTGCTGGAAATTGAATCTGGATCCTCTGCAAGAACAAGTTCTTTTAACCACCAAGCCATCTCTCTAGCCGTTTGTTTGTTTGTTTTGAGGCAGAGTCATACTATGTAGCTCTGACTGGTCTGGAGCTCTGTGAGCTCCTCCTGCTGCCACTTACCAAGTGGTGGAGTTAAAAACGTGTGCTTGGTTTTGAGAGAGAGAGAGAGAGAGAGAGAGAGAGAGAGTGTTCACATAGTCCAAGCTGACCTCGAAGTTGCTATTTAGCTAAAAAATTAATGCTGATCACTATGCCTTTACTTCCAGTGTTGGGAATATAGCCATGCATCATCTTGCCATGTTTATGTACTGATAGGGGAATGAAACTCAGTGTGTTCTATGTGCAAGGAAATTAGTCTACCTTGCCTTGTGCACATTTTTTTTCCTGTAAACCCAAAGCTGCTCACAAAAATAATTATTTATGGGTGCTGGAGAGACAGCTTAGAATTTAAGAGCATTTCTAGAGGTCCTGAGTTCAGTTCCCAGCAACCACACTTTGGCTCATAGCCATCTACAGTGAGGTCTGGTGCCCTCTTCTGGCCTGCAGGCATACATGCAGGCAGAACACTGTTCACAGCCGGGCGGTGGTGGCGCACGCCTTTAATCCCAGCGCTTGGGAGGCAGAGGCAGGCGGATTTCCGAGTTCAAGGCCAGCCTGGTCTACAGAGTGAGTTCCAGGACAGCCCGGGCTACATAGAGAAACCCTGTCTCGAAAAACCAAAAAAAAAAAAAAAAAAAAGAACACTGTTCAGGCCGGTTCTGCTGCTCCAGTCCTCTGGTCAGAGTCTAGCAAGAGAGAGAGTGGGGATGGAGTGGCGAGAGACTCGAAGAATGGAGACAAGACAGAGGGTCTAATGAAGTCTTTTTTTTTGTTTTGTTTTTTGTTTTTTGTTTTTTCGAGACAGGGTTTCTCTGTGTAGCCCTGGCTGTCCTGGAACTCACTCTGTAGACCAGGCTGGCCTTGAACTCGGAAATCCGCCTGCCTCTGCCTCCCAAGCGCTGGGATTAAAGGCGTGCGCCACCACCGAAATCCTGGGTATTTATACCCTTTACCACATGCCTTGCCCTCGTGGACAAGCACAGCTGAAGACACTATGTCATGTGCCTTGCAGCGTGGAGACCACGTTCGCCTTGCAGCTGGGGGCACTAAGCAGCAAAACAAGATATGTGAGAAAAACAAGATGTTTATCAGAGTGTGCTCAGCTGTTGTGGGCTGTTGAAAACAGTCTCTTGTCAGGGTATATGGCTCGAGATGGCTGTAAAGATGATAGCCACTTTCTGCTAGAACTCGGCTCCCAACAGATCACTATACATCATAAATAAATAAGCCTTTTTTTTTTTTTTTTTTTTTTTGGTTTTTTTCGAGACAGGGTTTCTCTGTGTAGCCCGGGCTGTCCTGGAACTCACTCTGTAGACCAGGCTGGCCTCGAACTCAGAAATCCGCCTACCTCTGCCTCCCAAGTGCTAGGATTAAAGGCGTGCCCACCACCGCCCGGGAAGCCTTTTTTAAAAAATAGAAAAACAAAAAATTAATTGTTTATAAAAGCTATTTTATAAGAGAAAGTACTGGGGAGGGAAGGGGATATTTTGCTGCATGCCAAGGGCAATGCTTATTCCATAAAACCCTGACAGGCCCAACGGGAGATGTCTGTCACAGTGTGGACACTATCGCTGCTGCTGCTGCTGCTCTGGGCTGTACCCACATTCCAAGATAAGAACATGAAGGTGGTTTTAGGCTACAAGGTGAGCTCAGGCTGTGCCCTCCCATGCATGTCTATTAGAAGACTGGAGGCAGGGTGGGGAATCCAGGACCTCGATGGAGCAGAGGTGACAGGGACCTGGAGCATCTGGCAGGCCCAGTGGGAAGGGATTCAAGAACACAGACGGTGAGTGGTACAATCATAAAGGTATCTGAGGGTCTATATCTCGCTGCTACACCTAACCTTCATGCAACCCCATTTTAGTGAAGTCCTAAAGACACAGCAGATTGGGAGAATGTTCCACAAGGCAGAGTACAAGGACTCTCCTAGGGTCTCCCCTGACTCCTTTCTGTGCAATGTCATATCCCTGGTTGCCTTTGTGCACACCCTTAATCACCCGATGCTCTGTCCTATTGATCTGTGAGTCCCTTCTCCTCTGCCTTCTCTCCTGTGTGCCCTGTGTGCCCTGCTGTGCAGGATTTGCCTGCAGTCTTTCTTGCCCATGTTCCCCGTTCTAACACTTGTCTCTATCTTCTATGTCCCAGCTGAACTTCTGGGATCCTGGCCTACAACAGACACTTTTTTCTTTTCTTTTTTTTTTCTTTTTTGGCTTTTTTGAGGCAGGGTTTCTCTGTGTAGCCTTGGCTGTCCTGGAACTCACTCTATAGCCCAGGCTAGCCTCGAACTCAGAGATCCACTTGCCTCTGCCTCCCGAGTGTTGGGATTAAAGAGGTATACTGCTATGGTCAGGCTCACATGCTCTCTTTTGCTCTCCCCACTTCTTCCTCTTTTCCCAGGTCAGAAAACTCATCTTGAGTTGAAGGGAGGTTAATAGAAGGAAGCCGGAGTGGTTAGAGTCAATGTCTAAACGGAGAAGGCCCCCTGGGAACTGGGTCAGCTGCTGCTTTGAAGCAGGTAAACAAAACCCGGATGTTTCAGGGGATCGGAGAGATGTGTCGATACAATTCTGAGTGTCAGAGCGACTGCTGTGTCACCAACAGCTTGAACCCACAGAAATTCTGCACCCCCCAGACTGTGTTTTTGCAATGTGTGTCCTGGAAGAAGGTGAGTGGGGCCCTGAGGGAGGGAAAGAAATCGGCAGAGGACATCTAGCCCCACTCCTACCTGCTTTTGGATGAGGTAGAGGAAATGGGCCCCTTGGGAGGGAGACAGAAGGGAGTTCCCAGGGGTGGTAGAGGGAAAGGGAGTCCCTGGCAGCAGAAAGTCCCCTGCTCCCTCACAGCCAAACGGGTACCCCTGTGACGTAAACACAGAATGCCAGAGCAAGTGTTGCGTCAGGAATGGCAACAGCCTAGACAAGTTCTGCTCAGCAAAGACCATCTTCTTGCAGTGTGTGACTTGGCGCAAGGTGAGCACGGAGCAAGGGAACCATGGTCCCATGGGGCAGGGTCCCTGGTGAGAGGAGGGGGAGAAGGACTTCACTGGGATTAGATGATATCTGAGCCTCTCTCTCCAGCCCGAAGGAGACAAATGCCAAAACCACCTTGAATGCTGGACCCTGTGCTGCCTCCCACTGAGCGAGAACAGCCCTCCCCACTGCACGAAGCGCACGGGGCTCCTGGCCCTCTGCCTGCCGAAGGTGAGTAGTCACCCAACCCCTACCCACCAAGAAGCTGCCATAGGGGTGGGGTGAGGGTTATGTGTGAAACCAAATCCCACCAACAGAGGGCACAGTGGCTCCCAGTAGGTAGTGTCCATTTGTCTCTGTGGAGCAGACTTGGAGGAGGGCGGTTCCGGACCAGGCACTGAGCCCTGTGGGTATCAAAAGCCTGTTGATTCCACATGAAGGGACCAGAAACTTGCAAGTCAGGAAGCTGGTGTTAAAACTACCAGGAGCTGGAGCAGAACTAATCTTCAGCCCTATATGAGTGTGTGTCTGTATCGGTACATGTCTGTCTTTCTCAGTCTATCTCAATAGCTCTGTCTCTGTTTCCCTCTGACTCTGTGCGTGTATCTGTCTGTGGTGTCTACCAAGTAAAGGTACCATTACAACTCCCAGGCAGAACTCCTTTCCTTTCTGCCGGCTTTTAGTGGATTCCTGAGGACCAAAGCTCACAAAACAAGGACTATGGGGAATAAGGGCTTGTGGGAGTAAGCAGCCTAATTGTGTGCATGGGCTATGTATGCCATGGGGTCCTTGTGAGGTTAAGTACACAGTTTGTTGTTAGACATCATAATACCATCTGGTGCACGGGGGTCTATAGCTCCTAAGGTTAAGAATATGGCTCCTGTCAGGAGAGCCCAATCTATTGGGTGTGCTTTAGCTTGATCACCATGTCAGACATCCTGATACATGGCTACCTCAGGGAACAGTTTGAAAGAGGGCAGTAGTTCCATTCGCAATGTCTGGGCCCTGGACAACGGTGCTGTGGTCAGTGCTTAGAAGCTCATGTGATTTTTGTCTGTCTCTGATCTTTGCTGTCTTGTAGTGAATGAACACGATCTTGTGCAATACAGAACTAAAACTGGACTTCAGAGAGCAGAGAGTGCTTTGCTCGCATACAGACTCTTCCCTTATCTGGGTTCTGAAAATCTGTAGGAATTAGAGATGTCTGTTGCTTGTTGTTAACATGAATTCCTTGAGTCCCACACATGAAGCATCCAGGGGGAAAAAAATCACAGGATTGCTGTTCAGTTACTACACATAAATAAAAACTACTGATTGACAAGAACCTCGTCTAGTCCATGTTTTTCGATAACAAAAGTATGGAAATCTTTGGAAACATGAAGACACATTTAGGTCTGCTCAGCTCCACTGGGATCAACAGAAGGGTTTGAGATGTTGGTGTCCCTCTTTAAGCAAAAGATTCAAGGACAGGCTGTGGTCCAGCCTGGCCTGCACAGGGCTGTAAGTTCAAACTTCAGTACCACAGAAGAAGACAACTTTTGGTTAACTAACTTAAAATATTTATTACATCAACCCTATAAAAATTATAAATGTATAAGTTCAAAATGATGATATGCAATTTTTAATAATTGCTGACATTCCTAGGATATTTTATTTCCAACTTTTTGGCTTCATCATCATCTTTAACTATACTTAAGAAATAGCATTTTGGGGCCAACAAAGATGCCTCTTCGGTGAGTAAAGGCATTTTCTTGCCAAAGTTGATAACCTGAATTCTATCCCTAGGATCCAGAGGTTGTGTAGTCAGTTGGCCTGATGCCGTTTGTATTCTAATGTTAATACTGGTTCCTCAAGACGGGTTGCCCCTGAAGAGCAATTCATCATGCACTCAGGTGATGTCATGTGAACCTCTTCCCATTGTAACTGGTCACCAAAAGGCTAGAGCCTGTGATTGGGCAGTGGAGGGGAAAGGAGGGACTGGAGGCTCCAGAAGGGAAAGAGAGAGGACTGAGGAAGAGGAAGAAAAGAGAAGAAGGAGGAGAAGGAAGAAATTGAAATGGATGAGAACTGCTTGGCTGGGAGAAACTGCAAGTAGCAAGGGGTCTTGAACCTGGGGAACAAGTTACTTGTACTAGTACTAGACCTGCCCAATCTAGGCGTATGGCTTATAATGAAAATATCTGGATTGTGTGTCTTCTATAAGGGCTTATTAGAACTGGAAATTCCAGCAACAAGGTGGCCATCTAATCTGTCCTATACCTTCATATCCAGAGGTACACACCCCCTTTATATCCAGAGGTACACACACACACAAACACACATATACATATACAACCACATAGCTACACACACACACACTCTCATACACTCATACACAAACACACATTCTTGCACACTTGTGCACACATAACACACACATACAGAGATGGGGGGAAAGGCATTGTACCTCCCAACTGAATAAATGCAAAACTAAATAAATAGCATTCCCTGATGTCTTCTAATGAGAGAAAAGAAGAGCAGCTGAGTCCCCACTGAAGACACTGCCTGATTGCTTGAACAACCATGAGGACTTGTGATGGTTATTCTTGGTTGTCAACTTGATTACATGAGGATTCATTAAAACTCAAAGGACTGGGCATGCCTGTGAGAGATTTTTTTATTTTTGTTTGCTTTGGTTTTTCAAGACAGGGTTTATTTGTGTTAGCAGCCCTGGCTCTGGCTGTCCTGGAACAAACTCTGTAGACCAGGCTGGCCTTGAACTCACAGAGTTGCCTGCCTCTGCCTCTCGAGTGCTGGAATTTGTGCACCACCATTCCCAGCTGAGAGATTTTTTTTTTTCATATTAAATCATTTGACGTGGGAAGGATTGTTTCTGACCCAAATCTTTTCAGATCTTTATGTATTTTAATATGAGGATCAGTCAGGGTTAGTATGTAGTAGAATCTGTCAGCAGGTTAGGGTTCTGGTGCTGACTGTGGGTGGTACTCATCCTCTTAAGGGAAGGACAGCCTAACTGTGCTCAGTTTTATGATTAGTGCCTGGTTTGGGGAATTCAATTTTTTGTTATTTCTTTCTTTCTTTTTTTTTTTTTTTTGGTTTTTCGAGACAGGGTTTCTCTGTGTAGCCCGGGCTGTCCTGGAACTCACTCTGTAGACCAGGCTGACCTCGAACTCAGAAATCCGCCTCCTCTGCCTCCCAAGTGCTGGGATTAAAGGAGTGTGCCACCACCGCCGGCTTTTTTTTTTTTTTTCTTTAACCAAGATCACAGGGATGCAAAATGAAAACCATGAACCGAGACTGAAAAAGACACAGGAGTAAAGCAAGAAGGAGCCCTGAGCATGGGCTCAGGTGTTTTAGAAATTTCTCTAGTGAATGCGAGCCCGCTCAAGACCCTGTGCTGTTCCAAAGGCAGCCACCAGATGGTGCTATGGCCCTGGCATGAAAGCACCTGAGCAGGAGTTGGTAACTGATTCAGAGAAAATAAAACAGGCAAAAGTAGACTCCCCTTTGTGCCCAGACTTCTCTGTGAAGATCTGCTCTGTAACACTTGTTTTTCCTGCTCAATAGTTTCAGCCAGAGCCAAGTGGATTGCAAAAAGAAACATAAGGACGAAGGGGATCACTGCTCTGCAGAACCCCGGGCTGGAAGCCCCTGAAAACACAGTCTTGAACCTCTAAAATCAGAGATCGGGATGAAGGTTGATTCGGGAGGTGATTCCCAGGACTGTTGAGGCAGAAGCTTGGTCCTTGGAAAGTAAAAACCAGTGAAATGTTTCAAGATACAGCAGGCTGGGTAATGTTGGTCCCTGGAGCAATTACACCTCAGAAGTGCTTTGTGGCTTTAATAATATGGTGGTGGAAAATGGAGGTGGCCACTGTTCAGTGCATGTTTTATTCACGTCAGGAAAGACTGACACCTACAATTAGCATCAGAGACTACAGCTTAGTAGGGCAGTTGTCGGGGCCACCGCTGCAGTGTGGCGCTGTGTGGGCAGTTTACCCACAAACACAAAAAGCACACCCAGGCTGCACAGAGAAACCGTCCGAAAAGAAAGCAAGGCGCGAAAGAGGACTCGGTCTTGGAGGCAACCAGGGGTCCCTCTGCTAGAAATCTAGAGCATCTCATAATGTGAAGGTGGAACTGAGGACGAAAGTCTACTTATTAACCAATGAATGATGAGGACAGAAACCAGGTAGCAATGAATTACGGAAACAGTGAAGAGAAATGTATGAGTTTATCAGGTGCAATGAGGCAGAACGCTTGAGGTAAGAGCTGCCAAAAGGCAGAAGTTCCTCAGAGCCTTGATCACTCTATCATTGATGAGGGCATATTAGACTAGGGGACGTTTACAGTTGGGGCACAGCTGGGGTCTTCCAAACTTGACTCACATCATCTAGGAGTGAAGATGAGTGTTGTTTGAGGTGACTTCATGCAGTGGTAGCAGCTGAGGTGTACTGACAAAGCTCATGCCTTCACCTCTCAGAGAACAGGCTTCTGCTTCAGCAGCTACTGCTTCATACAGACTGCAGTTTCTTGCAGAGGTCTCTTGCCTCTTCTGCTGCCACTGGATCCAAGATAAGGTCTGTCCCTCACAGTGACATCTCATTTTGTCCCCTTTATCTTTACAGAAACCGATGTCTAGGGCTAGTTGTTGGTTGGAGGCCAGCTGCAGGCAGGCAGGTCAGTGAAAGCTGAGACACATATGACACGGGCAGCTGTACTGGTGGTTTTGTTAACTTGACACGAGCTGGAGTTATCACAGAGAAAGGAACTTCAGTTGAAAAAATTCCTCCATGAGATCCAGCTGTAAGGCATTTTCTCAGTTAGCGATCAAAGGTGGGAGGGCCCCTTGTGGGTGGTGCCATCCATGGGCTGGTAGTCCTGGGTTCTATAAGAAAGCAAGCTGAGCAAGCTGGGAGAAGCAAGCCAGTAAGTAACATCCCTCCATGGCCTCTGCATCAGCTCCTGCCTCCTGCCCTGCTTGAGTTCCTGTCCTGACTTCCTTTGGTGATGAACAGCAATGTGGAAGTGTAAGCTGAATAAACCCTTCCTCCTCAACTTGCTTCTTGGTCATGATGTTTGTGCAGGAATACAAACCCTGACTAACACAAATTGGTACCAGCATAGTGGGGTGTTCCTGTGACAAACTGATCATGTTTTGGGGAGGACTGTGGAAGGACTTTGGAACTCTGAGCTAGAAGAGCCATTGGGTGTTAAGAGCTCTGTGGGATGTTCTGTGGGAGCTTGGAAGAGAATGTTGAAACAGTGCAAACAATGGAGGCCTGGCTTGTGAAATTTCAGAGGGGAGATTAAAGACTCTTATCAGGGCCATTGTTGTTTTGATTGTGAAGATTCTGTGGTTTTGGTTAGCTGGGGCTGAAGAATCAGCTGTGATTAATAAGATACCAGAACTACTAAAGCAAAACCTTTGCATTACTGCTGGTTAGCTGGAGCTAAGAAATTAAGAAGATTAAGAAGAGACCAGCATCTCTGAGGAGAATCTTCTGGGAAGTGTTTTCTGAGAGCACAGAGGCTGTGTTTCAGAGATAGCCAAGGTTGTACCTTGTGCTGTGGCTGGACTTGGTAATGTGTAAGAGTCACCTAGGTGGTACTGGTTTTGAAGGCATGAAGGGGTCATGAAACCCTAAGACAGCAGCTGTGGAGTCTGATAGGCCAGTTCTGTTTCCATATTTCTCCTGATGCACCTTTTGCTCTGGGTCTTCCCAGGCTGTGGTGTGTCCTCATTCAAAGACTCTCACTGGACCCAGATTCTCACAGAGAAGCCCAAATAGCAGAAGTTATCACGGATCCTGCACATCCAAGACCATCATCCTCAAAGGTAACACTCTATTCCAGAAAGGAATGTCTGGCTCGAAGGCCACGCCACACTAATGAGGTGTCAGCACCAGTAAGCACCCTTTTGGACCTTGCATGAGCTTGGAGTCACTCCTCCTCTTGCTCAGGGCTTGAGGCATTGTGTTCCTTGGCTGTCAGTTCAGTACTCATCTACAGGAACCCCTTAGACACATGAGTGCTCTTAGCCAGAGGACACCCGTGACCTGCTGTCCACCCCTCATGGTGGGTTCTGTGGCCCTTGCAGTCCTGTGGCATTTGGACAGGGTCCTATGAGAGGCCTCCAATTCTACCCCAGACAGGGCTCTGGCGGAAGATGTCAAAAAAAGTCAAGAAAGAAAGAAAGAAAGAAAGAAAAGAAGGAAAGAAAAGAAAGAAAAGAAAGAAAGAAAGAAAGAAAGAAAGAAAAGAAAGAAAAGCCAGGCGGTAGTGGTGCACACCTTTAATCCCAGCACTTGGGATGCAGAGGCAGGCTCAGAGGATTTCTGAGTTCGGGGCCAGCCTGGTCTACAGAGTGAGTTCCAGGACAGCCAGGGCTACAAAGAGAAACCTTGTCTCCAAAACAAAACAAAACAAGACAGGTGTCACTGTATAGCCCTGGCTGGCGTTGAACATGCTATGCTCTCATAGAATCCACCTTCCTTTGTATTTGCTTGGGTTAAAGGTATATGTGATCACATCTGGGTATACTCTTGATGCCCTGGTTTTGGAATCAATCAGATGAGGAAGGTAGATGAATCTCTGAGTTTGAGGCCAGCCTGGTCTATATACCAAGTTCCAGGACAACAGCTTGGTCTACATAGAGAGGCCCAGTCTACCCTGGGAGGTGGTAGGTGTCGGAAAGACCAATCTGCCTCACGACTTTCCGGGATACAGGGGAACATTTCCCTCTACCACCTGCTCTGAGGCATCATTGTGCTCACAATGCCTTCATTCTGAGGCTTGGGCAGCCGTATAGTTGGGCACTGACAGTCATCAAAGGAGCTGCCGTGTCTGTTTTCAAAAGACCTCCAACATCTGGCTTGTTGTCTACTGACATTTCCTCACAGGAGGGGTCGGAGAGGATCACTGACCCTCACTTTGTATGCGGTTCCTCTTGCTTCTTCCTGGTCAGTTGTACCTTGTGTTAGGGAGGCGCTAGAGAATCAGAGCTGGGGAGCTATAGCGGAAGCTTATCTCTGAGGCTCTTAAGTTTTCTTCTGGGTTCTCAGTCGTGTTGGTTTGAGATTTTCTGGTGATACAACTGCTTTTAGGGCTACCACGTTAAGTTAGTCCAATAAACTCATTGGTTCTCCAAGATGGACTCCAGTGGAATACTGCTGTGTTTTGTCACTGGTGTCCTGTCACACAGGCCTGTCACTCAGCAAGGTGACCTGATTAAGACTCCGCCTCAAAACCCGAGCAAGACTCAGTGACAGATAACACCAAATCAGATGTACAGGTGGGTCCTGAGCTTCATCTGTATGGGCAAAGGTGGAAGATCACTGGCCACCACCTACCTTGGGCATTCTAAATTTTCTTTTACTGGACAAAGAGTTAACCTGATTTTGTGCAGTGCTAAAGACATTGGGGGTTCAAATCCAACCCCATGTGGTAACACATTCCTATGAGCTGCAAGCCCCATGCACAGAAAGTGGGAACTTGAAGGGTGGGTTCCATGCAGAAAACCTGACAGACTCTGGTAACATGGGCTGCTGAGTTCACAACATTTAGGGTCATGTGTCACCCAGGGACGACCTGTAAGGTCAGTGGAGCTCCATACAGACAGGGAGGGGGTTGTTGCAGCAGAAGTGTCACAAAAGCACAGCAGCTAGGGAGGCAAAGGAAGGAGGCGAGCAGCAAGGACCCATGCCAGCCACACTGTCTCAGGATGTCCTTGAGGTACTCTGAAGCCCAGAACCCCATACCCTAGGGAGGGATGCAGGCAGTGAGGTACCTGCCTCAGAGCCAAACAAAACACTGGACACATTTCATCCAAATCAAGGCTGTATTTATCTCTGTGTGTTGAGTGACATGAAGACAAGACTGTTTAAATAACCAGAGTCCACTGCAGAATCCAGGCTGGAAGGGACTGAATAGAGTAGTAGACAGGATGCTGAGTGCTGATTCTGCATAAATGTGGTAAAAAAAAAAAAAAAAGGACAAGCAGACAACAAACACACACCAAAACACACACATAAACACACCCCAACATACCCCCAACACACACACACACACACACACACACACCAACACCCACCCAACACACACACCCACACACCAATACACACCCCCACACCAACACACACCCCACACCAACACACCCACACCAACACACCACACACACCACACACACACCAACACACATACACACACCACACACACACACACACCACCACACCACACACACCACTACACCCACACACACACTACCACACCCACACACACACCACATACCACACACCACACCACTACACCCACCCACACACCACCACACCCACACACACACTACCACACCCACACACACCAACACACACCACCACACCCACACACACACCACCACACACACACACACACACTACCACACCCACACACACCAACACACACACACCACCACACACCACACACCACGCACCCCAACCACACACGGGAAAGCTCAAGAGGGCAGGGATGCAAAACCAAAGCCAAACAAGGGACAAAGAGATGAGAGGCTTAGTGATGGGGAGGGCAGTGCCCAGATGCTGGGCGTGGGGAGCAAGAAAAACCTCAGTCTTCTGGTAACCAACCTTGAGGCTCTTGAACTTCCAGATTCTGCTTGGCCTACGCAAATTCAAAGAACACTGCAGTAAGACTAGCACACGGGTGCAGGTTGGTCCTTGTGAGTAGAGCCAGCCAGTCCTGAAGCCCACTGTGAGTCTAAGCAGACACCCAGGAGTGTGGCTCTCTGGGAGGTCCAACCATCTTGGTAGGAAGCTGAGAGACCTCTCCTCCTCAACACCTGCTCTGCCCCCCAGGCTTGCATAGTTGAAGGATAGTTGTTGTAGTTAAAAACTGTTGAGTGTGTTCACATGACAGCCTAGTGGGTTTTTGTGACCACGTACACAAATAACCAGAGGGGTTTCTAGAAACTTGTTATAGACTGTCCAGGTTAAGAATTTAATAAGTTTTATAATTATATCAACAGAGTATTTACATTTTTTTCTAAAAAAACAAACCAAGGAAATCCTCTTACATCTATGCAGAATAGAATAAGGCAGAAAAACCAAAGTTTTGTACATTATTATTAATTATTATTTTAATATATATCTGTAACGTCGGTTCCAAGTACCAAGGGAAGGCCAGAGCCGGGCCTGAGTTCGGAGCCTCACAGTGCGCTGGACAGAAAGACCGTTTCTTTCCATAAATAAGACAAACCCTGGGGCTCAAATGGGATCTGAAAAGTTAAACTGCAAATCCCAACTAAAAATTCTTTTTTTTTTTTTTTTTTTTTTGGTTCTTTAAAATGTCATTAGAGCACAAAATTAAGAAAAATACAAAACCATTAAAAATGCTTGTCACTTGTGAGGGGAGAAAGATACAAAGCTAAATTTTTCCCAGTGACCTAATCGCAAGCTCGGAAAATGAAGTCACCCCCAGAAAAGCGAAAAGTCCTCGGCTATGTAGGCTGCAGCGCGGAGCGGGTGGCTCTGCTCCCGGACTCAGGGAACCGTGCTCAGGTCCCAAGAATTTAAGTTGAGCCAGTCTCCGCCGGGACTACCGCGCTTCCACCTCGGGCGGGTTGCACGCAGGCGAGTAGTCCCGTGCCTCTCCAGGCCCGAGCGCCAGGGGCGTCGTCCTGGGACGCGCGGGCGGCGTGGGGACCCCACCCGCAGTCACCAGTGGAGGAGGCGCACCGAGCGCGGCGGCGGCGCGGCCGGCGGGGTGCGGGCCAGGAGCGCACCGTGCAGCGCCCCCGGAGCCAGGCGCGGGTAGTGCACTGGGGGCAGCAGCGCGGCGTCGGATCGGGCGCGCGCGCGCGCTCCAGCTCCTCCCGGCGCACCTCCCGCAGGCGCTCCGGGCTGTAGTCGTGAGGCTCGCGCTCCCGGTAGGCGCGCTCGGAGAGCTCGTAGGGAGAGGGTCCCGCAGCGGGCGGCGGGGCTGGGAAGGAGCGGCGCGGCAGTTCCAGGCCTCGGTAGGTGTCACGCGGCGGATCCCACACAAAGCCCGACGTGCCCAGGCCCAGATGTGTGGCTGTGGAGTGGGCGCTGACGCCCGTGAGGTCCGGCGTCTCGTCTTCCCTGCGCTCCTCCTTGACTTTCACGTCGCCCTGGGGCCGATCAGGCGTCTGCTTCCCGGACTCCCGACCCAGTAGACCTGCCAGGCGGAGACAGTCGCCCAGGGCTGCCTTGCAGTAGGGCGATGGAGGTCGCGCAGCCAGTTTGGCGCCATCCTCTTTGCTGGGTGAGTGGCTCTCCTTGACCCGAGTCTCAGCCTCACGCTCTGTGAGGACCCCGGGGCGGCTCAGCTCACAGGAGCCCCGCTGCAGGAGGCTGCTGATGGGGTGGCCCACTGGAGCTACAGGGGAGCCGTGGCTCAGCAGGCGCGTCTTCTCCAGGAGGTCCCTGGGGACAACAGGATAGAGCCATTACTTACAGCGGCTACAGCTACTGGAAAGCTGTTTGTCAAGTTTCTTGGTCTCAAGTTTCCTGCTGTGTGGAGCCTCTTTGTCTCCTGGGCTCCTGGGCTTGTGCAGTGTTAGAAGTACCCCAGTTGAGAGCACACAACAGGAAACTCTTAACATCCTTCCCTGGTTATTGGCTCGGCTCTTTATACTGCCCTGGGTGGCTGCAGCAGGGCAAGTTTAGGGAAGTTCTCCCACATGGGTTGCAGGTGGGGGAAAGCAAGGCAGCATGACTGCGCCAACCCTGGAATTCTCTGCTCAAAGCGTAAGCATTCACAGGCACCAACTGTATGCAGCTGCTTTCTGTTGGTTTATGTTAGCATTTTGTCTAAACTCCACCCCCACAGTTATGTGGCAACAGCCAGGTATGCTCTCTCACTCTCTTGCCTCTCACTACTCCCTTCCCCTGTCCCCTTCCCCATCTCTCCACGTGGTCATGGCCGGCCTCCTCTCCTCCCCACCCCTTCTCTCTCTGTCTCTACTACCCTCTTAACTCCTCTCCCCATGCCCTGAATACACTATATTCTATATCATCATGTGACTGGTCCCTCAAGCGGAAGAGATGCCTCAGCATGGACCCGCTGAGACATCCCCTTTCTTTCTTTTTTTTTTTTTTTTTTATGTTTTTCGAGACAGGGTTTCTCTGTATAGCCCTGACTGTCCTGGAACTCACTCTGTAGACCAGGCTGGCCTCGAACTCAGAAGAGACATCCCCTTTCTTATAAACACATCATGGATGGATATCTGCCTTAAATTCCCTCAGCAACAGCCTAAAAATGCAGGCCTGTAATCCAGCCCATGAGAGGCTAAGACATAACTCACAGGTTTGAGACCCACTATAAAGTTCAAGGCTAGCTTGGGCAACTTGCCCTGGGGCCCTTGAGGATTCTGTGGCAGAGAACTACTGCCACCCTGAGTCAAGAGAGACAATAGTCCTTTACACCCACCCTTTTCTGGTAGGGTCCCCAGCTCTTCTCCTGCATCTGCTCAAAGCAGGGGGCAGTTGGGAACAGGCCAGGGCCCTGGGGACTGACCAGGGCCCTTGGGGAGCACCCTAAGGAAGGTTGTGCCTGCAGCAGGAACTGCATGGATCAGGCTAGCTTTTGTCTCCTGGGGACCTCCCACCCCACTTTCAGTCTTCGGTGCTTACAGTGGGAGGTAGCTCGTGTGCTGGACACTAGTGACCTCCACACATCTGCTTTACACCCAGCAAGCTCCTTCCAACCAATGTCTGCTATTGGGGAGAAGCAACCTATGAGGTGGCCCTTACCCAAGTAGGGCTCCCAGATCAGACCAGAGTCACCTCAGTGAGACAGGCACTCTCAAGAGTCCACCTGCCACTGGGTGTGGTGGTAAATACCTTTAGTACCAGCACTACAGAGGCTGAGGCAGAGGGATCTCTGAATTCAAGGCTCACCTGGTCTAAAGTTCCAGGACAGCCAGGGCTACAGTCTCCCTATGTACAGGGTCTCTCCTGTCTCAAAAAGAATTCACTGTCATTCCCATAAACAATCCCATCCTCAGTTCAGGAGAGGAGGTATGTGAAGCCTACAAGGGTCGCTGCTTAGGGTTTGCTGGACTTGAGGACATCGCTGTCTCGGGCAACTCCTAGGAATGTCAACCAAGCAGGCTTTTGACCCTAGACTGCCTGCTAAAAACACACATTACATTGATTGCTCAAATATGACTGCAGTGCACCCTCAAGTCTTGTATTTGGGACATCTGTGGCAAAAGAAGGAACCGTCACCTAGAGTGAGGCTGCTCACCTGGCTTACTACCTGAAACCTCCAGGTCTAGGCAGGCTTTGTCTTTAACAGTGCAAATTCCAAGCCGGGCGGTGGTGGCGCACGCCTTTAATCCCAGCACTTGGGAGGCAGAGGCAGGCGGATTTCTGAGTTCGAGGCCAGCCTGGTCTACAGAATGAGTTCCAGGACAGCCCGGGCTACACAGAGAAACCCTGTCTCGAAAAACCAAAAACAGTGCAAATTCCATTCTGAGGTTTTATTGGTGTGCCATTCGGTTTGAAGTCTTCCTGGTCTACCCTCCGACCCTCCCTCTCACTAACTACGGACCTCTAGAGCAGAGGCCTTTGCCGTTCCCCACACCAGTGCATCCAACACCCACACACTAAGACTCAGTCCAGGTTCAGTTACGAGTCCCCTCAACCGACAACTCAAGAGGTCCTCTAGCGCCATAGGGAATCCCTGTTCCAGCCCCCAGACACTTTCTGGTTGTTGCTGACCATTTATTACCAGAAATGAGCTACTTACCTTGCCTAAAATGGATGCAAGACTTCCATCCCTACACACTTTGGGTTGCCTCAAAATAAATCTGAGGATATTAGTAAGCCTGTTGACTGACTGGATCCAATACAAATTGGATACTTTTGGCTTTCAAAGTCTCACAGACTCAGAAAGCTTTCTAAGACAGAAGGGAAACAGTTCTACACGTCTCTTTATGCTTACTCCTGCCTTAGCCTTTATTTCTTCATTTCCACTTATGAGGAGTTATCAGCTCACCCCACCACACCACACACACCCAGGGAGATGGTTTCTCTGTGTGCCCTGGCTGTTCTGGAACTAACTATAGACCAGGCTGGCCTCCCTCAAACTCTGAGATCCGTCTGCCTCTGCCTCCTGAGTGCTGGGATTATGCCTTTTGTTCGTTTGTGTTGAGACAGGTTTTCTCTGTGTGTGGCCCAGGATGTACTGGAACAGGGATTAAAGGTGTGTTCTACCATACTCAGCCCATCAAATTCCCTATACTCTCTCAGATGCTAATCTGACTGACCTCCCTATGTCACAGGAATGAATGGAAATACAGATCTCATTTCTTTGACACAAAAGGTCCAATTAAGACCTGGGGCCTCTTCCCTCTTGAGGGGCCCCATAAATCCTGCCCAGGGCAAAAAGCCAGCTCTGCTCCAGAAGGCTGTTGATGGTTTCAGGTGGCCACAATAGAATTTTATCTGTTTTGGTGCTAAACAGTAACTGCTGGTGTCCTCCCTCCACAAACAGGGCTGGCAACCTTCCTTCGGGAGACTGAGGTCACACTCCACCTTGAGACAAATATTAGCCTAGCCTTTTTTTTTTTTTTTTTTAAATAGAGCACCTTTACTCTCTTTCTGTCCTTGTCTACTTTGCAACTCAGCAGAGAGAACTCATGCTATGATCCTGGCCACTCTAGGACCCTGGTTATCTATGGACCCTGCTTCCTCAAGCTGGGACTATGCTATTTTTGCCTGTGTACGCCATAGGCTCCATCCCCTCCTATATCCATCCATACTAACTAAAGTGTCTTTCTAAAGTAAAGGGTGTAATGAGCCCCATTTGATCCTAGGAGATGGTGGATCGATCCCACAGGGATTCCGCCCTGGTTAGGGTTAGTTAGGCTGAGCTCACCCTGCACAGAAATGTGGTTTGCTGCCATCTTAGCTGGTGAACTCATTAAAATGGAAGCAACCATGTGACCCTGCCCCCATCTTGGTGAATGTGACCATGTGGAACCAACAAAAAACCAGCAGCATCCATAACACTCCTTGGTACGGCCTAGTCCTCTGGAGATCACTAAACCCCTTTTATGATCAACTACAGAGGTAGCCGAGGAGCCTGCCTGACTCCACCTTGGACTTGAACGCCATCTTACGATAAAGACAAACTAGATTTACTACTGTTTACGATTAAATCTCTTTCTCAAAGAGTGGGCTATGCCCCACCTGTAACTTTAACTACAAACAGTTCTGTAAACCCACTCCAAGAAACGGCAACCATGTCTTTGTTTCAAAAAGTTATGACCACCTTGCAACCCTACCTTTGTCCAAAGGTTATCATGACCACCCATTGTTATGACCACGTTATGCTTTGCTTCTGTCATTCTGCTGATCTTGCCCAGTCCCCCATGTGGAAGCCCGCTTCCCCTGAGCTATAAAAACCCTGATCTTGCCCGTGTTCAATGCTGACCTCTCTAAACCTGCCTGAAGGGAGGCAGCCTGTGCATACAAATAAAAAAGCTTGCTTTAATTAATTTGTCCATGATGATTATTTGGGTAGATTGTTTTTTTTTTAATCACATCTTTGGGATTAACAGTAACATCATACATCATAAGTTCATATATATATGTAATTACATAAAAATAATAATATTTTTAGTTTTGACAGTGTGGTGATTTGAATAAGAATGACCCTCAAAGGCTCATATGAGTGTGGCTTTAATGGAGAAGCATCGTTGAGGTGTAAAAAGCCCATGCCAAGCTCAGTCTATCAGTGTCTCAGTCTTTTAATCTGTCTGTCTTGTCTGTCTCTCTTGGCTACTTCTCTAGCACCATGCTTGCTGCCACGATCCCTGCCTTGATAATGGACTAATAACTCTCTACAGTTGTAAACAAGTCCGCAATCAAATGCTTCCTTTCATGGTGTCTCTTCATAGCAATAGAAGTTGGTAGCAGGAGTAGCTATTGCTGTGCCAGGAACACCAATGTGGTGCTGAGGATGGGTGGTATGAATCGTGTTGGCCCAGTTCAAGAAACTTCAGAGGGGAAGAAAATGGATTGAAAGTGGCCGACAGACCATTTTGACAAAGAATGTGGCTGCTTTTTGCCCTTGTCCTGAAAATATGCCCGCAGCTGAACTGAAGAGTTTTTAATTAATGGCACTGGCAGAGAGTTCAGGACAGCCTAATATTGACTGTGTAATGTGGTTATTAGTGATGGCTCTTACGCAGACCTATCATGAAGAGGAACAAACTGGACAAAGATTAAAGGTTAAAGAAAGCCTGACCCTAGATAGAATAAAAGGAGTCATGACCTCACAGAAAGGCTCCACCCAGGTAAGCTTCCAACCTGTGAAAAGGACTCAAAGGGAAGCTCCATCAGCAAAGGAAACCATCAGCAAGAGAGAGAGCAGAGAGCAGAGAGTTCCAGCCGCATCAGACGGAAGAACCTGGCAGCTTCAGCCATGTGGATCTGAAGGTTTTAGTCACAGGGGTTGTGGAATCTCGCTCCACAGCTAAGGAAAGCTGCTGAGGCCAGGCGAGTGTCAGAGGTGTCCCTGCATGGGGGCCTGAGAGGCCTCTGCATGGAACTGTGAAGGCGAAGCTCAGATTGCGCTGGAAGCTCCAGGATGTTGGAGATGGCAGCGGTGGGACCCCTGCCCAGGAGAGCTGCACACTGGCCGCGCACGCGAGCGGGGCCAGCCTGAGAGAGAGTGTGTGCTGCAGTCGACAGAGCTGAAAGATTGATTTGGCATCAGACACGGAAGACACATGACTGGGAATCTGCCCTGCGGGTTTTGGTCTTCAGCAGGCTCTCTTTCTTCCCTTCAGTGTCGTTGTGTGTGATCTGCTTTTTGACCTTTGGTTCTGAGATTGCCTTTTGAGACTTTGAGGCAGTCCTGAGACTGAAAGCCTGTGGAGCCTTGTGAAGCTGAACTGAATGCTTTGTTGGTTTTTTTTTTTTTTTTTTTGGTTTTTGCATTATGAATACGGCTACAAGCCTGGGGGTGGGTGGGTGTGGGGGTAAGGGAGTATGCTATGGTAGTTTGAGTACAAACTCATAGATGGAGTCTTGTTGGGGGAAATGTGTCACTACGGGGTGAGCTCTGAGGTTTCAAAACCTAGCCCTGTGTGCCAACCCCTACCACCTCCTTTGCATATCAGGAGGTAGCTTTCAGCTACTTTTGTAGTGCCAAGGTTGGTGCCAGGTTGATAATAGACTGACCCTCTGAAGTAAGTGTAAGCAAGCCAACAATTAAAAGCTTTCTTTTATTATAAGGCTTCCCGTGGTCATGGTGTCTCTTCACAGAGATGGAACAGTGACTAAGATGGTCTTTATACGGCACATTTACTGGATCCTAAGGAGGACCTAAGTTTTCCCTCTCACGCTGGCACAGTAACAAAGGGAGCCAACACTCAACATCTGTGGAGACTCAGAGATAAACCCTGGTAAAGCACAGATCCCAACAGAGACCCAGTGAGGAGCTGCTATGGAAGGTAGGCACTGTTGGGTCTCAATGCCAATATTCTGCCGGTATCTCCAGGCCTGGTTTCCTCTAACAGAGATAAAATGTTCCTTCTCCCTCCAATAGTCTTGTTCCACATGTATCTGCTTTTGTTTCTGCTTGACCTAAGAATATGTTTACTAAAGATCTTTATGTTAAGTTTCCCTTTCACAAAGTGACTGCTCTTCCAGGTTCAGTTTCCAGCACCTACACGGCAGCTCACAACTGTCTGTATGTAGCTCCTGTTCTAGGAGATCTGACACCTCACACAGATATACATGCAGTCAAAACACCAATGTACATAAAATAAAAATAAATTAAAAAAAATATATCCTCTGTGTGAGCATTGGATACATATTCTCTGTCTACATGACTATGCCTTTTTTTTTTTCTTTTTAAATATCATGTACTTGGTGACAAACTGACGTACATGTAAGTGCTCATGTTAACTAAAGTTGTTAAACTTGACCCAACTTCATTGTGTTCATAGTCAAACCAAAATTTTAAGAAATAAAATGATAAGGGGCTGGAGAGATGGCTTAGTGGTTAAGAGCACCAACTGCTCCTCCAGAGGTCCTGAGTTCAATTCCCAGCAACCACATGGTGGCTCACAACCATCCGTAATGAGATCCAATGCCCTCTTCAGGTGTGTGTGAAGACAGCTATAGTGTACTCGGATAAATAAATAAATAAATAAATAAATAAATAAATCTTTAAAAAAAGGAAATAAAATGATGAAAGACAAAAATAAATTTATTCAATGTGACCATATAGATAAAACAAACAGATATGGCTAATGGCCCTGAACTTTTCTTTGGAAGAATTAACATGAGTTTCTAAATTTAAAATCTGCTTTTAAGGAACACACATAGTCAAGATATTATCTCCTTAATCCTTGTCTCAATTCTGGTTCTATAGCATGGTCCCCATTGCTTAAGGATATAACTTTTAAAAGGTGATTGATTAAGTCTTGCTGGAGAGGTAGCTCAGTGATCTATTATTCAAGAGGTCTAGAGTTCCCAGCACCCACGTCAGGTGGCTCACAACCTCCTGTAACCCCAGCTAAAGGAGGATCTGACGCCTCTCACCTCTGAGGGCATCTACACTGACATGCATATGCCTGCACACAGATACACCCATGCACATAACTAAAAATAATAAAAGTTACAGGCCATCTGTGGCCCCCACAGGCTCATATATTTGAATGCTACCCCAGTTGGTAGAACTATTTGAGAAGGACTAAGGTGTGGTCTTGTTGGTGGAGGTGTGTCACTTCTGAGTTTCAAAGCCCACACTAGGCCCAGTCTTGGGCTCTCTCTGCCTGCTACTAGCAAATCAGATGTAGTTCTCAGCTCCTGCCCCAGAGCAATGCCTATCTGATGCCATGCTGTCTGCCATGATGAAAAACAGACTAACCCTCTGAAACTTTAAGCAAGCCCTGAACTAAATGTTCTCTTTTGTATGTTGCCTTGGTCATGGTGTCTCATCACAGCAGAACAGATCTAAGGCACCATCCCAACCAAGTTCATAAGATTAAAAATAAAAAAATAAAATAAAAAGGCCTCATATGTACTGAGTAAAAAGGTTTTTCAGGGTGACTTGCTTCTGGGTCACCCACACCCCCATCAGCAAACCTTACCAATTCAGTTCTCTCAAGTCAGCCCAATAAACTCATTGGCTTCTCAGGGTAAACTCTGATGAATCTGAACTTCAGTTTATCACTAGGAACTTACAAGGAGGGTATAGACATTGCTTAGTTTCTCCCCTCTCCCAGGGGGAAAAATTCTCAAACAGGAAATTTATTTGTTAATGTTATTATGTCTCCTGATATTAAGGAAAAAAAGGAAAAACGTTAGAAGGATATAAAGATGAAATTGTTTTATTGTTACGTATAAAGGCCAAGATGGCTGGATGTTTCCAGAATAGAAAAGAAAACTGGAAGGCTTTTGCAGATTATGAAGGTCTGAGTAAGGTACTGAAGGTAAACAGAGGATGAGATTTACATATAAAATATATGATGTTTCCAAAGTCAAACATCAATAATTACTAATTATGCCGGGCGGTGGTGGCACACGCCTTTAATCCCAGCACTTGGGAGGCTGAGGCAGGTGGATTTCTGAGATCAAGGCCAGCCTGGTCTACAGAGTGAGTTCCAGGACAGCCAAGGCTACACAGAGAAACCCTGTCTCGAAAACCCCCCCCCAAAAAAAAAAAAATACTAATTAAATGACTAATTAAAATGTATGTCTAATATTGAAAATGTCTAACTTCTATCTAGTATATTCTAACCAGTGTCCAATCTGCAGAGGAAGCTCAACAAGAGGGAAAACTTCCTCCACACTTCTAAGTTAAACGTTGGTCAGACAGGCCTTTGACTTATTCTCACGTAGATGGAGACGGACTGACTGGTAAAAGAAAGACCAGAGGAACCAGAGGCTCCTCTTACACCCAGTGACCCCTGAGGGCTGGATCCTTAATTAGCCCTGACAGTACAAAAACAAAGATTAATTTTGGCTACCTATGTGGTCTTAGACACTCAGCAGGAAAGTATATCCAGAATTAAAATGATCAGTGCATTTCTTTCAGTTTAATCCTCAGATTATACTTAAGCACATGAAATGTTACTTAGATAACTATTTCTCACTGATATAGATACTACCCAGACATAGGACATGACCTTTGGATTACTTTAGTACAGTAGTATCTCTCTTCAGCCTAGAAAAGTAGGCCTCTGTTCTTAAATACTGAGGTCAATTCTAAGATTTGTATTTATCAACTATGGGACATTATCTCTTTTCAAAATGTGATGTGTCTTTCTGCGCCCTAACCACCCTGAGGCACTGCCAGATACTGTCCTCAGACTTAGAGGTCTGGGAAATTATTCAGAATATCCAGTGGTATCCTTGTGATACTGCTAGTAGACACTCCTATAGTAGGGGCCCAATAAATTGCCAATTAGATAGACTTTAACTTTTCTTACAAACTTTCCAAGTGCTTGTTCCTTAGGCAGGAGTCTGAATCTGATGCATCTAATTACACAGTTACCATTCTACAGGCTCTGGTACATGGCTCAGACAGCTGTACATTACAGTTTACCTCACTAAACAAAACTTAATGTTAAAAAATTTCCTCATAAACTTTAGTCTCTTAATGTTCCCCACAAAGTTGTAATAAAGGAGCTCTGATGGCTAATTCTGAACTTATGCTGGGCAGTGACAAGTGTCTGAAGCTCTTCCACAAAGCCAGTGGCCTCACATCTTCCAACGGACTCGTGACAGAAGCCGCCAGTCTTGGTGACACCTGTGACAAAGCTGCCAAGGGTTCTGTACATGGCTGTCTTGCCTGTTCTCTTCCTCTGTTAATGGCACAACTGCCCAACTATTTTAACTGTACTTGCAGTAAGGATTGTAATGGTCCCAACAGTCTTCCTTTTTTATGTTTACAGATGCGGCTTCCCTTATAACACGCTCTGAGGATGCATGCTGCCACCAAATGACTGTCTTACGTCCTGGATCCTTGCCACCTTTAAGTTTATTGTTGCCCTTACATCGTTCCTTCTCTGTGCTGCTTTTATACCCCCGATGTCAGCTACGAAACGGTTAGGTGGTCTGTGCCCCCAAGCCCCTGGCAGCAGTCAGATGACCTCTAAGAGGGGCAAATGGGCCATCCAATTCATCCTTGCTACTCTGGGCATTTTTTCTTTCTGAACTCAGAACTAAAATAGCTGCATTGAGGGCTTCTTTACATGAATTAACCTCTCTGGCCAGCTCTCATAAAAACTTAAATTTCAGATCAGCTTAATATCCTTCAGGACCAATTAGATTCTTTGGCTGCAAAAATTAATGAGGCTATGTTGTACAACCCCGCTGTATATATGTTCTTGGGGTCTGGAACCAAGGGTTAATGACCTAAAAGTCTCAAGTAAGCTGAGAAACTCCAGACAGGTAAGTTGACATACTGAGAACATCTGCAGGCAGAAGCCAGGAAGCCCCTGACGAGGTTAACAGCCTTTGCTGGTACTTACATCTGTGAGACCTTTCGGGAGCAGATCTGCAGAATAAATCTTCCACCCTAAAAGTTCCCTTTTCTGCCTTGTAAAACCTCCATGCACCCAGCCTCCACTCCCATGGAGATTTAAGGAGTCTCCTCTTTTATGTTCATGTTAGTGTTTTGATCAATCCTGATCTAACAGACTTGCCTGGTGAGAAACCAAACCAGGTAGGGAGGTCTCAGGGCCAGATGAACTCACCTCTCATGCTCTTCCTGGCCCTTGTCAGGCTCTCGGTCATGGTTGGTCAGGGCTGAGAGGCGCTCCGCATCCATTGGCTTGGGCCACGGGGGCGGGGTAGGAAAGGAAGGTGGCACCCGGTGTAGCCGGTTCCAGGCGTCATGGGGGCTGGGCAGGCCGAGCAAAGCTGTGCCTTCCTTGGGGGCAAAGATGCTGCTCCCTGGTGCTAAAGTGGGAGATGAAGATAAAGGGCCGGGTGTGTGAGCTGGGCGAGATGCCCCTCAACACTGTGCACTGCTCAATCCTAAGAGGCTGTGAGGAGCCTTAGCCTAGAGGGAGATCAGGGTGCAGGACAGAAAAGAGGGTGAAGGGTCATGGAATGGATGTGGTTAGGCACTTACTCAGTGCATGGCTGCCCAGACCTCCAAACGCATGGTTGCTCAGGCTCCCCAGGCCTCCAAAGTGCTGGATCTGCTGAAAGGGTCTGTAGGGGATGAGGAGAGGGTAAGAAGGGAGCAGAAATCCACAAGTCTTCCACCCTGCCCCCAAACTGATAGTGGCCCAGAAGCTTCTAGCCTGGGAAGGTGCCACCCATACTTGTCTGAGAGGTTGTGGGACCACTCATATCCCTCTAGCCCAGGGAAGACGCCACCCAGGCTTCCAGGTCACCTACCTGTCAGATGACCAGTGGGCAGGAAGCTGCCATGATGAGCTGAGGGTCCAAATGGGTTGGTGGTTGGATGGGTGGCACCTGGGTGGATAGTAACCAGGTTGATAGAACCACCAGAGCTGGGACTTCTTGCCTCTGGAGGTGGCTCACAGGTGGGACACTCTAGTTTACTTTGGAACCCTCTATCTCCCACTCTTCCATGTCTACATCACTGTGTGTGCATATAGTTAGATCATGAAGCTGGAATTCAGATCTGGGGGCCCCAGAGTGGGAAGGGGCAATGGTACTAACATTGACTGTAGTAGAGCTCACACAGAGGAAGAAGTCAAGATGTGGGCGAAAATGGAGGAGGCCCAGGGAAGCGAACTATGATAGTACTAATCCCCAAGGTAGCGGGTTTAAGACCATAGCTAAAAATGATCCTGACTACCCAAGGGAGGCAGGTGGTTTCGGGTCCACAGCCTTCTGTGGAGTCCCTGAACCCAGGGCTCTGCCTGCAAGGGTCATCTTAGTACCTGTCTTGGCATCTCTGACAACCAAACCCTGAGTCTCCCAGAACCGAGTATGGAGAGCAGTGTGGGGACTGCTGGGGGGGGGGGCAGAGGGAGGACGGGGACTAGGGAGACCCAGTGCTGGAACCTGTCAAGAACCCATTCTGTGTGGGGTAGCAGGTAGGGGGCAGTGCAGGGGGGAGAGCAGGAGGTGGGAGGGGGAGAGCGGCAGGTGGGAGAGCAGGAGGTGGGGGGGGGGGCAGCAGGTGGAGCACATATTTATTCTAAGAGGACAGATGCAGGTGAACTTCCCACTCCAGCCATCAGAGCTTTTGGTCTGCACTGAGACTCTAACAGGGAAATCAATCCATCTTCTCAATTGGGCGCAGACATCAGCCCTCCCAGAGCAATGCAAATACACTGGTACAGTTTGGGAAAGGAGCAGAATTGTGAGCACTGGGAGAAAGGCTGAACTCTTAACTCTCTAAACTCCTAACTTAGTTAGAAAAAGGGCAGCAAAGAAATAAAGGTCAAGGAAATACAGATGCCAGAGAGAAAGTCTGATGTTTAAAATTTTGATGGAGCTGGCAGATTAGTGAAGGGAAGCGATGCAGGGCTAGGCAATATGAGCTGCTTTAGTCTGAAAGGAGCTGAGGCTAAACATTAGTCATTATCACTTAAAGAGAGGATTTCTACACTGTTCTGCAGGGCATCAGGGACTAAGTGCCCTTGTATTGCTTAGCAAGAGTATGGGCTTCAAACCAGATAGTATACACTTCTTCAGAATCTATACACCCTCTATTTTTTTTTTTTTTTTTAGCTAAATTTAATTTTTAAATGAGTGATGAGTGAGACATTAAACATGCAGGAATTTGTCTGTACTCTTACACAAAAGGGCTACACCTTGCTGTACCTTGCTGATGGATTAGAAGATGACATTGGAAAGGAATGAATTTTCTTTCCCGTATAGTTTCAACTCAATCCCAGTAAAAATATCAAATGTCTGGTGGACACGAGGCAGGTTTAGGAAGATAGAATTTTGGGAAGTGGTTATCCAAGACAGGGACTTAGGGATGGAGGAGAGTCCAGCTGCAGAACCATGCAGAGCACTGAGTTATGTCCTGGGGCTTGAGCCAGGGTGGATGCCATCAGGAACACCTCTGCTTTAAGGTGTTCACCGTCTCTGTTCACCAGAGGCGACCTGGATGCCGAATCCAGGGATGGGGAAAAGCCACCACACTGTGAGGCCGGCTCTGAGGTAACAGACCTGAGACCTTGTGGAAGAAGAGGGATCCTGCAGAGGGAAGACAGCCTTCACATGTGCTCTGTGTGTGTGGTGTGTCTGTATGTGCGCTCGCATGCTCATGTGCGCATGCACACAGGCTGGAAGAACATTTTCAGAGGCCCTCAACTTGTCTCTACCAATATTTGGGCTCAGGGTTTGAGTTTAAGGAAGTTCCTTCCATGCCCATAACCGATCTGCAGCACATACTGTGTCTAGACTTCATTCACATAGCCTCATGCTGAGTCTCTTTTTTTCCTCCTGGAGACGTGGGATTTGGATACATGTCAGACAGGTGTCCCCTGTAAACTCTGGGCATGAAGTCTTGCTGCAAAGGGCTTCCAAGGCTAAGAGCAAATAACTCTGCACTGCCATGCACTTAGGGAAGGCTGGGACACAGGTTGTTGGAAACAGTTCCCTATATGTGGAGACAACACAGATACTGTCCTGGGTGTTGAACTTAAAGATAGAGTCCCAGTGATGAGGGATGCCAGGATGAGGAGGGATCAGGTCACCAAGCATCGGGTAATGTGGGACAGAGGCCCAGGTGACACACAGTGGTCAGGGTCTCAGTGTACATGGGCTGGCTTTGGGAACTATGGGTCCTTTGGACTGGAACCAGCAGTAGATATAAAGAACACCGTGCAAGGGCCCTGGGAAAGTCTCTCATCCCCACACCGGACAAGACAGATATTTTGGCCCCACTCAGACCCCTGATCCCAGCTACCCTTGGTCTCACCTGTGCTGGAGAAGAGGGGCCGAGCCAGGTCCTGTGGGTAGTGGAACCCAGAGAACATGCCTGGGGCCGGGGGCCGGCTGAACAGGTCCAGCTTTGTGCCAGCCTCTAGCTTGTGGGGGTCCAGCTGCATCTGCAGGGGGACAGAGTGTGTGCCAGGGCTGTGTGCAGAGGCCTGGCCATTGCCCCAGGTAGAACCTGAATGGGTAGCCTGGACTCTACAGGGACCTCATTGGAGGTACCTCTTCAGGAACTGCCCATACTCTGGCAGCCCCAGGTAAGGGGAAGGATAGCCAGTTTTAATGGGTTTCATCTGGGACAGGAGAACAAAAACCTTACTACAGTATGCAATGCATGGAGTTGCAATGGCACATACCACCTTTATACCATGGCTTTCAATCAGTGCATTCTTTACAACATAGCAAATTTGTATATTTCATTTCACAGAAAGTATCTTCATTTAGATTTCACAAAATTCAGCTGAAAAAGCGTATCCAAACTTGCTTGTTTTCCAATGATGCAATTTATGTTTAAAAACAGGAATGTTACAGCAGTGAGACGGATCAGCAGGTAAAGGCTCCTGCCATGAAGCCTGAGGACCTGGGTTCAAGTCTTAGGACCCACATGGTAGAAAGAGAAATCCAACTCCTTCAAGTTGTCTCTGACCTCCAAATGCTTGCCATGGCACACATGTATTGCATATGCAGGTGCACACAGTAAGTGCAGGCATGCGCGTCCACACGCACGCATGCACGCACACACACACACATGAAACTCCCAGACCACGACTTTATTAAACTTATATAGACCTGAGGTGCTGGCCCTTCTTTGTGCTGGGCATCCCTTAAGGGCTCTGTGGCCAGAGGCTCCACTGAGTGTGGCTCTGAGGACAAGGACAAGTGTACGTCCACTTCCACCGTTGCCTGTGTGACCTGCCCTATCGTGCCTTGCTATGGCCAGCATTTGACACATCACCATGTTGGAGTGTTCTATGTTAGATGGGGGCAAGTGGGAAGCAGGTAGAACTTTGTCTTTAACCACATATCCAACCAGGATCACAAGTTAACAGCTGAGTGAGAACCAAGCCCGTATTCCCTAACATATCACCAGGGATCACTCAGGAACCACTGTGGTCACCTGCTGAGTTTTACCACTCCAGTCCTGGAAATCCACACTGCAAGTACCTTCCCACTCCCACCTAGGCATGTACACGCTCACGCGTCCCTCTGCTGACGTCTTTAAGGTCTTTTAGGAGGCTTTTACAACTGTACACACAGGTGCAGTGAGTCACGGGGAACATCTGTATTGCGGATGTAAAGACTCTGTCCCTCTCCCAGCTCCTGCCAATCAGACACTACTGTGCACATGCACGGTCTTCCCAGCCCAGGCTCTTCCCGGGCAGTTCCACGAATGCTCCTCACTGCAACCTTGGAGCTGGCCGGAGCCTCTCCTCACACACCCTGGAGTCCTCCCAAATGGCCCCACCAGGGAGGCCCTGGCAGTGTGCCCGCCTGGCCCGGCCTCACCTTCATCTTCTGCTGCTGGTGGTAGATCTGCCAGGCGATCTGCACGTGTACCGCACACCACTTCCCTGGTTTCTGTGGCAGGACCGGGATGTGCTCAGAGAGCCCAGGGCCTCTTCCCAGGCCTCATCTTCCCCAGATTCCTACCATCATGACCACCCCAAGGCCACCCAGGAGAGCACCGAAGTCCTTCCCAGCCACAGCCCTGGGTGTGCTTCCAATCTTCTTCCCAGCATGCACTCACGCACTCACCCTGACTGCTGTCCGGTATGGATCGGACACCTGTGGTGAACAGGAGAGAGGTGGGTCATGCCCAGGCTCTGTGGGTGCACAGGCCCAGGGCTGGGAGACACAGCACCTGAGTGTACGTTGCCAACTTACATGGTGACTACTGACACCTACCCCAGGTGCTTTCTGCAGGAAAGTGTGAACCGCACTGGACCGGCCTGTTATCTCGATTGAGTTTGAAGTCTGAAGGTAGAGGGAGAGGGGAGAGAGCATGAGGGACCTATATGCTGAGGAGGGAGGAAGCAAGCAGGAGGCCTCTGGGAGCCCCAAGTTCTGGGACGGCCTATGCTTTGGCCTGCCAGTGGGACCCTGCAGTTACCTCAGTCCCATCATAAGACCACTTCCCCTTCAGTCAAAAGGTCTTGCCAAGGCAGGAAGACTGGCTTATGACATCACTGGGGAGAATGGATTGCCTCACTCTGAGAGGCACCTACATCCCAGGGTAAGACAGTACTTGAGGACAGGGACAGTCCTCGGCCCTGGAGACTTAGGGAGCTTGCTGTACATGAGCACAGGTGGGTTCAGGTCAAATGGGGCCTACATTCTCTGTTTGGAGGGAGAAGCCATGAAACCTCTCCTGCTCAGCACCTGGCTCCTCCCGCTCCTTCCCTCTGCCAAGTCAGTTGGCCAACTGGTGCAGGGCTCAGTAGCAGGCTTTCTGGTTGCAAACAGACCCTCAACCAGCAGGGGTCGCTCACAGTAAGGCCAGATTGCAACAATTGGAGCTCGGCAGTAGCCCCGCCCCATGCCCTAAGCCCACCCACCTGCCAGCCTCCTCCCTGCTAGGAGCAGCTGTACCTTGGGCTGAAAAACTACCCTGAAGGGACCCAAAGGGGCCAGGGTGCACAAGCAGGGAGTGCAGCCCAGGGCCTATGGGAGGGAAGGGCGAGAAAAGCTGCAAGAGAGAGAATTCTGGGCTGTGGGCCCCACATGGTGGAGGGACCTTGAGCACTGCTCACCTCCCTCCCAACCCCCCAGCATCCTGAAGGAAGCACAGACAAGTTTGCAGCATCCTCACACCCCAAGCAGGCTGTCATCTGGGCCTGAGCACAGGGACTCACGTTGGAATGTCGGAAGTAGGGGCTGTCCAGCTTGGGTGAGAACTTGTCAAACTGCAAGGGAAGAAAGCAAAGGTAAGACTTCTTGTACAGGCCCAGTGCCCTCCATTGGCCCAGAACCCACCCACGGCTGGGTTGGGCAGTGACCAGGACAGCTACTGCTTTCTGAAGCACATGGCCTGGTGTCACCTGGCTCCTGGTTCAAAGAGGTTGGTGTTTACTCAGCTGGGGCTCTAGATAGGGGAGTAAGCATGAAGCCCTGGCTGAAGTAAAGGTTGGAGAGCCATGAACACCCCAGGCTGTGACAGAGGAAGTAGGTGCACACAACAAGGCTTAAATGGACCAAGGGACACACAAGAGGACTGCAATGGCCTGGTCCATGAAGCCTAGTTCTGTCTAGGCTCTGAGACTTGATGTCAGGCCTAAGACTGAGCACTGCTGCAGGCAGCCAAGGCTCAGGCCCTGGCAGGGGAGACCAGAGGGTGGGCTGGGGCTCAGGCCCACAGTCCAGCACCCAGCATGACAGCCAAGTGGGGTCTACACACACCGGCAGGAGATACCAGAGCCATCTGCTCATGGCCTATGTGCATGAGAGTGAGTGTGCCTCTGTGTGTACAGCTGCCTGTCCCACCCAGCCCGCCCGGCCAGCAGCCAGCACTCAGGCCTACGCACCGGCGAGGGTGCGGTGGGCGGCATGAGCGGCGTCGGGGGCAGCCCTGCAAAGGGGGCGAATGTGTGTTGGTGCTGGTGCGTGTGCTGGTGCGTGTGCTGGTGTGTGTGCTGGTGCGTGTGCTGGTGGAACTCGGCCCGCAGCAGAGCCCCCGGGCCCAGGGAGGCGCCAGGCCGCTCCGCGTTCTGCACCAGAAACCGCGTGTTCAGCTCTTGCCTGAGCAGTTCGTGATCTACAAGAGAAAAAGAGAGAGAGACAGAGAGGCACGTCGGCCGTGGGCTCCCAGCGGGGCGAGGCGGATAGTCACCTGGCACTCCCGGGGTCGGCAGGCCAAGCCGTGGTAGCCGCTCGCTACTTGCGGGCCCAGGGGTGGAGGTAAGAGAGGAGCCTGTGACCAAGTACCAATCAGAATCCCCGAATGAGGCTGGCAATACATGATTGGCTGGTTGAATGAGATCAACAGACTGGCATCTAGAGGCAAGGAGAGAAGTCTGTGAGCCTGTTCAAAGCCAGGCCTATGGCCGCAGGCTGGGACATTGGCCCTGCAGGATGGATGGCTGACTCCGCTCAGAAATCCTTCAGAGATTAAAAATTGGTGAAGGTTCCAGCCAAAAGTGAGGAGGGACTTGAGCCCCACTCAGGGTCTTCTGGAAGTTGTGAGCAGCAAAGGTGGAGGAGGCCAATGCAAAGTAGGGACTGCCTGCCTGAGTAGGGGTGTTATGCACATGACCCATGAGTCCTCAAAGATCCCCTCCACCACTACCCTCGAACGACTAGCTCACAAACCACCCAGGATCTTCACCTCTTCCATCCTGGCCCAGGGCCCCATTGAGGTTGAGCACGCACCCCTGGGTGTAATACCTACCGGCGGGGTGTCCTGGGATGACCAGGCTGCTGGCAGGCAACGCCGGGGGCGGGGGCAGTGTTGGGGGGGCAGCAAACATTGCCGCGGCGTGGTGCTGGTGCTGCGCCTGGGACCTGAGCGCCAGGTGTGAGGTAGACAAGTGGGGGCCGCCCCCGTGTGGAGACAGTGTCACGTGCTTTGCCAGGCCCAGAGGGGTACCACTGACCGTGCTGCTGCTCCTGCTGCAGGATATAGGGCTCAGTGGCATCCTTGACCTCAGAACCTGGCTATCCCATAGCCACAGTCCCTTTCCAAGGCCAGCGGCACCTCCCTCAGCCCTGAGATGGGCAGTAAGCCACAGCCCTACCCCAGGCCATGGCTTCACCCACTCCCCACCTGAGGCTGTGCAGGTGCAGGCTATTGGATGCCACCTGGCCGGGGCCAGGGCCCACGAAGGCGCCCAAGGACAGAGGCACGTGTGTTGGGAGTGAGCCCCGGTGCTGTGGGGTAAGCTGTGGCTGCGGAACGTGCTGAGGTACAGTGGGGGCTTCTCTCTTCACCAGGGGGCTGGCCCGAGCTCCTGGCGGAGGTCCTGAGGGTGCAGGTGCGGTGGCAGGCAGGAAAGACTCGGTGCTGAGCTCACTGCTGCGCTCCAGGCCGGACACCTTGGGCACTGCCCCCGCCTTGGCCTCTGACTTCTCACCTCTCCCAGAACCTGCAGAGAAAGGGCAGGTGTGTTGTTGGACCGGGCCCTGTGTGCCCAAGCACCACTTGCCAGTGGCCAGAATGTCCAGACCTGCCCCTGCCGTTGCTCTTGGTATAGTGCTAAGGGTCCTGTGACGATCCCTATATCCAATGGGGAAACACGAGCAGAAATAAATACGTCCTGTTCATTACCTAAGGTCACACAGATAAGCTCAGGTGTGCCAGCCTCCTCCCTAGTGCCCAACCCCAGGTCCTTTTCATAACTCCAGAATTTCAGGCCCCAAGGTAAGGCTAAGGTATAAGGCTGTTGTAAGCCCATTTTAAAATTTTCTGTGAGGTTCCCCCCAAGATCCATGTTTATTTTTTGTGTGTGTTTTGGCTGCATGCATCCTGTGCCCCACCAGCTTGCCTGGTGCCTGTTGGACCACCTGGAACTAACATCGCACATGGTTAAGAACCACCATGTGGGTATTGAGAATCTAACCCTGGTACTCTGGAAGAGCTCTTAACCGTCTCTCTAGCCCCCTTTCCCTTTTTTTCTTTTCTTTTTTCTTTTTTTTTTTTTTTTGGTTTTTTCGAGACAGGGTTTCTCTGTATAGCCCTGGCTGTCCTGGAACACACTCTGTAGACCAGGCTGGTCTCGAACTCAGAAATCCGCCTGCCTCTGCCTCCCAAGTGCTGGGACTAAAGGCGTGCGCCACCATTGCCCGGCTCCTTCCCTTTTTCTTTTCCTTCTGTGCTTTTGTTTTTTTTGGGACAAGGTTTCTCTGTGTAGCTTGGCTGTCCTGGAACTCACTCTGAGAGAGTGGCCTTAAACTCAGAGATCTGCCTGCCTCTGCTTCCCAAGTGCTAGGATTGAAGGAGTACACCACCAGCGCTTTGCCCCTTTTTTCTCTTAAACATTTAGTTTTAAAATTATGTGTTTTCAAAATGTGTGTCTCTGTGAGTGCAAGTGTCTGAGGAGAGAAAAGGCACTGGATTCCCCGGAGCATGTGTGAGCTGCCTAACATGGGTGTTGGAGCCCAGACTCTAACAGTCTCTTATAGAGCACTATAATTTCTTAATCACTGAGCTGTTTCTCCAGCCACCCCTCTCCCCCTTAAGATGACAGACAGGGTCTCTCTATGCAGTCCTGGCTGTCCTGGAGCTTGCTCTGTAGATCAGGCTGGCCTCAACAATCAAGAGATCCTCCTGCATCTATCTCCCAAGTGCTAGGATCAAACATGTATGATACTATGTCCTTATTTCTCTTTAAAATTTTTTTCTTCACATTTGTGTGCATGAGCTTGTGTGTGCACATGCCATGGTGCACAGGTGGAGATCAGAGACTTTGTAGGAGTCAGTTCTCTCCCTCTAACATGTGGATTCTGGGTACTGAATTCAAGCCCCTGAAGATGGACGTGGCAGGCAGTGTGCACACTTGGTCCACCGTAACCACTGAGCCACCTCAGTGCTGGGAGATGAGTCTTGAACATGCTAGGCAAGTGCTCTGCTACTGAGTTATCTCTCTAGCCCTCTTTGACTTTTTATTTTCAGACAGGGTCATTTAAGTCACCCAGGATAGTCACAAACTCACTCCATGGCCCACAATGGCCTCTAACTTTAATGCTTTTACCTCGGCCTCCAAAATAGCTGGGAAGACAGGCCTGGGCCACTAGGTACAGTTCTCGTGACCCCATTTTGTAAACAAGATCAGGGTTCTACAAGGACTTGCCCCATGGTTGACACTTGTCCAACCTCTGCTTATTCTCTTGGCTGCAGCACAAATTAGCATACATTCACACAGGCACACACGAATACCCTGATGCCATCTCTTTCTGATGCCTGCAGGGATCAGCAGACTAAGACTGCTTCCCTTTGCTCTACTGTTTCTAGACCACCATCCCTGCCCAATGAGATAAACAGACCCTCCCAAGGCTCCTACTGCCCTTGAGTCTCTGTAACTGAGACCCAGAAGCTGGGCTGGGGATACACTCACCTTTGTCAGGTGCCGGGGCAAAGAGCTTCTCAGAGCCCACAGATGCCTGAGGAGAGAGAAGAGGCTAACAGGCTGGAGCTGAGAGTGACTATTACCCACCACCCCAGCAGAACCCAATCCCGCCAGCAGCCTGGCAGGCGGCCCATCTCTGTGCTCAGGGCTCCTCTGAGTCTCAGCTACAGGCTGAAGGCAGAGAAGGGAAGACAGTCCTTACTGCAGCTGCCTCGTGCCCAGCCCACAGCACAGAGCCAGTGCCTGGAGAGCTAGAAAGGGAGGGATGTGCAACCTTCTGACACTGTGGCTTGACACTGCCATCACAAACGTGCCAGGCTGCATTCAAAGATATCCATCCTGGGGTACACTCAGCTGTGAGCCACGAGAGCGGTCCTACTAGGTACAGGTGGGGGATGTGTCTCATGCCGTGGTATAGCGCCATTCTCAACATCTGGGACTGGCCACGTCAGGGTCATGTAGTCTAAGCACACAAAACTCCGAGAGGACCCACTGCTCTCTTTTCCATTCTCCCAGAGAAGCATCCTTGTGTAGTTTGGACTGAGCAGGCATTTGCAGCTATGCAAGTAATTAGGATAAGAATGTAGCCACGGAAGGTGAATGGAGGGAGGGCCCATACTCTGAAGCACTTGGCAACTTGAAGACACTTGGTAAAAGTGACCCTGGACAGATCATTCTATCCTCTTAGATTGCTTCCTCAGTATAAACTGAGTATGTCCTCAGAAAAATCGCACTGAAACTCTCAATGTGACGGTACACCGGCAGGCTCATCTGTAGTCGATGAAGGAATGTGTGGGGTTAGTGTGCCCTTATGGTGGAGGTCCTGGAGGACTCCCTGATAGGCCACCGTGACAGGACACTGAGAGTGCCCTCGGTGAACCAGGAAGCATCCCACACAGATACCAGATTCTCCTGTGCCCTCCTGACTTTAGACTTCCATCTAGCAGTGAGCTGCTGACTTCTGCTGCCTGTAATCCTTTGTGCTACATCATGTGCCCGGGGGACTGGGTCTGTGTGAGAATCTCCACACAACCCAGTGCAGAACCATTTCATCAACAAAAACGGGGCCTTGAAACTCAAGGTTTTACCTGAAGCCCCAAGGCTGTCTCTGCCTCTCCGTGTTCTGCATCTGCACACAAATGCTTCAGTGAAGTTTGGCGTTTGTAACTGCCTTAAAGATGCTGCTCCAGAAAGGGAGCAGTAATGAGATGTTGGCCACAGACGTGAACTGGGCACCTGCATATGTGCACTGTACAGGTATACGCACACACCTACACGTCTGTTCCTGCTTTTGGGTTCCTGTACTATATAAGCATAAGGCTGACTGTGTGTAAGCAGGTGTGGTAGCTACAGCAGAGCTCAAGTTTACATGAGTGTGAATGTATGTGATTGTGTCAGTAAGGCTTTAAGGGGGTTCTGGAGGGTTATGTGTGCACTGGAGACTGGTGGGGTTGGGTGGGTCTTGGGCCATGGGCTCAAACTATTTTATGATTTTACAAAAAAAGAAATTTAGTTATCACTGAATGTAAAAAAACAGCCTCTGTAGGGAGGGGGAACAGGCTTGCCCCAAGGGAACTCATGGGAAAAACAGCTCAGAAGAGTAGATTTGAGGTCAAAAGAACAACCTCACCCAAGAAGGCCATACTCGGACGACACTCAACATAATATAATGTAGTTCTACTATCTACAAGTTCCCCAGCACGATCTAACAGGACAATGTCAGGACTCGTGAGCTGTTGAGCCCTTACAGTCCAGAGCCTCTACGAGGCCCAGCCCAAGGCCTGGGATGGGGCTGTGTAAAGCTGAGTTTTTAGGATGCCAGGCCCAGCTGTCACGGGGCAAGGACACCACAGTGTCTATCAATAGGCAAAGGGGACATAACATCTAGTCCAGACTACCTCAGTCTAAAGAACTGTGGACAGGAATATGATTCCAATTGGTAAAGGAAAATCCCAGAACACTGACGCTGGGGAGAGGAGAGATGGCTCAGTGTGTTTAAGACTACTGTTTTTCCAGAAGCCCAAAGTGCAGTTCCCAGCATCCACACGATAGTTCACAATCCTCTGTAACTTCAGTCCCAGAGGATCTTCTGGCCTCTTCTGTACATGTTGTACATATTATGCAGGCAAAGCACCCACACACACATTAACTAATTAATTAAATTTGTTTGTCTGAGACAAAGTCTCATTTTGACGTTCTGGTTGGCCTGGAACTTACTGTGTATACCAGGTTGCCTGTCTCTGCCTCCTGGGTGCTGAGATTAAAGGTGTACACCACCACACTCACACCCAGCTTTCTTTCTTTCTTTTTTTTTTTTTTTTTTTTTCTTTTTCTTTTCTAGATAAGAAAGAATACCCTAGAACAGTGAAGGGCAGAACCCATGACTAGACAGAAAGGTAGTGACCGGGGAGGCAGGCCCTACCCACGGGCCACTCTGACTACCCAGCTGTGCTTTCTCCTGGTAGCAGGCTCCTGTCTTCCATGCTGGGGTATTTACTACATGTTGTGTGACTATAGTGCTTCAGAGCACAAAGCAGGCCACCTCACCTCACGTGTCAGACTTTTCAGTGTCCTGATCTTGAATTTCCAGGCAGTCTCAACAGTGAGCTGTGACCGTCCATAGTCTGTAAGCCCCTGTGCTACATCACACACATGGTATAGAACCAGTGGCACCCCAATTCCCTGGAGGTTGAGGAGTCCTGCCAAGGGTGGGTAGGAGGAGAGGCTACAACCAACCTGTAGCTCCAAGTGTGGCATGCGTTGGATTTCAGACCCTGGAGGTGGAGCAGAGTTGCTCCAGACACAAGCCAACACAGCTTAGGCCTGATCAGAAGTTTTTACAATTAAAGCCAGTGAGGCCCAGGATTCCACAAATCACCTACATGCACCTCTGCCCAGCTCAGTCCTTGTGCACCACGCCACATTTTGTAGCTGGGCTCTCCTAACCCTGACCCCGCTGCTCTTTCTGCAGCCACCACTTCAAGCTAGTTTGGTAGAGGAGAAGGCATAACAAGCCAAGGTTCCTCAAGGCAGGGCCGTTTGCCTCCTAAGCCTACTTTTGGATTGCTGGGAGGAGTGACTATTGCAGGGTCTGTCCTAAAAGAATCACAAGGACTAGGGAGTCAGTGGATAGGAAAAGCGAGGGAGCTGCAGGGGAGGCAAAGAGGGCCTTATGGGGTTAGAGTTTGCTTATCACTGCTGCCTCCAAACAGGTACACCAGAGTCCTGACCAAGCACTGCCCCTTTGGCCTTGCCCTGTCTGCCAGAACACCCAGGGCTCCAGGAGGTTCTGTCATTACCCTATCAGAGCTAAGGTAGGCCACTTGGACATCAGTTCCTATACAAGGACCATTTGGGCTACCTTAGCCTTTACAAAGTTCTTCACAACAAACCAAATCAGAACAGTGGCACCCAGCTGAGAAAGCATAGGGCTTACCCCAGACCAGAGCACAAACTTCTCTGACTGTGGTAGGATTCTGTAGACTCTCGGATCCCTCCTATCCTATTCTTCTGCACACAGAGCTACATGGTTTCTATTCATCTCTCTTGGCATGTCATGTGGCCCCTCTGGAGTCCAGTATGACTGTGTCCGTCCTGCTGATTATCTATAGCGCCTATGCAGCCGTTTAATAACCAGCCCCAAAGGCATGGGGATGGGGGGGGGGGGAACGGGACAGCAGCTGGCCTCCCTCTGAGGAGGCTGCCCTAGGTTCATCGCTATCAGCCCCATTGACAGGTCCTCTGGGGACCACCCAGCCCTTACCACAAAGTCTACAAGCCCATCTTGGGACTCTGCTCCACACACAGCTTACAAGTGAGCTTGGGGCCCTGCAAGCCAGAAAGGAATAACTGTGACCTCCCAATTAGGGAAATGAAACAAGCCATCAAGATCAGGATCTGCAATTCCATATCCAAGCCAAAAGGCAACATCCAAATCTCAGAGCATAAGACCTTACACAGGCAAGCATCGAGTGAGGCGGCTCAGATCAGGTTTGGAGGATGACCTCTACTCTGTCTGCCTCTACTTGAGATCTAATGACTTCTTAAGGTACTTCTTAGCAATGAATGTTCTGTCCCAGAGGAGCTCTAAGCTCCTTGGTCTTCAATCTGGTGAGGGTGGGGTGAGGGGTGTCCCAGCAGGGAGAGTAGCATGGGGACGGGGAGCAGAGTGAGGCATATTCTCCCCATCACAGGACAGTGCCTGGCATGGCCAGTCAGTTCCCTCCATGCACGGGCAAATCTGCTCAGAAAGACCAGGGTGCAGGTAGGAATCCTAGTGCTTTGCAGGGTTTTCCGACACGTGGCCAGGCTGGTTACTCCCATTCAGGAAAGCTCTATCTAACCCAGAAGACTCCAGTTTCCAGGACCTCCGGGGGATAAGGGGGAGATAAACGGTGGAATAGTAGAAATCTGAGCGACTGTCTTCCTAGGCAGACGCATCCCTTCCTGCCAAACTTCAGAGCTGGCTAGCTAGGCCAAGACGGGTGTCTCACAGGGGCCGCCAGACCTGCGTTAATAACTTTCTGGGCATATCTACAGGGATGAGACTCAGATACGCAGTTCTCCTCCAATCTTGGTGTGGAGCCAGCGAACAGAAGAAAAGAATACGGTCACTTCATACCAAGATGCATGTGGGAAATCCCCAGGTTTGCAGGCGTGTGGGTCCGCGCAAAAGGTATGTCTGGCAAGAAGACACCACTAATCCTCCGAGGGGCTTCAATATGGCTCGGGGATAGGGTCACCGCGTGCTTTGTTTGAGACTATTGGACTCTAGGGACAGCCTTCGGATCAGACACGAAACACAGCCTCGGCCGCACCCCGCCCCAGACAAAGAACTCAACTCCAGGCAGGTAAGCAAGGCACCACGCACCCGGTGGCGGACTGCGCACGGGGGCGCAGACAAAGACGCGCGCCCCCACCGTGCTCCGCCTGCCTACGCCGCGCGCCCAACCGACCTGGGACCCTCGCCAGACAACACCCTGCCGCTTGCTACCACATGCGCCCCAGGTGCAGCCGCGGGAACACCGGACTCTGAGGGACCTGCTCCAGCGGAAGACGCATGAGCAGGATTTCTAGAGTTGTCCTCTTGCCCGTTCCTCTAAGGGATCGGTGCTTCCCCACCCTCGACGCCCTAAGTCCCGCTTTGCTCTTCGCTCACTGACCTCTCGAGCACCCAGATCCTGCGTGCTTCTCTGCCTTCGTCGACGGTCTCAGCCCTAGGTGCTACACAGACGCGGGTGGCAGAGGAACTCCCGTGGGCCTGCCATCTAGGGAGTCTCTTCCTGCATGCCCAGCTCAGCCAGAACCCGGGCCTGGGGCGCGCGAGGCGCACAAGTACCCGGCGCCTTCTCTGAGCGCTGCGGGCGCTCTGGGCGCAGCGGCCAGGAGCCGTCGGGCGGGCGGGGTGGTGGTGGCGCGGGCAGGCGGGGCGCTGCGTGGGCGGGGCCCGGGCAGGCGCAACTAATCCAGCTCCGAGGCGCAGATCTGCCCGCGCTGGGTGGCTGTATAATCTGACTCGGTGGTACCCCAGGCTCAGTGCGCAATGGCCACAAGAAACGCCCACGGGCTCTACTCCACGACCATCACAAAAACAAGTTACAGACAACTGGTACTCCGCTTACATTAAGGGAAACAGAGCCAGAAAGAAGCGAAACCAACTGGCAAGTCCAGGAGCTGGGGTACGAAGAGCTGACAGGATCCCCAGGGCCAACAGCAAATGTGCCAACCAACCCTGTTTTTGCTTTGAATCCAGTTCCGACTCTAAGCCATTCCATGCTGAAAGGGACTGTGGCACCACGGCTACTCCACGAGTCCTAGTTACTTTACAGAAGGCTGGAGACGCAAAGCATCTAGTTTTGTTTGCTTGCTTGCTTGTTTGTGAGGCCAGGGGAGCTGACCTGAGTCCACAAGGAGGCTAAGTATGCCTGCCTGCCACACAAACCTTATCACAACGCGCCCTTCAAACCCAGCGCGCACACAGGTGAAACACAGAACTCAGCAATTCCATCAATTCCATGTGGGCCCTGGAAATTCAAGGCCACTTAGACTTCAGAGGCCTGGTCCAGGATGGGCATCCACTTTGTGGGAGTTCAGCCATTCCCAGGCCCGGGCAGCCAGCTCCATGGGGTGCATCAGTGGTAGAACGCCAGGCTGGGCCAGCATTTATCTTTACAAATGAACCTTTACAAATTTATCTTTACAGCTGCAACCCTTGAAAACTTCAGTGATAACGGGAGACCTGCAGAAGTACCAGCCTCAACAGTATCTTCATCTCTTTCATTATGTTTGACTTATTTACCAAATAAAGGTCCTCTCCTTACAAAGGAAACAAAATAACAAAAGCAAAATCACCACCAAATCCTGTTATTTCCTCCCACAAAACAACAAAAACCACTGTGCTAGATGCTTAACATCCTCAGTCTCACAAACATCAGTCACCAATAGGTAAACTGAGGCAGGGAAGAGATGGACATGGTCAAAGGTCTGGCTCCAGGGCTCCTGGGATAAGAGTGGACCTGGCTGTGGGGAGTCAGAGCTGAGGAACGGTGGCAGAACATGGTCACCTGGAGTGACCCCTACACACACCATGGTGAGGGCTACAGAAAGGTCAGTAGGGGATGTTGTCTCAAGATGTTTTTGTCTCCTTCTGGATGCCTGGCCCAGGGCAGGAGCCTCCGGCTATGGCCTGCTTCTGTGACTTCACTCTGTACTGACTGGCTGACTTGGCTAGCTGGCCCTTTGGACTCTGGGCCCACAGCTGGCCCTCCAGTGCCCAGAGGGAGGCAAGTGCTGGACTGTCTCACCCATCCAACCCCTTCTGTAGTTTCTTCCAAGCACTACTCCCAGGAGACTCGCTGTGTTTGGGTTTTCAGTTGAGTATGTAGTAGGGTGCTACACACACTGTTAGCCTGGAAAGGTTTACTATTCTGGTATCTTCTACAGAAGAGAGCCACAGACAGAAAGGCCCAGAGGTATGACAATGATAATCTGATACCTTAGGTGAATGCCAGGGCAGAAAATACCACTCTTGGCAGTATTTTGGGGTCCAGGGACCAATGGAATGGAAGAGCACAGACCAGGAAACGCATGAGTGCTGTTGGAGAAACTTGGGGTCTATGAGAGGGCAAGACCCCTGACCTGAGGCCGCATCTGTGGAGCCTTGTCCGCTCACTCATCCAATCTACAAAGTTGTTGTGATATAACAATTATGATTGTCATTTCTTGTCACTCCTGAGGCTACCTTTGGCAGAAGAGCCCTTGAAGAGAGATTAATCCAAACAATGGACTTAAAACTCACAGGCAGGAGACAGTACCTGAGCCCTGCCCACAAGCCTCCCACCATGGTCTGGAAGTAAAATTAGACTTTCATAACCTGGGCCAGGCCTGTCTAATTTTGTTTAGGAAGGAGAATAACTGTGATAGGAGAGGTTTAATGAGGTTAGAAATTGAGAAGGAAGTGAAGGAGAATAGACTATCATGGGAAATAAAGGCAACCGCTAGAGGTAACCCTGATATCAACTATCAGGCTTCCAAACCAAGTATCTATACCCACCGGGGCTTAATGGTGGTGCTGGGGCACATTTATCCAAAACCCATAAGAGCTCAACAACTCACATTATAACTTATTCTGTCATCATTCTATGTCTCTAGGAGAAGATGTGGGCAATGAGGAGCTCCCCCTGGAACTGAGAGATGCTGGGACGACCTGAGGGCCTCGCCCTGTGATAGGATCATACACCATGGAAAAGCTTCTTCCTTCTGGCTGTTACTCTGCGGAGACAAGCCCTCAGAAGCTGAGTCTGAGGCCACAGGGCAAAGAACTGTGAGATGTGGCTATCCTCACGGTGGCATCCTCCGGCAGGGCACCGCAAGTGTGCTGTGTGGGATCTGGGGAGCGGCTGGTCTGTCCTGTAGCTCTGACGTGAACATCTGAGCCAGCTGAACAGGACCATCAGGGTGATGGTGGTTTCCTGGGCCAAGGACAGGAGAGTTATGTTCACCAGTGTGGCAAGTATCAAAAAGTGCTGCCGAAAAATGTCCATTAATGAATGACCTTGACAACACTCAGCATCTGTGGCCTGCAGACCATGCTTTGAGAATTACTGTAATAGAGACACTATAAAGACTTGTAGTGTCATCCTCATGAGAGGATGGTCAGAGACATGGGGAGGTAGCCACATCTCATAGATATCTTGAAGCTGCCAGGATCTAGGCAAGGGAGGGTAAACTCAGGGCTGCAGATGGACAGGCCCTGCAGCACCTTGACTTTGGGCTGCTGGGCTCCAGTGTGGGGAACTTCAGTGCTCAGCATGAGCCAGTGTTTAGACCAGCCATACAGTCCTATATTGCTTTATTAGGGGAAAAAACGACCCTCTTAACAAAAGCCGCTTGCTTCTTTGGGAGAGCTGAGTACAGCTGCCTGTTTTTAGTGGTGCCAAATATTAGCCGTCGGAAAGCTGCCCTTCACAGCCAGCGTGTTCAAAGCCATGGTCAGTGCACCTCTCTTGCCTCACTGCTGTGTCAAGGGAGGAACTTTTATCCTTTCCATTCTTCAGGCAAGGAAACAGGCTTGGAGAGTCCCTGGCAACCTGAGATCCCTGTGGCTTGTGGTCACCCCTGGTGGGGGCTGAAGACAAAAACCACAGTGTGTGTATGGTTGGGGGCCTGGTGGAGGGGAGGCATGGGTACAGGAAAGAAAACTATTGCAGAACGTTTAGCTTCTGACTCTGGCTGCAGGTGTGAAGAAAGCTGAAGACTCGGAAGCCCCCTCCCTCTCCCCCTCCCCCAGTTAAGCTGCATTCCCACGACTATATGTAAACTACATGGACATGCCTCTTACCTGTTCTGTGTGGGCTTTTCTTTTTTTCTTTTTCTAGACAGGATATTACTATGTAGCCCAAGTTGGCCTACAGTTCTGCCTCAGCCACACACACATGCTGAGATTACAGGTACATGCCACCACACCTGGCTTCACCCTGCTGATTTCTGATACCTGTTCCTGCCAGTACCACTCACCTGTCTGAGGTGGAACCCAGCCAGTCCCATGACATGTCTAAACACTTGCCAGAATATGTGTTCACTGCAATCCTGAGGGGAATCAAGGTGCTTCTTGTATCAGAAAGTGAGACCGTATAAGCATTTGACTGTGTGTGTGTGGTGGGGGGAAGCCCCACCACCCAAGATCCTCTCCTGTCCCACTGACCCCTGACAGAAAAATGGCCAGGAGCCCATGGAGCTCCTGTAATGAATCAGATGCTATTCTGGGACTGCATTAAGGCCATAGCCTTCAGGGCAACACTGGCTTGGGTCCAATGACCAGCTCTATATATCCAACCCAGGGCTGAGGCTTGAGGTCTCATTATTTGGTTCTGGAGTTTCTGACCAACTCCCTTTGACCCTGTAGCCTAGAGATCCTATTTGAGGCTGGCTGGACTCACTCTTCTCTTGCCCTGAGACAGGGATCACCCCACAGGCTTCTATCTAGCTGTTCCCACCTAGAGAAACCCTAAAGTCAGCAGGTAGAGGGTCTGTGGGTGTCTATGGCTAGTGGTGGTTCTCCATGCACAGACGGGAAGTGGATCCTGCCTAGGCCACCCCCACATAACAGGCACCCACCTGGAGAGGTAAGGGTAACTACAGGAGCTACTCAGCCTGACAACCAACATCTATCTCCATAGCAAGCCCCGAAAGGGAAGGACACACAGCTGCCACTCATTGGGGCATCCATCAGTACAGTCCTTTCTTCTCTGGCCTGTCCAAGCTGAGGCACTCAACAGACCCACCTAGGAACCAGATGGCCAATTCTACACATGAATGGTGGTGACCCTGGGCCAAAGCCTCCTGCTGTGCAGAGGAGATGCACAGCAGGATCCTATAATATCCTTGTGGTCCAGGAATTGTGCCTAGGGACCTCTCGGGACACTCTCACTCCATACTGGCTCTGTTGTTGAGCTCTGAGGTGGGACCAGGTACTCAGGACAGGCATGCCGTCATTCCCTTTCTGTGCACTTCCTGTCGCCTAGCTGCGCTGTCATCTGCTCCTACAACCCAGGGCCCTGGACCTCTGCTAACCATATCACTCTACTCACAACAGGAAGTTTCTGCCCCTCAGAGGCCTTGTCTGCTAACAAAGGTGGTGAGTAAGAGATATTGTGGGGTTGTCTGAGTCCCAGGAAGTACCAGCCATAAGCGGTAGATGTCTCTGCTGCCTTGGACCCCATGTTCCCTGCCCGGTGGGCCTCCTGCCTACCAAGTCCAACAGGTGGCCATGCAGAACAGAACAGGGTGCCAGCCAACCAGGCCTGGGACCCAGAGATGTTCAACTCAGAGACAAATCACCAAAGCCCAAGGTACACCGTGCTGGTGGGTGTCTGTTTGTCAACTTGATACAAGCCAGGGTTGTCTGGGAAGTGGGAACCTCAACTGAGAAAATGCCTCCATCAGATTGGCCTGTAGGACCTTTTTTTTCTTTTTGATTAGTGATTGATGTAGGAGGGCCCTGTGTCGGTGGTGCCATCTCTGGCAGGATGGTACTGAGTTACACTAGAAAGCAGGCTGAGCAAGCAATGGGGAGCAACAGCACCCCTCTGTGGCCTCTGCTTCAGTTTCTGCCTCTAGATTCCTATCCTGAGTTCTTCCTCCCTTGGCTTCCTACAATCATGGATGGATTGCAACCTCTAAATTCAATAAATCCTTTTCTCCCCAAATTGCTTTTGGTGACGGTGTTTTAACACAGCAACATAAACCTAACTAAGACATACACAGTGTGGCAGAAGAGGTCAGCAAGCTTCAGTCATACCCTTGAAGTCACTCCTGAGGGATGCAGTATCCACTACTGTGCCTAACCCGTGCTATCCTTCACAACATGACCCATGTGGGGTCTACTGAGCTCTGGAAGGGCCTTCTTGGTGGCTGGAGTGTAAGGAGCATCTCCTAGTAGACATCCACAGACAGCTGCAGACCAGTCCTGGGGGCTGGCTAGCCTAGCCACAGGGCTGAGGCCACACACAGCAGGGAGGAGTCCTAACCAGATGGCTAGCTGCTAGAGTCACTTGGCAGAACTGGCAGCTGGCCAGGACGTAACGGGCTGCCTAATGAGCCCCTACATGATTTTCCACCCATATTTTTCCAATAAAGCAGTTAGGCACCAGCCGCAGCCCTAAGGAGGAGCCATCTGTCTGCGCACTCCTGAGCCTGCAGGTAGCACTCCCTGCACTGGCAGCTGCCTTACTAGAGTACAACCCTAGTGGGTGGAGGTGCACAGCTGTCCTGTGAAGGGCAGTAGAGTTTGTGGGCTGCTGAGCTGCAGGTGACAGAGAGACTGAGAGACTTGCCCGGAGTGTCTGAATCTTGACTGGCATCAGAGCTCCAGGATTGTCCCTGGGGGAAAGACATCGAGTACTAGAGTACTAAGCCTAGATTTTGCCAGCTTTGGAAGAAAGGACCACCTTACCTACGTGAATTGTCCAGCTCCACCAAGGTTGTCCAGTTCTCCTTTCCTGCAGGGCTCAATCTCTCTGAGTCAGTAATGAGAGTCCTAAACAATGAACTCACAGGGGATTCCCCCCCTTCCCCCCTGACCGGATCTCTCTACAGCTCTGGCTGTCCTGGAATTCACTGTGTAAACCAGGATGGGCTCACACTCCCAGAGATCTGGCTGCCTCTGCCTTACTGAGGGTCTAGGCACCACTCATCAGTGACCCTGATCACTGCTTCCAGGCCACACAGAGTGTGAGACAGTGGCTAAGGGAGTTAAAGGGTCCTCTGTGGACATGGGCTGTGGAAAGGCCCCTCTCCCTCCAGAAAAGGCAGGGACATTGTCACCTCAGAAATATTGCAGTGATTTGGTCCTAACTTACTCCTCAGTAGGGAACTTGGCCTTCACAAACTATGTCCAAAGGACAGGATCTAGCCACCTGGGTCCCAGCATCATGAAGAGGGAAGCATGGGGTCTGGAATCTCATACTCACAACTCCTAAACTCAGGATCCCAGCATCCAGGAAGCAGCCTCTTTGTTGTGGAGGAGCTGAGTTGTCTGGGCCATGATCTGTATCTGTGATGTTAGGGTACTTGGGAGGATATACAGCTCCCACACAAAGCCCTTTGCTTTTTATTTAAATGAGCCATCAGAGATGGTAGCCTCAAGAGTGTCAAAAAATGGCAATCATGATTGCTACAGGATAACAACTCTCTTGTGTAAAAGAGCCCAGGACAGCAAACCCGCGTTAGCTATCACACAGAGATCCCAGATGCTCTTGGAAAGGGTAATCGGAAATTAACAGGATAGGCATGTGACACGTCCCGAAGAGCCACTGCCCCATAAAAGTAAATAAATAAATATCCCCAGAGCAGCAGGTCACTCTGCTGGCTGCTCTGTCCCTTGTATACAACAGTTCAGACCACCAAGACCACCACAACTGTGACAAAACAGAGACACTGTGGAACGGGACAGGTGCTACCTTGGCTACCGTTGAAACCTTGGCTCATTCCTCTTGATCAGGGGGATGTGAGTGAAGGTGATGGAAGCTGTGCTCTCCCATTCTCCCTGGGAACTACCTCTCCATAGGGCCCCACTCAGCCCCTGCAGCGAAGACCTCGCTGAAGTCCCAAAAGTACGTGTCTTTCTGGGACTCCACACAGCAGGCCTAGGAACAGTCTTGGGACACAACAGTGGAGGCTCGGGGCCAACTCTGGCTGCTGTGAAGCTGGGGAAATGATAGAGACTGGCCACCTGCCCTTAGGTGGGGGATGGGTTTGCTTCTTCTAGACATGAGGGAAGAACAGGAGTTTGAAACTCCTTCCCATGTCCCTTCCAGTCCATGTGCTCGGAGCAGCTCTGGGCTATGGAGAGAACTTCCTTGTAAAGTAAGATTTATATTAGAGGTGGCACCACAGGACCTGCAGGTTCAGCACTTTTCCAGGTGCTTGTCTGAATGTTCTATGTGTATAAGGTGTCTGCAGGCAAGGGGGCAGCAGCTCCAGACAGTGAGGGGCTCAGCGCCAACCTTCCTTCCCACAGGTCTCCCACCCTGGGCCCCAGTGGTTTGGTCTGGACAGACCAACCTCTAGGACTTTTTCCTTGACATGTTCAAGGGACCTGTGAGAAGAACCTGTACTGCAGAGGGGTCATGAAGGACCACAGGGGCTTTAAAACAGATGGTACAGGCAGGTGGCAAACAGAGCCAGAAGGGTCTGGCCCTGGGACCAGCTGAATTGAACCTGCCAAGAGGCCAGACATGGTTCTGTACTGCAGATTCTGCCTAAATAAAATATGCACGACCAGACACCAAACACTCTTAGTGTACCCTGAAGACCTACATATATAAAAACTTTTCACAAAAACTTGCCTCAAATCAATGTCTAAGGCTAACTTCTAACCCTCTCCCATGCCCTGTGTCTGGGAAACATCTCCCTTTGTGGCCTCTCCTCTGCATTTGTAATTGCCATATCCAACCCAGGCTACCAGCACCCCAGTCCTATTGGCTAGGACTTTATTTGCTCAGAGGCCAAGGCCAGTACACACAAGACAGAAACCTGCACCTGGCTGCCCCAACCCACTTCATAAGTGTGACCTCTGCTATGTCCCCTCCCTCCTCTCCCAATTCTTAAACCATCTGTGATGAAGTACTACCTGGAGGGCTCAAGAACCCTGGAGGGCCCTGAGAAGTTGTGGTGGCAATAAGTGACTCCAGCACTAAGCACCGAGCAGCACAAACCCTGGATGAATGGGGATATTTTGTTTTGGACAGCAGAAGGCAACAATGACCAACAGCTCCTACCCACCTCCCGAAGGTGCCTGCTCTGCTCAGCAAAGCTCTGCTATCCTCCTTAAGCCAGCCAGGGCCTTGGCTCATCTCCACCAGGGTCTCCGCCATGGCTGCCCAAGGTCTACCACTGGGATGTCTAAACCGATATCACGGCGGGCACAGCAGTCAGGGAGAAGTTCCCTACAGTATCAGCCTCCCTAATAGGGAGAATTCCCACACACTGATTCTCCTAGCTCCGTGGGGTGGATAGGTAGATTATCCCGGGTCAGTCCAGAAGGAAGGGGGTGGGGAAAGCCAGGCTCACCTTGTCATCCACGCCACTCTCACTGTCGCACTGTGGGTCAGAGAGAGAGAGAGAGAGAAGTGTCAGTGTCTTTCTTTTTTTTTTTTTTTTTTTCTTTTCTTTTTGGTTTTTCGAGACAGGGTTTCTCTGTATATCCCTGGCTGGCCTGGAACTCACTCTGTAGATCAGGCTGGCCTCGAACTCAGAAATCCGCCTGCCTCTGCCTCCCAAGTGCTGGGATTAAAGGCGTGCGGTCAGTGTCTTTCATACTGCCAGGGTTACCAGGTACAGGGTACGGGTGGGCATTCCTAGCCACATCTCAGCAGGAGGGACAATGTGAAGGAACAAGGGACAGATGGAAGGCATAACACAGCTAACTTCCCTCAGGATAGGTAGACTTCAGTCCTCTAGGACCAGGCCAGATCCTGTAGCTTCAGAATGACCTGTGACATTAGGAAATGTGCAGGGAGCTTTACCCAGTCCAGATGAACTCAACTATTCCAGGAACCTCCATGGGGCCCACTCCATCTTATGAGGAGGATCCAGGTCGAAGGAGGCCCCCACCATACTCTCACTGACAGGAAGCAGCCCCAATAGCTATTCTTCTCCACTCCGATGGGATGGGGTACAGAGGAGATGAGTAGTACCACGGGGCCAGTGAACCAGCAGACAGTGGCACCGCTACCCAGCTGAGGTCGCATGTTCCTTCTCAGGGTCTGAACCTAGGAATTTAACTAGAAATGTCGGCATCTCTTCAGCTGCTCTGGCCTCGGAAGCAGGTCACACTTACAGTGTGTGGCCTTGACAAGTCCCTTGCCCTCTCAGTGCCTCAATCCGTGCTTCTGTAAAGCAAGGACAGCGGCTTCTCGTGGTGGGGGTGTAGCTAAGGACACTGGCCGTCAGTGTGGACTTGCCCGGGATGCTCAGGTGGAAGTCGATGAACGGACTCCGGTGACGCATTTGTGAAAGACCCATTTGTGAGTACAGCTGGTTAACTCAAGAAAACAAACTGTTACTTCCCATTTTCAGAAAGCAGATTTGAAGAGGACACACTGCTAGAGAACAATGCAATTTCCTCTCAAATAAAAAGAGGAAAAGCTTGCTAGTAACTGCAATTATGATACGTTCATGTCAAATAAATTATATTGCTAAAATAAATCTCCCCAAGACACATGAGATGGAGATTGGGCTACAGTCAGACACGCACAGTGCTGGCTTTATAAGTTGTACTCAACATGATTAATTCACATCATCAAATTATATTACCTCCCACTGCCCCAACTGAAGGCCATAATGTCTTCAATGATAAGGTTCAGATTAGATAAAAATGTGTTCACCAGCCACTCACTGCAGCTGAACCTTTGATCTAGCTCAAGGACAATATGCCAGTCAGCTGGGATGGGCATGTAGGGGTTTTTCTGAGACTAGTAAGTAGGCTATGAGTCTCGTAGTGTGGGTCATGACCTGGGTGGGCAGGCATCAAGACTCTGGATGCTAAGCCCATGGGTAGACATCATTCCCTAGAATAGTGGTTCTTAATCTTCTTCGTGCCCCACCCTTTAATTCTTCAGGTTGTGGTGACCTCCAATCACAATGTAAATATCTACTGATATGTGACTCCTAAATGGGTAGTGACACACAGTTTGAGAACCACTGTCACAAAGGAAGGAAGACATATGTGGCTCTTCAGGTGTGCATATAGCCAAGCCCTTCCATGATCTTCTGCTGAGAAGCACAGTTTCACTGGCTGGTCTCACCTGGGCTCTTAGCATGGGGCTCAAGAAGGACTAGGCCTGGACTCCTCAAAGCCCTGACACCCCCTCCCACTGTAAGGAAGGCAAGATTGGTGAGATAGCATGTAACAGACAGTTTTCAAATGAGGACATGATTGTGGGAGAGGGGGGACGACCACACAGAGCTCATGGGACCTTCGAGGAAAGTGGGAGCTAAGACCATGGAGGCAATTGGAGCCTGAATACACCGGAACATTCTAGTGCCACTTGCAATAGGACAGTGTAGGTGGCATGAGTAACCCCTCAAGGTCATCGGTCAGCTCACTGAGATGAATGTGTCCAGGTAGAGTGGAAGTGGAAGCTTGGGAGTTAGGGGCGTGTGGGGAGCTTGCTGCCTGGGTTACTAGGACCCATGACCAGAGGCCTCTTACAATCAAACCTCATTAAACTGTCAGTACAGCAGGATCAACCCCTGTTGACCGTGTCTGTAACTGGGGCAGCCTGGGGACAGCGGGATCACTTGCCAGTCCTACCCTCTGCTCCTTCTTCCGCCCCAGAGCCTGCTTGCATACTATCCTATGGCCAGGACAGCAATTCACAGACCCAGACTGGTCACAGACTGTCTGATGACGTTTAGGTCTGAAGCCAGACGAGCAGGGCTAAACAGTGGGACATGAGGATGAGGAAGGGCAGCTTATGGTGTCTAGGACCAGCTGAGAGAACCCACCAACAGGTACAGGAGAGGTCACCCAGATCCTATAACGGTCAGACAGTGCTACACCATCAGCAATAGGTGGACAAATAGATTCATGTGATTAAGTGCCACTGATTTAACATTTAACTACAATGACGTTAGAATTGAGTGAGACAATTAATCAGGACAAGGTGGGGAAGAGACACACCCATCTTTTTAAAGTGGCCTGAGCAACATTCAGGGGCTGGACAGGGCTCAGGGGCTAGAGAGCCTGGCCTTGGTGTTGGCATTGACAGGTCTTTAGTGCAAGGAGAAAGGATGTATATATCCAGGGGCCAAGACACGGGCTCTAAAAACATCTGCTCTAATGCTATGTTTCCAGCTACACTGTGCCCCAAATGCTTCTGGTGAAACAGGGATGACGGCTCGTTTACAGGAATGTACTGTGACTTACATGAGTATGCATGCATGCAGAACACTGGCATGGTGCTGGATACCCAGCACAAGGCATGTTTGACGGTGATAACGCCATCACCATCCTTATTACCTCTCCCATCCCGTCACCCCTGATGGCTAAGCTAGTAAACTTGACAGGACAGGATTTGGAATCAGCTAGAGACATACCTCTAAGCATGTCTCTGAGGTATTTCCACACAGGTTTCACCAAGGTGGTAAGACTCACCCTCAGTATGGGTGGCACCATCCCATTGTCTGGGGTCCTAGACTGAGAGAAAAGGGGAGCCTGGTTAAATGCTCCCCCTTCTCCTCCTCCTCTTCCTCCTTCTTACCCTTCCTCTCCCTCTTCCTACTCTTCTTTTTAAAGATTTATTTATTTTTATTTATGTGAGTACACTGTCACTGTCTTCAGACACACCAGAAGAGGTATCAGATCCCATTACAGATAGTTGTGAGCCACCATGTGGTTGCTGGAAATTGAACTCAGGACCTCTGGAAGAGCAGTCAGTTATCTTAACCACTGTTTCTTAACCACCTCTCTGTTTCTTGAGTGCATATAATGTAAACAGCCTCCTCTCACTCCTGCTGCTGCACTTTCTCTTTTGGACTGTATCCTCTAATTGTGAGCTCAAATAAATTCTTCTGTAATTTGCTTTTGTCAAGTATATTGCCATAGCATCATCATCATCATCTAACAACAACAACAACACGGTCAAGAACAAAAACAAAGTAACCAAGAAAACTGGAGCCAAGAAGTGGTATCTTTACTGTGATATATTAACCATATGGCTCATAAGCCTTTGGAACTGGTTTGTGGGAAAACTGTAGAGGAGTCTGAAGCTGTGGGCTAGAGAAGCCACAGAGTGGTATAAACAGAACTTAGGGAGCCACTCTGGCAGTAGTCTGGAAGACTAGAGAGACAAAAGAAACATGAACAGTGGGGGCTAGGAGATTGGGTTTCGGAGAAGAACAGGCCTCTACTAGGAACTGGGCTAAGCAATCATTTGTAACATTTTGGCAAAGACTCTGGTTGCATTCTGCCCATGTCCTGAGAACTTCAGTAAGGCTGATTTAAAATATGATGAGACAAATTCATTAATTCATAGAGGAAATTTCAAGACACCACAGTGTTCGAGCTGTCGCATGGCTGCTGCTCACTGCCCTTACTCAGCTCCACAGTGACAGACAGCAGCAAGTGGGGTTGAAAAGACAGGGAAGGCATTAGAACCCATTTAAAGTTGTGGCAAAGAAGACCTAGAGAAAGCGGCTGTAATTCTTTAAGAGACTCGTCCCATTAAGGACAAGCCTTCTTGTAGGCAGCCGTGTTTAAGATAGCACCTGGGACGGTTGCAAAGTCGTATGACTAGCACCTGACAGATGTAGGCAGCTGGCTTCCAGCGTGGCCAGCTCAGCTAAACTGGTAAACAAGTCCTTTGTGCATGCGGTCAGCCTCGGCCTCCTGTCGGCCTCGTGCACCTCTCGAGCAGTGGGCTTATGCAAATGAGGTATTGGCAGCTTAACCTATCCTGAGAGAACACTGTCAACCAGCCTGCCTTGGGAAGATATATAAGCAGCGCGTTTCTGCTGCTGGGGTCCCCATTCATAAGTCAAGATTCGTTCCTGCAATAAAGCTGACTGAGAAGGATCCGACCGTGTCGTGTCTTAATTGCTGGTCAAGGCGGACGCGACACTTTCTTAATGAGGAGATGATGAAGCCAGTAAATTACTTGCCACACAAACATAAAGACCTAAGTTTGAGTTAAAGGCCAGCCATGGCGGCATGTGCTTGTAATGGAGAAGCTAGCCCTAGTCAATGAACCTTGGGACCAATGAGAGGCCAGGTATCAAAGAACAGGGTAGCCAGTTATGGGGTGCACCACCTTTAGGCAGGACAATCTCTGTGAGTTCCAGGCTAGTTTAGTCGACATAGTAAGTTCTAGGACAACCAGGACTACATAGAGAGAACCCGTCTCAAAAAAACCAAACCAAAAAATTAAAGGTAGATAGCTCCTGAGATATGATAGCCAAAGCTGAACTCTGGCCTCTACACACTTGTGCACATATACTGTACATATAAGACTGTGTGCACACACAGACTGTCCCAGGCACAAGTCTTTAATCCCAGCATTCTGGAGGTGGACCGAGGCATATCTCTGTGAGTTCAAGGCTAGCCTGGTCTATATACTGAGAGACCCTGAATCGGGGAGGGGAAAAAAAGAGAGAAAACTCCTACTATGTTCTGGGACAATAGGAAAGATGCTGAGTACAAGTCTACCTTTCCAAAGCTCTAACTTGTGATAATACAAATTTATCTAAAAGAGGAAGCCTGAATTAAGAATGTCCCTTAAAGAGTTTTCCTTATTTTATTAAGAGACAAACTATCTACTAGGGAAAGGTTTTCTCAGAAGCCATTACAGTTGAGATGGAAAAAGAACATGACAGAACTGTCCACATTGATGCTGGTTTTACAAACATGCAAATACAAAAAATATGGGGTCATAGAGGCATTCAGCAGAACTCTAGAAAGCTGCTGGGGCTAGGCAATGTGTGGCAGGATGGGATTCCCTGAAATTCAATGAAATGGATTTCATTGTGTAAAGCTATGAACATTATGAAGGAGGGCCCAGGATGTTGTAGATGTCAGGACTATGGGACATGTGACAGGGAAAACTGTCAGCATAGAGCAGAAATGACTCAAGGGGGAAGCTGTGTGCGGCAGGCAGAAGAACCAGAGGGGTAAGGCTATCAAAAGCTACCGGAGCCCAGATGATTCCATCATGAGTCCTAGATTGTGCACATGGAGCTGCAAGATTTGGTGCTTCCCCTGCTAGCTTCAGCTTTATCTTGGCATGGTCATTCTTTGTTGTGCTTCTAGCTCTCCTTTTTTGGAATGGGGATACATTTAGTTTACACAGCAAATGTCTATAACTTTGTGTGTGTATGCACGCGTGCATGTGTGAGCACGCACATACATATGGCTCATAATCCAAGACACAGAAAAAACCTCCATACTTGCACTTCTGGACAATGTTGGAACAACTTTTGAGATGAACTAAATGCATTTTGCATTGGGACCAGGAGTAGAATGATGTGTTTGGGTGAAGTGTGATAGTTAAGATTAACCTGAGAGGATTTAGAACTACCTAGAAGGTACACTTTAGGATGTGTTTCCTGAATGTGAGCAGCACTGTTCCGTGATGTGAGGTCCCAGGCGAAATAAAAAGTAGAAAACAAGTGGAGCACAAGCATTCGTCCCTGCTTCCTGACTGTGGGCGCAACGTGACCAACTGCTTCATCTTCCTGGAACAACATGCCTTCCCTGCCATGATGAATCATATTCAAACTGTCAAACTGTGAGCCAAAATAAAACCTGGGGGGTGGGGGGCGTAGGGCGAGCACTCCTAAAAAATCGTGACGGGGATGCTGAGGTGTAGCTCTCCACACTGGATGGCTCTGCTGGGGGTTCAGGTGGAGAAGGTCTCAGCTTCCCTGGTCAGGCTGGACGCTGGGAGTTTGACCATGCTCCAGTGACTATACGGACAATATCAAAATGGATTTTTTTCTTTTTTCAGGAGAAGGGGAAAGGTCATGGAGGAAAGGGGCAGACATGGGAGGACTGGGAGGAGAGCACAGTCAGGGTGCATGATGCAAGATTCCCAAACAATCAATAAAAATATTATGTTAAAAAAAAGATAGCCCTGGCTGACCTGGAACTCACTATGTAGACCAGGAGGGCCTCAAACTCAGAATCTGCCTGCTTCTGTCTGATGCTCAATCAAAAAGACTCATCTGCCTCTCCCTCCTAAGCACTGGATTAATGGTGTGTACCACCACACACAGAGAAATAAACCCCTCTTTAAGCTGCATGTGCTAGGTGTCTTGTCACAGCCACTAGAGAACTAAGTACCGTCACAACCCACTAAAGATCTACTCCTTCCTGTCACCTGTTCAGCTTGGCAGCCACCCCTCAGACGGACTTCTCTGTCCTGACAGTTCATCCACCATCCTACACTCTTTCTAGAAACCTGGTCAGCTGCCTGCTGGGGAGGGAACTACTTGTCACTCCCACAAAGACACAAGTCAGCGTGGTTGTTAAGGCAGGAACAGCACCAGCACCGTCCTTTCTTCTCTGTGTGAATGCTAATTACAGCTTACAGTGGTATTCAGAGAACCACTGTCTCCCACCACTCAAACAAAGGCATGAAAATTCATGAAGAGAGCCTTGCAGCCAGAGTTATTCCCAGCCATGACCCAAAGCCCACCATGTGTATCAAGGAAGAGAGGACAGAAAGGAACAGGAGCACCATACCTGGGCCAAGGCAGGAGCCTAAGGCAAGTGCCAAATGTAGGTTGGGTTTCTACCCAGTTACCACACAACAGCCTTGAGATATTACCTCAGGGCTGTTTGGGACAAGGAGGCCTGTCCCTCCTGGTCAGCTGAAACTCCCAATGGCAGGGGTCCAAGGAGATGCAAACTAAACAGGATAAAGGAAGCAGAAGCGGGAGATAAGAAGATACGAGTTCAATGCCATGATATGCACAACAAAGTCTTGGATATTCTACTGAGCCTGGCCCAAGAATGGGGTAGGGTCTCAGCCACAAGGATCCTGGGTACCGAAGGTGCACTGGGGGCTGGATATAGGTTGCCTGAGGCATGTACAGGTAGAATAACATACAGGTGCTCCACTGGCTTCTGCTGACACATAGACCTTGTATATTGCATGCATGTGACAACTTTATAGTGGGCATCAATCAGCCCTTGGATGTGTGCACATGTATTTTAGTATACCTGCATGTGCCTGAGTGTCCTGCAGTACATGCTGAAGCCAGACCGCACACACAATTCTTGGCACCCTGACTTTCTCCTCAAACCCCTCCCTGGATCCTGTGAGGGTGGTCAAGTGCCACAGCACTGACTGGGCTCCGGCTCTGTCCTAGGACTCCAATGCTTGAATTCTGGCTTTCACACAGAGAAGAATCTAGGAAAGGGAGTGAGGACTACATGGTGCCAGCCGAGGGGATGCACTGCCTCTGCAGGTATGGAATGGGCAGAGGCTCACCTTCATGCATATTCTAATTAGTATGTGGGGTGCCCTATGGGACTCAGAGTGGCTAGTGAGGTCACATGTTGAACTCAACACTGAAAAGTTCTGATGACCAGACTGAAATTAATACATAACCATGTGGACAAGTCACTGTTCACTCTTATGCTTACTTCTGAGAGTGAGTCAGTGAAACTCTTCCTTTCAGTCCCTACCTAAATGTAGTGAGTTTGGCAAGCCAGTGCATCTACTCCATGCAGCTAGGTCACCAATTGGGTTCCCCGGGCTGCCTGGTACCTTAGGGACCAGGCAGCTCACAACTGGCTCCATAAACTTCTTTCCCACTTGACTCTTGGGAGCTGATGAACCTTTGAGGACAAGAGTTTCTGTCCTAGACTGCAGGTGCCAGGATGTGAGATAGAAACTGTGGCCACATACTCCAAGATCCCCTGTCCATTTCAGAGGAGAACTGGAGGCTTAGAGGGTAGAGGACCTGCTGTGGCAAGGCAGCCAGCAGAGCTGGGAGCTTAGTTTAGGGCCCAGAACCAGGTTCTAGGTGCTATCTTGTAGAAACATACATAGGGCTGGTAACAGTTGAGGGTGAAGCCAGGCAAGGCAAGTCAAGTGCGCTATCCACTTCTTACATGCTAAAACCCAGATAATGGTCATCAGAAACCAGGAGGTGCCAGGCAGAACATCCCTGCCCAAATATGACATCCCTGTCCTTCAGACTGTGGACATTGTCTCTTGTGCCTCCATACAGTGACTGCAACAGAAGGCCTTGTGATGCATACAACAGACCCAACCTTAGCAGGAAGGTCAGAGTCAGAGGAGGCTGAGCATTTAGTATGGAAGGAAGGAGTAGAGAAGGGAAGGGGAAAGTCCTGGGTAAGTCACAGATAAGAGATGGCTGGAAAGCGGGGGAGGGGGGTGAGGTGACCAAGACTGAGGACCAGTGATAATATGCTGGAGCCACAGGTAACTGAGCTGAGGATCATGGTGGCCCTGCTGGACCCAGGCTGATGTGGTACACTTTGAGGTGGGCCAACAGGACTTGACGTGTCCTTGATACATGGACATGTGAGCCCAGCAGCCGGGGATGAACAGAGAGCTATATACAAGCCTGTATGTCTATATACAGTCAACTTCTGAGATAGGACTGGCTGGGACAGGACTTGATGGACAGGGTCCTAAGACTGGGCCATCAGGACTTCTGCCTCAGGTTAGAATCGAAAGCCTACTCACCCCCATTATTTCCCCCCTCCTTCTCTAGCTGGGTCTCTGGCAGGCACTGGTATAAGCCAGATGTGGGCCACATGCCTCATTCAGGTCCCATCACATACCTGGTCATGAATGGGGAAACTGAGACCCAGGGGGATAGGATCAATCCTCAGGCACAACTAGCGGTGACTGAGCCCTGGATTTAGGTTGGACCCTCTGCCTGAGGCTAGAAAACCATACCTGATTAATTACATAGTATTTGGTAGGCCTGAAACTCCACTTCTATCTACTCAGCTAATTTACTTTTTGAGTGTTTAGGCTTTAAAACCAAACAAAGCACTAATTATACAATCAACGGTCAATTAAGTTACAGCAGCTTAATAAACCATATGGGACAACCCACTGTGGGACCAGTTGACCGCTCATGCAGCTATAGTCTCTGAATGTGCACGCCAACTTCCTGCTGGTCTCCCCTGTAGCCTGAGCATTCAGTACAGGAGGATCTGGGGACACTGGCATCCTGCCTCCTGCCAAACCTTAAGGTGCAGCCTGTTCAGGAGCCTTGACTATCAGTTGGCATATCAGTGGAACACGGAGCAGTATTTGTGAGGGATCTAGAGCGAGTGGCCCCTTCTCTAACCAGGCTCAACAATGTGAACTCATTCCTCAGCTGTGAGGTCTAGGCCCCAGCTCACTTAGCAAATACTCATGACCCCAGTGGCTCAGCAGTGATGTCATCAGCCTCTCATGGAGACAATTCTAACTTGAGGTCACTCTAACAAGGTAAGTACACCAGAGTATGATGCCCTGAGCCACTGACAGTTGTCTGCAGGATCACTGTCCTGGAGGGTGCTCTTCTTAGCTCTGTGTAAGAACTGGGGGGCAGTCCTAGAAAGGACACTTGCCCAGACCTTCTATCATTCTGGAATGTTCCAACAATTTCCACAGCTAAAAATCTGCTTAAGCCCAATTTATGCTTGATCCTAATTCTATTGTGAAAAGTGTTACTAGTTTTCTCAGATTGTGTTCATATAACAGCAAGGATAATCTAGACAAGTGTTTCCTATCTAGTTTCCCTGGGGTCACCATCTGGGAAAGCAGCATGGAACACTGTACCTAGACCTGCATCACAGACCTTGCTCCACAGGGTCATATGTCTGGGGCACATGCTGGTTCTGCCTTTCAGACTCAGCCTGACAGTCATCACACAAGGGATTCTGTGTGATTTTGCTTGGAGCTTCCTTCCTGTTTTCCATTCATGTCTCATTTTAACTGTATTATTGATTTCATGATCTTTGTGTTCCTAACTTACAGAGAAGTGTCTAAGCGCATTGTTGCTTAAGCTTTGCCCCCTCCCACACATACCTAGACATCCCTCCATGCCCCAGCTATCTACCGACTCTGCTAGGAGCTAACCAGGACACTGGATTACCATCCTGGTTCCTACAAGCCTCTGTGGCTGTAATTACAGTCACAGGTAATTACAATCATACAGAGGTACAGTCACAGGCACACACACACTTGAAAGAGTAAAGGCAGCTCTTGGAACATTCTCTCCACAGTGCTCTGGGTAAGTTACTCTAGGGACCCCCACAACCAACTTGGGCATAACGCTCTCCACCTGCACACCGTGTGACATTCTCTAACAGCACAGGGCCTCCACCTGCACACCTGTGTGACATTCTCTAACACAGTCCCTGGTCTACTCCCCTTGCCATAATATCTCCCTTTAGATGCCCCACAGAGCTGGACCTGTGAGGTCTCTATGACCCTTTAGCCTTGACCACAGTCCTGGGAACTACCAATGGTAGCTGTGCCCAAGCCTGGTACTATGACCCTTGCTCTCTGGTCCCACCCATCCCCAACACCACCTTAGTAAAGCCTTGGTTCAGACAGAGCTGCTCTGGTTGCTTCCCAGATCTTCTCCTTTCTCTACACAAACTGATGTGTTCCCCACTACTCTTCTTAGCTCCCCTCCCAGCAGCCCAGGCTAGGCTGGGATAATTAACAAGCCTGTGTCAGGAGATAAGTAAAAAATGGCCAGGCCCAGCATGCAGCTGACCTTTCTCAGAGTCCACTATATTAGTATATTCTCATGTTGTCAGACTAGACTGCTAACAACCTCATGAATTATTTATCAACAAACTCTTAAACCGAGCCCCTGTTAACACTCATCCCTAACTGGTGTCACAGCAGCTCTGGCTTCTGCTCTGGTCTGCAAGGTCACCCTCTGGAGGACCAAGGACCATTACCCAATGGGACCCCAGTTTTCCTCCCAGCAGCTAGCTGTAGCTTCTGAGACAGAGGGACCTTCTCCAGTTTTCAACCATGGCTAGTCATCGACCCTTAACAGAAATCTTTTAGCACAGGTTGCTGGGAGGTGCTTAGGGTGTGGAAAGGTCGGGCAAGAATTCAGGAACCAGGCTGTTGTGAGAGGCCTGTTATGGTTCAGGACTGAACACATGGAACTGGCTCTCTGTGGTGACAGGAAGCGCTGGTAGCCCCAGGAGGGACAATGGAAGAGTGGGGCACCAGGCCACAGCACTTCTCAGTCAGAACTGCTGGGGGTGGGGGGTGCTCCAGCTCCTTGTTGACCCTCTGACCTATCTGTGGGGACCTAAGGCCATGGGGTGGGATGATACAGCTGTACTCAGTCAGCATTCAACTGCCCAAAGGGCCTAGTAACTCCAGCCTGAAAGGCAGGACCTGACAGGCTTCTAGGCTAGAGAGAGCGTGGTAGCCCCACAGACCCTCCTTGTGTTCAGCCATGGTACAGAGTGTTGTCTGAATGTCTCATGCCTGATGCCAAAAGAGCCTAGCCCTGTAGTTCCACTGTCTAACACTGGGGAAGCTGCAGAGAAGTAGAGCTTCTAACCAGACAGCAAAGCTCAGTGGCCCAGAACATAAGTTAGGGGGGAATCATCTCAGAGCTATAGACAAGAGAGGGACTGACCCGGGAAGGCAGCATAGGGCATAGGGAAAGCAAGGGAAGCCCTGAGGAAATCACACCCTTTTGGAACTAGGTATATCCCAAGCCTGGAGCAGCGTGACTGGCTTGATCTGGGCCTGCCTAGTCTGAGTTAGTTATAACTAGCTCCAGTTTCCAACAGCCTGGAGATATCTGACTTCCCCTGGGCAGACCCTGAGAAGGTGCCTTGAAGATCCTGCCCAGGACTGGGTGCAGACGTGGTCTAGACGGCTCCAGTCCAGCCCAGCCACCAGCTTATGTCCCCATTCTGAGGGTAGAGTCACATAATAGCTCAGTGACATAAATCATGAGTCAGAAACAGTGACAGGACCTCTCAAACCAGAGGCCAGTGTGAGTAGAGACTTGGAGTAGTCTCTGCAGGGTCATGTCCTGTTTCTAGGGGTAAAATGGGACAGGGAAGGACCATGCCCACTGTCCCCATCTAGACATGGCCCTCCAGGGGACCACTTCTTCCCTATACAATGCTCATACCGGGGATTTGATGTGTGCCTGTTTCTGAATCTATAAGTTGGACTATGTCTCTTTCAAAAGTCAACTGCCACTCTGAAATAAGATAACATGGAGGAACTTTTAGAGGTGATGAGACTACTGTGGGAGAAGGAAAGTCCTCAGAAGTGCTCTGGTTCATGTTGCTCCTACATCACCTTCACACAGAACCACATACCCACATGCCGTAGGTAATGTCCCTGCCCCAGCATCACTGCCTATGGCTGGACCATCATCTCCCAGATCCTACAAGACTTGCCTACGCACTGGTGGATGATAATCCACCATATGATAGCTCATCAGGGAGACATCCCAGAGGTGACCCAGCTGCAGTTGTGCCTAAGCCACTGAAACTGTCCTCACCTGGCACCTCTGCCTCAGTGTTGGGAGTCCTCATCGTCTTTACCATCTAACATCTATGCATGCAGATAAGGACAGGTAATAGTCCCTCACCTCTACACTCCGCTTCTCTGGGCTCCTCATCTGGCAACACCCACCTTCTTCCCGTTTCCTGAATATACCAAAATACCACTGTGTAGAGCCCTCACCCAACTGCTTGCCATCTCTTCCCTGAGCCCCACCCCCCTGGTCTCTCCACAATAACCCAATGCTATCCATTCCTGACCACTAGGGTGGCAATATATCTCTCCAGCATAACCTGGTGCTATTTTTCTTCCTTCCAAGTAGTTACTATGAGGTCACTTACCTATCTTTGGGGTGGGGGGGGGAGGTACAGGGGGGTTGGTTGGTTGTTTCGAGACAGGGTTTCTCTGGCTGTCATGGATGGACACCTGTAGACCAGGCTGGCCTGGAACTCAGAGATTTGCTGCCTCTGCTTCCACAGGGTTGGGATTAAAGGCATGAGCCACCACTGCCAGTTTCACTTCCCTGTCTTTTGTGTGCAGTATCCCTGCAGGATCAGTTCTATCCATGTGGAGCTTCCTCTGACCTGGCAGCCACATCTCTAGTCCTGCCCTGCGGAGGGACCAGCAGACACAACTAGCTGTACCCAAGACGCTGCCCTCAGACCTGATCATTCTGATCATTAGGCTGATGAACTGGGGGGTGGTGGGGGGGTGGAGGCGGGGCATGGGTTCAGCTGCTACTCCAGCTTTAAAGACTCCTGTGCTGAAGTTAGGAGGAGAGGAGTAAGTGCCCCCCAATCTTCCGCCCAGCTCCAGAGAGAGGCTGGCAGGTTTATTGCTTTTGTTCAAATTATGATCACTTGGAAGTGGCCCTAGGAACAGCACAGCGGATGTCATAAACCTGCCTCGTGAATACAGAGCCTACCTTACAGGGCTGCAAGGCTGGGGCAGACATGTTACTCTGACCAGGATAGAGGCACTGGCACAGGATAGAGGATAAAGGGGGCTCACTTTTGTCATTGGAAGGGCACAAGGTAGAACAGGTATATCAGAATGGCTGCGTTCCCCTCCGGACTTGAGAAAGGGGTAACAGCTCCACCCACATATATCGTTAGCCTAGGCTCTGTGGCACATGCCTACCTCAGGCCACCCCTATGCTGTTCCCTTTTTGATGCCTCAGCCACCCGACCAAATGCCACACCTGGCTTTAAGCACAGCTAAGTTCTGCTTTTGGGGAAGTGGTTGTGTGATCCAATGCCCACAGATTCAAATCTATCCTCCTTCCAAGGCAGAACAGCCCTGGCTGCTCAGATCCCACTGTCCAGCTCTGCAGTGTGTGAGCATAACCTAGGGACTCAGTGACACTCACAGGTATTCCAGAGGCAGGCAAGTCCCTGCTTTTGGGGAGGCAGATACGTCCTTAGGCCATTGCACAGATGAGCAAGCCAGTCAGTTCCAGCTCTGCCAAACCAAAGCACAGCACCCAGACCCATCCCCAGACCCAGAAGGAAAACGGCAGGGCCGGGTGTGGAGCCCAGCAGCTCGCAGCACTGGCACTTCAACCTAAGAGAGGCCTCATCCCTAGCTCCAGGACAAAGAGTATCCATGTGATAAAGAATACCTTCCATGGTGTTCTTGGTCCTCAGACACCCTGCATAGGACACTGTTGCCCACTCAGGACTCTCAGGCTGGAACCTCATGTGGAGAGCTGGGCTATGAGGAGCCACGCTGGCTCTCTCAAGGCACAGAGCAGGTTCACACGGTCTGGAAGGAGGGAAGCACAGCCTCCACGTCTTCCTACCTCTAAGGACCTAGGGTAAGGTTAGTGCCACAGTGGCAATGGAGACTTTCCCCAGCAAAGGACCGATATGGGGGTGGTGACAAAAGGATGCCCACGGTGTGGAGTGCAGGCACACCAGAGTGCCTAGAGCTCTAGATGGACCGTGCTCCAATCTAGGTGGCCCGTGTGTGACCTTGCCAGCCACACAGGATGAGTACAGGGACAGGTAGTAGCCTGTCTGGGGTCTGGAAGAGACCTGTTACCCTTTCCACAGATTGTAGCCCTTCCTTTGACCATTCTTGTAGTCAGGCAGGGTTCCTACAACCTCGAAGTCTGCAGAGACAGGCATCTTGGCTGAAGGTAGAGGCCAACACCCAGGGACCATGTGGTCTTGAAATCTTCAGAACAGGCACTCTTCCAGTAGTGAACAGTGTTCCTGCTCACACTCAATCTCTAGGGATCCTTCAAGCTGTGTAAGGGAATCCCAGGCTCATAGGAGCTCAGCTCCTGAGATAAAACCTTTGTCTCCTGCATGCTTTGAGCCCTGCATACTGCAGACAGTCGTTGTGTGTCCAGGCCTGGTGTGGCCTCTGTGAAAAAAGAGAGGTAGGGTCCCTGTAATCAAAATATCAGCCACAGAGATCATATGAGGTGACCACCAAGCACCAGCCTCAGTTTGAAAATACACAGATGAAGCCGCTGGCCTGGCAGATGCTGAGAGGGCCCAGATGCTGGGGGACAGCTATAGGTGTCCTTCAGTATCCTGTGTGAATCCTGATATGTGGACTACACTTCTCACAAGCTTCATGAAATCATCCTGAGAGTTATTTGTTAGGCAGTCATGCTACCTATACGATGAGGGGCTTCTGACACAGGAGCATCACCTTGTCTGCCTGTTAATAGAACAGAGGACTGCCCTGGCTTTTAAGCCACACCAGGTGCCACAGCCCTACCAGCACTATCCTGTACATTCCCCGATTTGAAAAGTGGGGGGCAGTGAGGAGTACACCCCAGGTTCTGCAGCCCCCGGGGACTCTTTAGTGTAAGGGTATTTAGTGGGATGTGTTGAGAAGGAAGTACATCACACAGGTATTAGTAGTTTACAATCTAACAATTTAAAGTTAATTTTTGAGGGACTATAGGGATGGCTCAGCAGTTAAGAGCAGCATTTCTCTCTCTTGTAGAGGATCTGGGTTAAGTTTACAGCACCTACAATGGGTGGCTCACAGCTACCCGTAACTCCAATTCTATGGGATCTAAAGCCCTCTTCTGGCCTCCAAAGGCACCTAGAATAAATTTAATAAATTTATATATGCACACACACATTCACAAAATAAAAATAATTTAAAAGAATAATAAAGAAGAATAAAAACAAAAACCTTTTGAAATTGCTCAAAGGCAATGGAATTATAATAATCAGCTAATTATACCCTATGTAAGGTGCCAAGGGGACTTTTCTGGCAGGTACTGCTTGCTGGTGGGATCCTGATCCCTTCTGTACCTGGCTTTGAGGTTTTCTCTCACACAAAAGCATCGTCACCTACTCGACCATCGACCATCGAGACTGGGAAGAAGGCAGTGCGGCTTTCTCATGACATCCTAGTCCCCTGGGAGCCTGCAGGACTCTCCTACGCTGCAGCACGGCCCGAGCTTCCCTGGCCCCATGCCCAGGAACCTCGCCTCCACGGCTTCCTCACCAGAACTTTCACCTGCCTGTGACTCCCCAAGCATACTTAAGCTTCTACTGCAGGGCTTTCCTATGGCTGCCCTTAGGCATGGCCTACACAGGCCTACCCCTGCCATGTGATGAAAGCAAGGAGACACCTACCTGGCTTCCCCTCTCACCTACCTGCTTCCCCTCTCACTCGGTACTGAGGATGCTCTGGAAGTATCTATGCCTAGCAGGGGCAGAGGTTGCCTAAGACCAGAAGCAGGGATGTGGCTGACTTGATGGGAATGGTGCGATGGAGGCTGGAGACTTTTCTAGCCTGTGAGGCAAGAGTTGCTCGGGCAGCCATGCATTTGTTGTCACTACTGTTGGACTCTGAGCTGTGTGCTACTGCAGTTGACATACAGGAGATGCTCACTGAACACTTACTGAAGGAGAAATGAGCAATTCCTTTCTCATATCTGTAACTAGTCCCCTACAATGGAAAAGACCAGAGGACTACAGGGAGACCACAGGGAAGGCTGTCTGGGAGCCACCAGGGCTCCTGATGGTGCTCCTGGCACCAAAGTGGAGGGTCTAGGAAGGACACTCAGACAACAGCTCCTTTCTAACAGTGACAAGGTACTCAGGGAACTTTGGGCCAAACAGCCATGTGGAGGACCACGGGTTGTGTGTGTTTCGGTAATGGAGGGAGATGTAGACTTTGGACTCAGCAAGCTTTCCCTGAAGCCAGAACCTGGCAGGTATGCTCTGTAGCATCTTCAATCCTTGAGACCTCGTCTGAAGAGCAAGAGTAATACCAAAAATTTAACTCTCCATGCGGGCTAGCTAGGTCTCCAGTCTGCATCTCATCAGCACTGGTCAGTTCAGCTCCACTGTGGCTGCCTCCATCTTCTCTTCTCCTGATCCTAGACAGTGTCTACACTTGCTGGGCATGGGCAATTCTAGAACATTCTTAGTTCTGAGTGCAGGGAGGCCAGCTGGCAATTTTTACATATAGAAATTGTTCTCATTTCTTTTCATGAAGGAAATCTCTGAGCCCCACTTTTCAGGAGATACATCATCACACCCTTGGCTGTGAGCAATCGAATTAAGAAAATCACTCTGTGGTAATTTTATGGTCCTAACAAACATTTGGTGGCATATTGGGGAGGTGGTGCCTACCTTTCAGAATGAATGCTATTAAGGATGAGCAATAACTGGGGATTTTTCTGGGGATAAATCTCAGCAAAATTAACCTACTTTAAAACACAGTTTGCAGGTTGGGGATGTAGTTTAGTGAAGGAATGGTTGCCTAGTGTGTACAAGGACCTGAGTTCAAATGCTAGTACTACAAAATTAATTCATTTTAAAAAAATGTAGTCTGAAGTTGGGCATGGTGGGGCGTGCCTTTAGTCCTGGCACTGGGGAGACAGGTGAATTTCTATAAATTCTACATAAATGGATTGCTTGACAGTGACAGCTACACAGAGAGGACCTTATCTCAATACAAAGCTAGGTTAGAGATACATACTGGTGTCAGCATACTGATGCTCTGGGGAATGGAGAGGAAATACTCAGGTGGGGGCTGGCAGGAAAGCATATATCTACATCCACACCAGTGCTGCAAAGCCAGAGTTGCACACAAATGTAGTGAGAAACCTGGATTCCCTGAGAAGTCAGAGGGGCACATGAGTAATGTCTACAGATATGCAGGAATGCATAAACCACAGACAATAAAAATAGATACACAGGCCGGGGGTAAAAACAACAGACACTACATACAAAAGCCAGAGAGCCACATGATATAGACAATGCCCATAGCCCAATGCAACACACATTCAAACATAAACTCTTGCTGATAAGACTGGGCACTGTCTCCTGCTGTCTGCCTGGAGCTCGGCTCCATCTGAACCCATAGGACAAATGGACATGAGGTCCCAGGTGGAGATAGCTTGCAAGCATCAGGGCTCACAATGGCACTCTATGCAGGTCCCTGCAGTCACACTGTAGACCAGTTGCTTCCCTTCCTGACACCATCTGTCACTCTTATGCAGCTGCCACAGGGGCTAAACTACAAGCATCTGGCAAGTTAACTGGAGGATTTTTAAGAAAAGAGAAAAGCAGGGTCTTGAGGAGAATTCTTGTATGATGATTGTGGACCTGGAAGCACAAAAATAGCCAGGTAGCTCAGAACAGTGATGCCCCAGATACTCCGGGGGACTCAGGTCACAGGCACGCCAGAGATCACTTGTTATTAACTTGGATTAGCTGCAGAGCCTCTGTCCAAACATTAGTGTCGCACAGGGCCACAGCATCAGGAGTATGTTCCAAGACATGGCATTCTTCCTATCCATGGGATGCTTCAGACCCCTGGAAATTTAGACAGATATGGAGGGCCTATATTTAAACCTGTGCCCAGGTGCTAGTCCAGATATGCAAGGCTTGACTCCAGTGCCAGCTGCTGCAACTCTCACAGTTCCAAGTACTGCCAGCAGGTTCTGGTACTGGAGCCCTCTATAAAGAAGGCTTACTTCCCAGTGTCCAACAAAGTCCTGGCACAGAGCCATTCTCAGGAGCGTCAGGACATTACACAGGGGAGGGTGACAGAGAAGGCCTGTCCATCAAACTAAGGGCATCACAATCACTCTCAAGGGCCGCTGTTCTCAGTGCTCAGGTGTGAACAAGGCTGCCCAAGTCCCACCATGAAAGGTCACTTTCAATGGCCACCTACAGGAGCCACCCCTCCAAGGTGTCTGTAGCCCCTGTGATCAAAGGCCCATGCTGGAATGGAGCAAGGTCTGATGAGCCCTGGCTTTCTACACCTTCAGTGGACAACGGAAGAGGTGAGGTTAGGGGGGTGGGAAGTACAGATGCAGAGAGAAGAGGCCAGGCTCCTCCTCCAGCCATGGCAGGTAAGCCCCAACCTTGCTCTGGCCTCTGAAAGGTCTACTGAGCCTGAGCTGCTGGCCCATCCCAATTCTTTCTTGCTTTCTTTCAATGTCCAGGAATCCCAGGGTAGACACTAAGGTTGGAAAGCTGCTCCAATAGGCCCCACTGGGTAACTAATGGGTTAATTACATACCTCCATAAAAAGCCACTGTGATTTAGAGAGTGAACTAGGCAGGCCCTAACTAGCAGTAAATCAGGGCTACAGGGATGAGGCAGGCGGAGTCCCAAGCCCCAGCCCTCCAATGAGCCAAAACGCCTATAAATCTGCAGAAATGGCTTTTATGAAGCTCTGGGTTTTATGATGTCATTAATGTTTCTGTGATACTTAAGGGCAAATGAAATAAGCCATGAAGAGGTGCAGGAGTTGCTCTGGTTGGTGCCAGGGCCACTCCACAAACTCAGGTAGATGAGGGGCTTGCCTGCACCTGAGGTCATGCCCCTAGTGGACCTCACTGAGCATGTGTCGAGCCCCTCTGGTAGACCTGGGTATGCCTGCCCACACAGGGACGTCTGCAGCATAAGGTTGCTGAACGCCGTCATGCCCCAACAGGACTCTCCATGAGCCACAAGCCCACCGTCTGGGCATACATTCATCTCCCCACAGTCTCTGCACATGGTAGCTTTGGACCTCTCAGTTTCCAGCCTAAGCCCGAGCCCCTTCAGCAGGCAGATGGGGGCGAGAGCTAGAATACAGCTGCTCACACACCACAGGCATCTTTGACACCAAAGACTCTTGGTCCCTAGCCAGACCTGCTTCTCTTAGCAGATCTAGGCCCCCCCACTTCCTGGCACCCTGCTCACCTGCAGAGGGACCCAGGTTCCTGCCCAAAGTCCTGGAGACTCTGCTTTATGTGTGTGTCCCAAGCTCAGTGCCTGCCAGGAAGCTGCTGAGGTCAGAACCAACCGGGATTCTAAAGGGGAAGATTCCAGGGTGATAGGATCCTCTAGGCACTGGAGCTATGAGGCAGCTTTGGATGAGGGATGGCCCTGAGACAAGGACAGAGACAGCAAAAGAGGAGGGGCTGGAGACTTACTGAGTAGCCTCTCCCAGAAACCGCCTGTGCCGAGCTCTGTGGGAAAAGGAAAAAGACAGTCAGTGGCAGGCTAGGCCACAGGCAGCATCCCCAGCAGACAGGCAACAGACCCTAGGGCCAGTAAGGCCTCACTGGGGAGGTAGGTAGACAGGGAAACAAGGATGAGCAAAGTCTTCTCCTGCACCAGAGAGGTCCTGGAGCCACCTTTGAAGTAGTAGTCTCCCTTCTGATTTAGCCAGGCCAGCGGATACCGCAATAGCTCTGGGTGGCCCTCAGAGATGCCCTTAGCCTATCCACAGCTCCTTTAGGACTAACACCGTCCTCAAACATGCAGCAGGAAGACCCTGGCTGATCTTCCACCACTTCCGCTGGAGCCCACAAGGAGGCCCTTCTGCAGGAGGGTAATAGCATGGGACATAAAGGCCCAGTGGCTTAAGGGTTAGCCAACTACCATAATAGAGGCTGGCATGGGGACGTAGGAGCAGCTCGAGGTGCAAGGGATTCCATAGCTCCACAGACAGGCCACAGAGCAGGTTGTGCGTGTGCACGTGCAACAGAAGCCGTGGAAGGACGGGGTGTAAGGAGAGGCTGAGCTCCTGCAAAGTGACAGTGGGGGTTGGGTGGCAGGAGGAACTTCATGATGACTCATGAGATAGGGAAACAGTCAGCGAGGGGAAATGGAAGCTAGTAGGCCAAGCTACAATCCTCCCTTCCTTCAAAGCAATCAATCCCTGATATCCCTTCCTATAGACTACTGACAGGGCTAGGCCTAGCCAGGGTCACTGCTTGGAAGGCAGAGCCCACCCAAACCTACCCCTGTTTGGGTCCCACCTGCCAGCCACAGGCAGCTGATGGGGTGGGGGTGGGGCATAATTGGTGAGTTCTCAGCTTCAAGTCGAGCTGTGTTCAGAATGCAGCTTCATTCATCCTGGGCCGCAATTAGAGTGCTAACTAGGGCAGCCCTGCGGCCCCAGACAATTACCAGCCTATTTTCCCATCTTGCGGCAACAAGATCAGGAGCCTGGCAATTATGCCTCCCTCTGCGGCAGCAGGCTGCACCCCCAATCCCCTATTTAAATGATAATGAGACACGACTCATTCAATTTAGTCCTTCAAAAAAAAAAAAAAAAAAAATGTACCACCCTGAGGCCACTTCAGGAGCTGGGCTGGGTTGGTGTCAGTAGCCATCTCCTGTGCCAGAAACCCTACGGGTGGCCCTTGTTTCTACCCCAGTTCTTGGGTCCCTATCTTCCCCCCACACACACCTCCCCCAATATGCCCACTAGGCCAGCTCTGTGTGAAGCTCCAGACCCCTTCCACCTGGCTTTGTGGTTGGCTATCTCAGAGACCTAGTACCCGGGGTCCTCTCAGGGGCACTGATATATATCCCCAAATCAGATCACTGCATATGCACCCCTACCCAGCACCTCCAACCTAAGGTACCTCAGGATACATGTCAAGATGTGCAGCTGCCTACTCTGCTTTGGGTAAGGTAGCACTTGGTGTTTCAGGCATAGCATGCCATCTATGGATTCAGACACATTTGTGGAATCATTTCTACCCAGGTATCACTGCAGAACATTGATGTAGCATCTGCCCTAGGGCACAAGGATGTCCACCTTAGGGTTACAGGACTAGTTCTCAGGCTGCACTATGAGATAATTAATAATCCAGATGGGTCTGCCAGCTCCTAACTGCTGCCCTTCATTTAAACCTTCCTACTACTGAGGTCCTAATTTGCTTTGGAGAAGGAAGACAAACTGCTAATTGCTCATGAGCAGACCCCATGTAAACTGCCAGGTATGGTCAAAGCCATGGGATACCTGCACGGGGACACCAGGATGTCGGTCAGGGGTACTCACATCACTTAGCTGGTCCCTCGAGCTGCTACGCTGAGAGCTGGAAGCTTCAAGGACACTGTCATCGTCACTGTTCCGGTCACCCCCTCTGGCCATTGTGACCTTCATCTGGGGACAGGGAGAAAAAGTCTGAGACAAACATGCACTGACCAGTAAGACTTCCTGGCCAGGGTTATACCCGCCTCACAACCTGGAGCTAGGTTCATTCCAGGGCTAGAAGTGGCAAACGGGGCAGAAGGACATGGGTCTGTTGGGAGAGTCATCAGGAAGAACAGAGAGACGCAAGGCCAGGAAACCCACCTGGCTGACTGCTTGCAAATTCAACACCAGACAGGACAGGAACAAAACGCCCCAAGGAGCCACACTATCAGTGGCTCTGTCCTCGATTCTTCCAGTCACTGACTTTGAAGCTACCCCCAGGGACTGAGAGACTACAAGCCAGGCCTGCTCTCCCTGCCCACAGCCTGGCCTCTCTTCTTGCTGAGGCTCTGCCCGGCTGGGCTGCCCTTCCCTACCACATTAAGACATTACACCCATGCACCCACAGTGCCTCCCTCAGTAGACACAACAACTCCTTAGGTATGTGATCTTGAGCTTACTTCTTGGCCTCTATTTGCCATTTGCAGGATGGAGCTGATACACTGCTGTAGGCATATGCAAACATCCTAGGGGCTATCGGACACAGGCTATACTCAATGCTTTTACACATTCTGAGACCATTGGTCGTTTGGAACAGCCCTTAGGACAACCTATTTCACTCTCAGAGAAAGAAAACAGGCCCAGAAAAGGCTGGAACCAGAACTAGAACAAAGTGACAGATATCACTGGCCTTGGCATTAGATACCAGCACCAGCAGGAACACCCACCCACATAGCTCATAGCATTCTGGGAATATTTGCAGAGGCCACCTTCCAGCCCCAGACATGAACACAAATGTTTAAGCATGAAGACCTCATACTTCTGCCCAGCGCAGGTCTCTGGCCTGTTTAATGGGGAACATTCCCACATCTTGTAACGGATGAGCTCGGTCTCCTCATGAACAAACTGGGTGCGGTGTTTGGCTAGCACTGAACAAACAGTAAGGGGCTAAGTGAATGCACATGAACATTCCTCTTGCTTCTACCTCTCCTGATCTTACATCCCAGAGCCACTGGTTTGGTCAAAGTCCTCAGAATCCAGCCAGTCATTTCACCATAAGCATGTGCCAGCCCTACAACAGATTTAGGGCCCGGAACTGCCAACTTTTCCCCAGCCTCAGACTCGAAGGAATCCACACCCCTTTTCCTACTAGAGCTAACGGAGTACCAAGGCCAGGACACTAGCTAGATATTAGTGCATGTGCAGATGGCTAAATGGGAACCTTTCACCCAGGCAAATGTCTAAAGCCCCACTGAAGTGAATGCTGACCTCTTTGGTCTATGTAGACTGCAGAGGAACTAGCCCAGCCTGAGGAGCTGAAGGTGATCGTAGTCAGTGAACTAACACTATATATAGGGACTTTTCATTACTAGACCAATTGAGAATCTAACTGGTATATCTGTCATCAGTGTGATTGCCGTGGGGGTATTCTTCTTCTGACCCGCAATGCACAAGACCCACTGGCAACTCGTGAGGGCTAAATATACACCTATACAGTTGAACTGTCAGGACGCTGGGATGTTTTCTACTTGACACATACATAGAGAAGCCATCCTTTCTCTAAGTCACACACTGAGTGAGTGCTGAACCCTATGGACTCCATGATGGAACCCTGTAGGTGGTGTGGGCCGCGGTCTGTTATTCTTTCTTAAGTAGTTGTCCTCAGATTGAAAACCCCACTTCCAAAAAAAAAAAAAAAAAAAAAAAAAAAGAGCCGGGCGGTGGTGGCGCACGCCTTTAATCCCAGCACTTGGGAGGCAGAGGCAGGCGATTTCTGAGTTCGAGGCCAGCCTGGTCTACAGAATGAGTTTCAGGACAGCCAGGGCTACACAGAGAAACCTTGTCTCAAAAAAACCAAAAAAAGAAAAAAAAGAAAACCCCACTTCCTGCAGTTTTATAGAGCTGAGTCCTATATTCTGGAAACCATTGCAATGACAGAAACATGGGACAGTTGTCACCTTCTGTAACCAGGTGGATCCAAAACATGCCACCTGCTTGCCCTTTGTTCTTTCTTGCTTTTTACTCACTCAGAGGAAGTTTCCTATTAGCTATGCCAGAGGCTAGAAGATGCCATGCTTCCAACTCCAGTATTCATGGAAGGATGAGGTCAGTATACCTGGACCTCTGTGTCTGCCTGGAGCCAGAGATAGCCTGTTTGCTCCTGGGGGTGGGGGGCAGATGAGAATACCTATACTTAGATCCACCTTTGGGCCTTGTAGACCAGCCACTCATCCACCCAAGTAACCAGCTATCCATCAGCTCATCATCCATCCAACCTATCCATCCATCCATCCATCCATCCATCCATCCATCCATCCAATCAGCCAGCAGCCAGCCAGCCAAATAAAGTCAACCAACCAACAAGCCAACATTCCCTGAGTTCTTGTACACTGGGCTCTTTTGGACAATGGACACACAGACACACACCTCTCCATGCATGGAGCCTTCACAATCACATGGCTCATAGTTAATTACTGTAAGGAGAAACACAAAACAGCCTGAAAGATAGCAGCAGGTGCTAAAGAGGCAAACTGCAGAGAAAGGTGGGAGGATCACCAGAAAGGGCTGTTCTGTGCCACAAGGCAGCCAGGTTCGCTGCCTATGTTGGGCAGTATTTCATTTGTTATGTGATGTAACCACTTTGATGGACATAGGTGGGCTAGTTTGTATGTTCCAGTTTAGGAGGCTTCAGACACGGAACAGAGGTCAAGGCTGATCCAATCATTTCAAGTTTGCTCCTGTAACATGTCTGGGTGACTATGGCCTGTAGGCTCCTGTGCAACCTCGGCAGTCCAGGAGGTCTACAGGGAATGGCTAGAAGCCAAGACTCAGAGAGGAACCATAGGTGCTGTGCTGACACACACACAGCTTCCTTACAAGGCCACAGGCAGGTACTTCTGAGCAGCTCTCTTGGGCTTGGATGTGCAGCAGGATGTCTACCAGCATGGAGTCCATGCAATTGCACATGCACCCCAGGGGGCACAGCTGTATTCAGTCTCCATCTCTCCCCTTGTAGTCCTTTCTAGGTTTCTGAGGTCACCTCTGAGATCATGGTTCTTTTACTAGTCTTGTAGGCTGGCCATGTTGATGGAGCCTCATATCTGGTCTCTCACACATCCTCATGTAGGAGCTTAATTCATACACTATTTTGTATATATATGTGTGTGAGTATGCATGTCACAGTGCATATGTGGAAGAAGACAACTTGTGGAAGTCGCTTCTTTCCTTTCACCACATGGGTCCCAGGAATTTGAACACGGGTTGTCAGGTTTAGTAACAAGTATCTTTACCTACTAAGCTGTCTCTTTGGCCTAGTGGGTTTGGTGGTTTATAATTCTTTTTTTTTTTTTTTTTTGGTTTTTTGAGACAGGGTTTCTCTGTATAGCCCTGGCTGTCCTGGAACTCATTCTGTAGACCAGGCTGGCCTCGAACTCAGAAATCCCCTGCCTCTGCCTCCCAAGTGCTGGGATTAAAGGCGTGCGCCACCACTGCCTGGTTATAATTCTTTTTTTAATATTTGTTTATTTTTATTTGTGTAGAGGTGTTTTGCCTGCATGTATTCTGTTTACCATATGCATGCATTGCCCACAGAGACCAAAAGAGGTCATCAGATCTCCTGGAACTGGAATTAAAGATGTCTGTGAACAACCATCTAGGTGCTGGGAATTAAATCCAAGACCTCTGAAGAGCATCTGGTGCTTTTAACATTGGGCCACTTCTCTTACCACAGGCTTTTTAAATAGTTCTTGACCATGTACTTGCCAAACAGTGAACAAAGCCCAAGGCATCTTTGGACAGCACCTAGGCTCACAAGCCTAGGGTCATTGGCAGCTCCAAGAAGCAGGATTAGAAGTCAAACTGGCAGCCTTGGGGCTAGAACTTTCATGGGCCCTAAGTTTTGGTGGGATTCAGCCCTTGGCTCTGGGCTGTGTGGATCCATATGAGGGAGTTGCAGGGAGAAAGAAGACTCCCAGACTTAGGGGGCAGGAGAGTTCCAGAAAGTGACATGAAGGGAGGTGGAGCAATGATTAGAGGTCCGGACAGATAGAGCTCACAAGACCTCAGAGAAAGGACAGTATTGTCCTGCTCGGTTCTCAAGCTAGCTTACATTGCAATGATCTTGCAGCCCAGCATGTCCCAAGGTCTACAACTTCTGTTGGGGTAGGCTGATGAGCCAGGCTGCTTCCCACCATCCAGCAGCCTCTGCCAGCACATACTAGTGAAACACTCCCTACTTCCTGGTGTGAGTCTGGGTAGGACATGGGACATAAAAACTACAATAAGCTGACAGAAACTTGCACCGGGACTGTTCAGTGTTATTCATGTGCACGCTGCCACTGGTCAGGCAGATAAACTGAGGCACATACAGTGCAGTGCATGGACTTCTGCGGTACCACATGTGATAAGTAGGAGCCTGAGTGCAGGGAGTACACTCCTTGGCCCCAGTGCCTGCCAAATGCTGCAGTGCACACAGGGCTTCAGGTGACACTCCTTGGGCAGACAAGAGGGCAGGAGGAAAGAGTCCTAACTCACTCCAACTAGCAGGACCAAAGCAAAGACAGTGTTGTGTGGTAAACAGGCTTTATGGGAGGAAGCCCCCAGAAATGCCTGCCAATTTCCACAGAGTTCCTCTAGACAGGGCAACCAGACTAGCAGGCTGGGAAAGGGCTCAGTGGCAGCTCTAGCAATGAGGTGCTGCCTCCTCCCTACTCAACTCCAGGATACACATGAAAGTGATTGCTGCCGGGCGGTGGTGGCGCACGCCTTTAATCCCAGCACTTGGGAGGCAGAGGCAGGGGATTTCTGAGTTCGAGGACAGCCTGGTCTACAGAGTGAGTTCCAGGACAGCCCGGGCTACACAGAGAAACCCTGTCTCGAAAAACCAAAAAAAAAAAAGCAAGTGATTGCTTCCAGGACTGGTGGGATGCTGTCCCAGGAAAGAAACATGTGGTTTACCCTAGTACTCAGAGACACTGAGGTTTTGGGTACAGAGCTAGCCTGTCCAAGGTTGGGCCCTAAGCCATCTATCTGTTGCTGAGCAGATGATGAAGGGCCCGAAAGTTTCCCTTTTCACTTGCAGAAGTTATAAAGTCTGCCAGACCCAGAGAGCACACATGGGCAACATGTGACCATGTAACGCCTGAGGTTGTCCAGGAAATGTGTATTATCTAGTGTACACACCTCACCTGCTCCCCAGAAACCTTCATGCTCTAGAACACTTCAAGGCACAAAGGCCCACTTGACCCCAGAATTCCATTATTCAGGCTGAGAACACACACAAGACTACAGCAACCCTGACTAAGTGCAGGGAATGACCTGGATGGAGTGCAGGTGTCTGATGAGTCACATACACGCTGGAATATTCACAGGGAGACAGTCATACCCACCTCAAACTGTTTCATACCCAGACAAATGCTTAACTTGTGGCTTCCTACAGTCCACCTAACTCCTGCATTTGAAAGATGAGGACAAGGGTAGGGAAGTTCATTCACTTCCTGGATCAAGGATGAGGAGTAAGGCTGCTCTCTGGTATAAGCCCTGAGAAATCCCTGCAAGGGGCAGCAGCTCCCTCGGGCATCAGACCCAGGAGAGGTCAGGGAGGTGGAGCGTGGTTACGCTCCCCATCTCTTAATGTGAAGAGTCAGTGGAAGACACTCTTGCAGCATTGACATCCTATATACACAGTGTATCTGTATGCACAGCATGCCAATGTATATACCATGCCCTGAATGCACGATGCTTCCTGTATGCCACATGTACATCTTACAATACATGGCATTCTATGTGCGCAATACATCCTATGTGTACAGTGCATGCCATATGCACAATATACCACATGTACATGCAGTGTCCTTACACACAGTGCATTCCCTACAGATGCTGCGCCCATGCTCTGGCCCTCCAGCAGCCACTCTGTGCTATTCTTTTTAGGAGATTGACCCTGCTCCTACATCTTCAGGTCACTAACCGTCTAAGCCTGGGACTGACTCAAGTTATCCAAGTAACAGACATCCTCCTGTAGTGAGCTGTGCCAGGCAGTAACCCTGACTCACTGGATCTCACAGTGCTGGAACCAGACTTCAGCAGAGTAAGACCATGCTGAACGAGGCCGAGCTGTGACTACTCTGATGCTCTCTGCTCCCCCCACCATAGCCCTTACTCACTGTCAGGTCTGAGTCCTGACTTCCCACGTCTTCTGAGACCCTAGAACAGGTGCTGGCACAGCACAGGGCCTCAGCCAGCACAGCAGGGAAACTCACCGTTTCTGTTCTGTCTCCAGTCCAGAAGGTCCCCGAGCCCTGTCCAGCAGCACTCAGTGAGCATTGCTGATACACCCCACACTTCCCCTCCACAGCTACCCAGCTGTGGCTCCAGACCTGGGTGCTCGGCACAGATCTCTCCCTTCAGAACTGAGTTCTCATGCAACCACCCCAGATCTACCGGGCCAAGATACTCCATTTGCTTCTTTCCCCATTAGCACCAAGATGTCACTGTTGTTTACTACTGTCCCCAGTGGAGGGTGGGGAGATGGTTCAGTGGTTAAGGGCATATATTTTCCTTCCAGAGGACCCACATTCAATTTCCAAGTGGCTAGCTATTGTTCCCCACTTTGCTCCAGTTACTGGCACAGTTCCACGTACCTATGTTTTTGCTGAGTGATCATTTGCTCACAGCATGAGCCCAGATGAGTTAAGAAAACACAATCCATCGCTGCCTCAAAAAAATAGTCACGTCTGCTGAGACGGGGATGGTGGACAGCCAGAGAAGGGTGACAGATGCCAAAGGAAGAGAATATTCATGTCAATGTGTTAGGAATGCAAAGCAGATCATGCCTCCTGGTGAAGGTACTAGGAGATCCCTAGCTTTCCCACCATACCAACCAACAAGACTGGGTATAACACCTGGATGGAGAAAGATGGACCTGTAACCAAGCTGGAGTCCAAGCTGGATCGTATGGATGCCCACTACACAGTATAGCACTGAAATTCTGCTGTATCAGACATAGCCCAGAGAGGAGAAGCGCTCTCATGGTTGTAATTAGCATTAGGGCTCCAAAGGGAAATTCCCTTCCAGTGAGCCCCTGATGTCAGTCAGCAAAGTGTTATGTTCATCTCCTCTGGGCTCAGTTGGGTTAGCACAAGCCCTGTCTGCTGTTTCTAGAACCATACCATTTCTGTGTGTTGGAGAGTGGGTGGTGTAAAAGACTCACTGGGCTGCTACAGCTCCCTGCTGATCCCTGTGAAAGTAAAATGGAGCCATGCTGGGGTTTAGTTCTGGAGCATCCCTCAAGGCCCATGTGCTAAAGGACATGTGTCAGCCTCTGGAACTGCTGGGACATGGTGGAAATCCTAGGAATCACAGGTAAGAGACCTCACGTATTCTGTCACCACATGTAAAGCTTTCTAGTTAACAGACTGCTGGCTGATTTCTCTCTCACTCACAGCGTGAGAGCTTGGTGGCAGGGAGTCTTTACCTCTCTGCCTGGCATAGCAGGCCCTTCGGGAAGCTCAGGCAGTGTTTGGGATGATGGTGTCCCACACTCGGCAGTGCTGCAGAACTGAGTGCTGGCCGTCCTCAGGCGGCTCTACACCCTTCAAGGATGCAGATAGGCAAGTTCCGTGGTGAGGCAACACATCCCGGCAAAGGCACGAGGAATTAACAAGAGATGGAGACTAGCAGGGTTCCGGGGAGCAACGATACCCTTCAGGAGCATGTGTCCAGTGATCTCACTGCCTCTTACTAAGCCCCACTTTCTAGGGTTTCGACTGTGTCCCAGCAGTGCCAGAGGCTGAGCACACGGGCCTTGAGGGATGCCCCAGATCACTAAACCACAGCCTGGTCCCATTTTACTTTCACGGGATCTGCATGGAGCTGTGGGAGCCCAATGGAACTTCAGTAGCCTCCTCTCAGCCTGCACTCTTGGTCCTGAATGCACCTCTCTACCCCAACCCAAAGGTGCTTCTCCACCAAGCTATCACACTCCAAACAGTCTGGCTTGGCCACAGTAGTACTAAAAAGGGGGACTGGGCCTGCAGACGAGGACAAGATGAGTCTCCAGGGTCTGGGCCTCAAACCAGCTAGGTGGTTTACCACACACACACACACACACACACACACACACACACGAGAGACAGTGCTGGAGTATCATCCAATCCTCAGGAGGGCAGCCCAGCCATTTCCAGCTCACTGAGCCATGGGGGACCACAGGTCTTGGGCGTGCTGAGAAAGTAGCCTGGCAAAGGTGAACAGGCATCAGTGGTTACAGAATTGGCTTTCAGGAACAGGGACTTCCCAATGCCTGAGGTGGCAGAAACTTCTGATCACAATGATGACCAGACACTGCCAGATGCCAGCTAAGGAAAAGACAAAGCAAATCAAACTCACCAGTCCTCTTGACAACCTTCAAGGTGGGCTGTCGTAACTAGTTTCACAGACTAGGAAAGGAACAGAACTGGTTTTCTGGGAGACAAGCTCATACCTCCTTTAATGGGATCTTCCTTGCTCTAAGTGCCCAGAAAACCCAAGCAAACCATGGCAGGCAATGTAGCTAGGCAGGCGTCAATAAGGAAAGCTGGGCAAAGGACAACTAGAAAAAAAAACCCACAAAGGTGAATTAGCCCAAGGAAAGTCAGGTCCTGAGAGACTGCATACAACATAAAGGAAGCTGGGCTCCAAGCTGGGGTAGAGGGAACACTCACTTTAAAGACCTTCTCACACAGACCATACTTACAGGGAAACCCCACTGCCTACCTACCTACAGGCTAGCCAAAGAAAGCAGGGGTCTGTGGAGATGGCCAAGGGCATCACTATTGCCTGTGTTGGAATCCTGGTTTGGTTATTTGGTATGTTGATACTGGGGAGATTATTGAGCTGTCCAGATTATAGAGAGCTAAACAAGGTGTCAACAACACAGTGTGCCTAAAATACCAACAGATCGTTGTGTAATGGAGAAGAGAGAGCTGACCAAGGAGCGGGCCTTGGAGATGGTAGTCACACATGCTCAAATTCAGGCTAGCATTCACATGGCAGTTCAGATTGTCCCTGCCATCCAGTCAGCAGTAGAGACAGGTTACCCCTATGAACAACAATTTGCCAAACTCCTGTCTCAGTCCCCCAAATGTCGAGATCATAGGTATTTGCCATCAACACCCAGCTTTATATCAGTTTTGTGACTACATTTTTGGAGGAATTTCTCTGTACCACTGAGATGTTGCCTTGGTTGGAATAAACCCATTTCCTGATCATCGATTTCATGTCTATGGCACCTAAGAAATGGCAGCTTGTGTTGTTTTTCTTGATTAATTTAGCAAGGGATTTCTCAGCTTATTACTTGTCCAATTACTTTCTATTGTCAATTTGGCACAACCTAGAATCACCTGGGAAGAGCTCTCAACTAGAAAAAAGCCTTGATCAGATTTGACTGTGTGGCCATTCCCAGTCCACTGTGGGTCTATCACTCACAGACAGGTGGCCCTGGGCTGTGTAGGAAAGCTAGCTGAGCATGAGCAAGGAAGCAACCCAACAAGCAGCCTTCTCCCACGGTTCCTACCTCCAGGCTCTCCTTGAACTCCTCTCCTGATGCCTTTCAATGATGGGCTATCTCCTGGAAGCATAGGCTTCATCAATTTACTAGAAGTTTTTCCCCATAGCTGCTATCACTGAGTTATCTGAGACCCTGTAAGTGTCTGACTCTGCTAGCTCCCACCCCCAATATATGTCTCCTGTATCCTCAGGCCCTGTGCTAGCTTTCCAGCACTCTGTGCAGAAGCACAGATCTACACAAACACACACATACATCTCTGATATTTTTAAAGACAAGGTCTAAGTATTAAGGCTGATCTCAAACTCACAATCCTTCCTCAGTCTCCCAAATGCTAGGATCGCAGTGTGCACCACTAATCCATTACTGATTACTTTCATAATTACATCTTAAAACGATAACACACCAGGGCTACACAGAGAAACCCTGTCTCAAAAAAAAAAAAAAAAAAAAAAAAAACCAATAATGCTTTAAGTAAGCAAACTTACATTTCTTTTAATAATTAAATTAATTAATTTTGTATGTGAGTAACATCATATGCTCTCTTCAGTCATACCAGAAGAGGGCATCATGACTCCCACTGCATATGCTTGTAAGCCACCATGTGGTGCTGGGAATTGAACTTGGGACCTCTGGAAGAACAGTCATGCTCTAACCACTGAGCAATCTCTCTGACAATAAGCAAACTTAAGTGTTTCATTGTGAATCCCAGCACTTGGGAGGCAGAGGAAGGTAACTCTGGAGTTAAGGCCAGCCTGTTCTACAGAAAAAGTTTCAGGACCACCAGGGTATAAGGAAAATCTGCCTTTAAAAAAAAAAAACCTCACTTTTGGTGTGGCTTATAAGACATTTCGAATCCGTGTGGCTCACCATATGTGTGTGTGTGTGTGTGTGTGTGTGTGTGTGTGGTGTCTATATATACATATATATGATATTATATATAAAATGTTATATAACATATGACATAACATGGAAGCAAATTGTCTAGAAGAATGGAAAGGACTATCAGTAGAGACAAGAAAAGACAGAGAGAAAGAACATAATGGAATGTTGGAGGAGCAGGTTAAAGTATATATCTTTATATGAAATCATAGCCATAAAACACATTAGTACTTCCACCAACAGTGCTGCTGAGTCCAGGCCCTACCCACACCTATCTATATCTATTTCTCTAGAAACTGCCCAGGAGATCCTGTAGTGGGGCTTAGCTCCAGTGGACTTTCCCCTCATCCACTTGTCACTTCCGATTCAAGCTGAGGGCAGCTCTGCCACTTGTGCACTGGGGATCTGAGCCCATCTAGGAGGGTTGACAGGCAGGTAGAGATCCCAGGTCAGGCCATGCCACCTGCCATACCCAGGGGCAGGGGCAGACACTTCCTTTCACCAAGATAAGCTGCTCCAAGGCCCTGAGACATTATTCTGTTTCTGGCCTGGCCTCACTTCCTTTGCCAAGGTTTGGTTTCGTTGTTCCCTGTCATATACCCTTCTTCTAAGATTGCTAGTTTGTGGCGCCTTACAGGCTTATCAGCTGGAATTTGCTAGGACTAAGTTTCTGGATGAAACCTGGTGAGCAGATAACTTCATTTCACAGGCTACATTTCTAACATGAAGGGCAGGATGGAACATCTGCCTAGCTAGACAAACCTTTGCAGCCTTGCAAGGCAGGGTGAGTCAAGTAAAATGCACATGTACACGTGCAGGCTCATGCAAATGCCTTGGGTCGGGTGATGTTCAAGGCAGTTTGTGTGCTTGCATTCTTCCCTCCTAGGCTGCCCCAATTCACATTCTGACTCAGCCATGGTAAAACCCAAGGATCATCTACTTCCAGGCCTTACAAAGGAGCTACCTAGCCTCCCAGGGAAGTTACAACCACTCACAGGGCTCATCTTCCTGTTACACTCGGTGGGGACCCCATTGGCTTCTTCAGGCTCCCTTCTCCTCCTTGGTTATGCTACCTCACTCACAGATAAGGAGAGTTTCAATGGACCTGGTGCAGAGGCCCTAGCAATAGTAAGTAGATGCTAATGGCCAATCAGACGATGGTACTGCTCCCAAGGTCTATTTTCAAAGGGCCTTTCTAGACCAGACTCATGTGACTCCCAACTAGAATGAGCCCCCTATAGCTGTCAGGACCTGAGCTTCCTTCCAGGGCAGCTCCAGGCAACCTCACCTCAGGGCCCCGTACCCCCAGCTGCATATCCTGGCAAGCCCACAGAGCCTTTGGTCAACAGTTAAGTTAGTAACACTAGAATCTGACAAATCAGAGGAACCTGGATCTCCAGCTGTTCAGAATTACATATACCACAAGAGCAGCTCCCCAAGAAGGTTCCAGAACATGGCCCATGTATGTGACCCAGCCATCAGTGTCCTGGTGATGCTGCTGCCCTCTCCATGCTAGGTATAGTCTTTAATTATGTAAATGTATATATTGAGTGCAAGCATACATGTGTCAAGTGTCTGCTATGAAGGTCTGAGAACAGCTCTCAAGAGTCTGTTCTCTCCTGCCACCTTGTGGCATCCGGGTATGGGGCCTGTGCACAAGCACCTCTCGACCTGCCAAACTATGCTTTGGCTAAGTTCAAGCAGTCTTCCTTATCAAGTGTCCACAATGCCAAGCTCCCAGTCCCAGAAATCCAGCTGGCTATGGCAACTTCAACCTTCTATGCTAACTGGTCTTACAACTCTGTACTAGGCTAAGCAGGACACTAGAGGATACTAAAGACTTTCTGGCCCCAGGCAGGAGAGAAGGACCTATGTGGGTGTAGCACCTCACCAAAAATTGGATTTCCTTAACCCTTGTAGGTCCAGGGCAATTTAACTCAGGCCCTAGGATTCCTGGGCCACCCCATGCAACCAACCCTCCTCAAAACACTAGCATGGGTAGGCCTGGTTCTGAGGGACATGAATCCTACCCTCCACCTAACTCAACACCCGCCTCAAACCTTTTCTGCTTATGCCTGAGTCATGGCCAGGACAGTGCCTTCCCAGAACCATAGAACTTTCTATCTAGCACCTAGTAAATAGAATAAATCGCAAGACACAGATTATCTATTTAAATTAAAAAACACTAGTGATGTTATAAAAATGGCATGGCACTTTTTATTCTTATAATCAGAAAAATAAGTCCCAAATTCTCAGTTCAGAGGCTGTAGTTGAACAACAGAAAGAAGGTAAACAGGGTAAACAGGTACCAGGTAAGACTGGGGGCCCTGGCCCACTCAGCCCAAAGAACCCCAGGTAGCCAGCACAGAAGTTCCAAGTCTAGTAGTGTCCTCTGCTCTGGTCACTTCCCCTTCAGGGGCTCAGTTTAGCCACTTGGACTCAGACTGGGGTGGGGGTAAACAACCCCTGATCATAAGTAGTGTGGGCTGTGGGACGGGAACAGGCCCAAAGATGTCTCTGTAGTAAGTAACAGGTGTCGAAATCAGGCTGAACACTGTTATAATGGGAACAGAGTCCAAATAGGGGCTTCCAGTTGCCCTACCGTGCCTCTGGGTGGAGGAAGAGCCCTGAGAAGTGGGGAAGCAGCCACTGAGTCACCACCCTTCACACCTCTCATGTAGCCGGAGGATCTTCAAGTAAACACTAGCATCATCCCACAGTCAAGAAAACTGTGACCTGAAACCTGGCCAACCAAATCCACAGCAGTGTGGCTCTCTGAGTCACCTAAGCCATTGTGCTCAGGGCAGGGAACACATGGGAAGAGGGAGTGGGGGGAGACGGGAGGGTGAGGCCTAGACTGACACTTCATCACACATGTCCACCACATACAGGCATACATATACACACCATTCACACCTGCACGCATGCATGAGAGACTCAGAGATGCAAAGACAGTGTTGGCAATTAGAGGCACCGAAAGATGCTGAGTGATCCCAACAGCTCCAAGTCCTTAGGGTGGCTGTGTAACCTCTCCCAGGAGTTGTCCATCACAAAGCAGCACATGTGAGGAGCACAGTAACACCAAGAGGCCTGATACCCGTGGAGGGGACAGTGGGATGACATGGAGTTCATCTCTCCTTCTGATGCGATGGGCCCAATCAGTCAGAGTAGTCTGGAAACAGCCTTGGGGCAGTCTGGGAAACCATATTAGGCTTAAAGAGAGCCAGTTCTCACTAGTGCAGTCCAACTGTAGCATAACAAATTCACCCAGGAGTTATCTACAAGCCTCAGGCTCCAGGACTCACAGATGGGTCTTGGCGGGCCACCCCTGGGGCAGAGTGTCGAGTCCACTGTGACCTCAGGGGCCTGAAGGGATGGCCCAGTATCGAAGGCCGGGGATGACGAGCTGGCACCAGTCCCAACAGGGACTGCCGCCTCAGCTGACAAAAGGGCCTCAGCAGAGGCTGGGGGGCCAGGCCTGGCTGCCCCAGAAGTGAAGGGCGATTAGGACGAGGAAGTAACGGTTGGGGTTTTCGAGGCTGGTCTGGGCCCAGAAGTGACCGCAGGGGCTTCTTTGGGCCCATGAGGGGCTGTTTGGGTATGTGGGGTTGCTCTGGGCTAAGACGTGGGCACTTCTGTTGTTGTGAATGTCTAAGGCTCACCAGGGCAGGCTTGGGAGGACTAGTTTGTTCTGGGCCTTCAACTAATTGCTGATGCTGCTTGGGGCCCACTGATGACTGTTGCGAGCAGCTAGGCTGGCCCAGGAGGGATCTACGGGGCTGGCTTTGCTGATGTGAGGCCAAGAGTGCCTGCTGAGGGCAGCAGCACTGGCCTGAAAGGCAGCTGGTGGGACGACGGCGTGGTTGCAAGGTGAGAGTCCGAGGGCACTGCTGACACTGGACTAGCAGAGACTGTGGGGGCTGGCCACAGGGACACAGTGTGGTCCATGACCGCAAAGGCTGGCAACGGTGCCATACGGTCAGTAGAGACCGGCAGAGGTGACACGAGGTCAACAGGGACCGAAGTGGGCGGTAGCGATGCCATGGAGTCTGGATGGACCGCAGGCGCTGCCTGGAGCCTGGGAGCACCAAGAGTGACACGCGGGCTGAGACAGGCGTGAGCGCTGGGTCTGGCTGAGCTGATCTGGGGCCGGAAGCAGAAGCTGGGGACGATGGTGCTGGCCAGGGCCCAGAAGTGGGCGCCGGGGCTGGCAGGGCTGTCTCAAGCCTAGAAGTGATCGATGGGGCCAAGCACGCTGACCCAGGGGTGGCCGCTGGGGCTGGCAGGGCTGCCCTGGGGCTGGGAGGGGCCCCTGGGGCTGGCTGGACTGGCTGGGCTGTTGCTGCTGCTGGTGCTGGGCGGGCCGTTCTGGTGCCAGGGGCTGGCTGGGAGCGGCCCCCCTTCTGGGAGCACACCTGCATGGAAGAAAGAGTATGTGTCCACCTGGGCAGGTGTGCCAGCGGACCCCCCCATCCTGCCCAGGCCCAAGACATGCTATTCCCTCTCCAGAGCCCAATTCCCAAAGGAGCTCAGAGCAGAGGCTTAACTGCTGAGAAAACCCCTTTCTGTGAAGAGGGCACAGAAGTAAGGGTCCCCAGGAAGAATGCAGCTGCAGCACTGAGCCATGACCCAGGACAGACCCATGCTCAGGCAGCCCAGCCCAGCTTCCACCTGCTCTGACAGACCTCATCTGGGCAGGAACGCTCCTCCAGGGGGCCATCCTTTTCCTTGGTTTCTGCTCTCACTCCTGGACCACCAACCTGAAGCCTTTGGCTGAACATTCCCCTCTCTTAGCAGGAGCATGGTCCCCACATCCATTTATAGAGACACTCTGGATGTCTCCAGACACCTAGTCGGCGGAACCTGACGGACGCAGTGGGAAACGGGGCCGGCCTATCAGCTTGGCACTGTCACCCATCCTGGCCAGCATACGCCCCTGTACTCCTGGGGAGAAGCAATAGTACTGACCAGGCAGGCCTTTCCAGCTGGGCAGACAGACAGGTCCCCGAACCTCTGTGACCAGCCTGGCTCCTGTCTACCCCATACCCCAAGCCCAGCAACGATGGAGTGCATTGCCAGGCAGGCCAAACGCCGAAGGGTGGGGTCCAGGTTCCTGTTTGGTCCTGGTGCAGATCCCACAACTGCAGAGGTCCTAAGGAAGGGCACAGAATGCTCACCTGTGTGGAGGGCTGCAACGGGACCTTCCTAGTCCCTTCATCACAGGTGGGCTCCGCATCCTGCCCTGGACTGCCCACTTCCAGGGGCTGCCTGTTCTCAAGCAGCTCTGCAGACGGGCAGCTCTCTGACTCTCGAGGCTTCTTCACAAGGCGTTGATCCCATTTCTCCTTCCGCTCATGTGGCTTCAGAGCCATATCCTTCTGCAGAGGTAAAAGGAAATGCCCGTCAACCTGTGGGAACAGGCTCCAAGGCTATGGTGACTCCTGAGTATAAGGAGTCTAACTTGGAAAGGTCATGTTTAAAGGAGAATGGACAGGTAATGGGCCAGTATACAGCACTGTAGGGTCTTTACTTTTGGCATACCTGGGAACTCTCCTGAAGTGACATGTTAACCTGGGGCTCATCAGGTGACACCCAGGAAGGGCCCCTTGGCTATATGCTATATAGAAAATAGGAAATGCCCCAAGATGACATCAAATTCTCTACAGGAAGTCACCCTCCCGGGTGATCCCAATTCCCTACAATTCTTCCCAGGTAACATACTTTATTCCTAGGTGACTAAAGAGTCTTGCCAATTATCCTCAGACTTTTAAGGTCATCATGGTCATCTGGCCTGTCTAATCATCCACACTCTCATTCTGGGGACCCCACTTCTGCAGCAGTGACCAGCACTGATCCCAAATGGTGGCACAGACATGAGGTAAACACATGGAGTCCCCCAAAAGCAGTGGCCAGTGAAGAGGTCTACAGAAAAACAAAACGTCCCAGAAAATAGAAAGTCTGTATGTAAGGGAACACCATGAGGAAGCCAAGGGACAGCTACCATGCCTCCTCTTCCCAGAGATAGATTTGAGTCTCCTGGCTTGCTTCCCTGCCTTGGATACGTCAGGGCTGAGTATAAAGACCTTCTGCAGTATACACAAGTATCTGCAGGTCCTGACCTCATTGTCCCCTCACTGCAGACTGTTTAGTCACTTTCCCACAAGGGTCCTGGGCTGTCAGACTGTCCTGCTGCTAAGGCTAAGATGTACAAAAGCAAAGATTACAGACTCTGACGTTACAACTGACATGGTGCTTTCAGGGTATATTAAACCCAAAGTCTAAATGTCAACTTAATGGATACTAAGCAGTAACAGTCTGGCTAGGACACCAGTCAGGAGGTAAGCCCTGACTTCCCAAAAACCAGAAAGGCAGAAGGGAAAAAAAAATAGTTAGACAGGGATGCTAACAGCCACATGGCTGCAGAACCAGGCCCCTGCCTCGGGTTTAAATTAACTATCCTCCCTCTGCATCTGTATTAGTCAGAGTTCTCTAGAGTCACAGAACTTATGGGTAGTCTCTATATAGTAAGGGAATATGATGACAGGATCTATTTGGCACTTTGGTTTTTAAAAACACAAAAGACCCCACTGGCCCCTCCAATTCAGCCAGAAAACTCTATGGTCTCATCTTATGCATGGGACTGCTTTACTGGCCATCTATCCCCCTTAGCCTAGGGAAGGGCTATGAGTGACAGCAGCCAGCCCCTGCCCTAAGAGAAGAGACCTTCTAATTTTCCTTCATAGATGTGTATGTACACTACCCTGAGGGAACAAAGATAACTCAAGGCATACTAGCAGGGCTGTCACCAAACCTCAATTCTGAAACTCCCAGTTTAAACTCACTTTCGCCTAACATATTAGGAGAGCACAAAAAGTGTAAAGAGGCTGGGCCTGGCAATGCACACCTTTAATCCCAACACTAGGAGGCAGAGGCAGGTGGATTTTTGTGAGTTCGAAGCCAGCCTGGTCTACAGAGTGAGTTCCAGGAAACCCCTTCTCAGAAAAACAAAAACAAACAAAAAGAGTACCATCTGGCCTATCTTGGGACTAGTGGGTCATTCTATCTGTCTGATCACAACACTGCCCTGTAGAACCTGTCTCACTGGAGCACCAGTGAGGGAAGGGACCCTCATTTGTCTGACCTATACTCAAATCATCAAAGGGAAATAACACAATACAGGGCTGCCTTTAGCTGTTCTACAATCTACCTCCCCCTACTGGGTAAACACTGAAGCTCAGGTTGTGCAGCCACAAGCCAGAGCCTTAGGCATTGTGAGATACTCATTGGATCTATATAAAACCAGTACCTTAAAAGTCAATGTAGACACTAAACACTCAAAAAAGCCAACCAATGCCAGGTAGTGGTGGCGCACACCTTTAATCCCAGCACTTGGGAGGCAGAGGTAGGCAGATTTCTGAGTTTGAGGCCAGCCTGGTCTACAGAGTGAGTTTCAGGGCAGCCAGGGCTACACTGAGAAACCCTGTCTCAACCCCCCCACCCCCACCCCCCGCAAAAGAGAAAAGAAAAAAAGGCAACCAAAAAGACAGCCTGGTCTCTAGTGCCCTAGAGCCTTGTGTCAGGAAACCCTCCTCCAGTACTCTGGGGAATGCAGCTCCTCCCTAAGCTTCTGGCAGAAGCCAAAAACTGGGAGCCCACAGGGCCATCTTGCCAGGACCTGTAGTTACAAGATGGAGCTCAGAGCAGATTTGACTACCATATGCATCAATGTTAGCCACCAACACTCAGTCCCACACACAAGGCCCCGCTTGTGGCAACAGCCTCACAATCAACATGCCAGCCTTCAAACCCATGTTTCCCTCCTCAGAAAGAACACCAAAGCTGAGTGTCTGCTAAAGGAAACTGCCTGTTCAGTTTTCTCTTTCACTTTCTGGTGTTGAGACAGGGTTTCTCTGAGTAGCACTGGCTGTCCTGGAACTCACTATGCAGACCAAGCTGGCCTCTAACTCAGAGATCTGCCTGCTTCTATCCCGAGTGCTGAATATAAAAGCATGCACCACTATTGCCCACTCCCATCCCCCATCCAATTTTCCAATGGTGACTTAACGTGACTGTTGCCACCAGTGTTACTATGCAACACCAACAACATTTCTAATTGCACTACAGTAAACCAACCACAATGAGACTTGCTTCTCTTTGGGGTCCAAGCTGAGGCCCTCCTGAGGCTCAGTCCCATTTCAGCCAGGAAGGTATATGCTCACTTCTACCCCTGTGACCAACAAGCCCAAGGCTGTCCCTTTTGGCATCGCGCAGAGGCCTAGCCCAGGAACAGTCTGTTTGAAACCTTGTTCCCAGCTTCCCAACTCATGTGACAATACTGATCATAGAAGGCTGATTCTGGAGCCCAAGAACCTTACATAGGCAACCACTGCTTCAGCATTCAAGGACCCCTTCTGAGCAAACCAACTATTTAAAAATCCCAGGAGTGCCAGGCGGTGGCGGCGCACGCCTTTAATCCCAGCACTTGGGAGGCAGAGGCAGGCGGATTTCTGAGTTTGAGGCCAGCCTGGTCTACAGAGTGAGTTCCAGGACAGTCAGGGCTACACAGAGAAACCCTGTCTCGAAAAACCAAAAAAAAAATCCTAGCAGCCCTAGCTGCATGGTGGTGGTGGTGGTGGTGGTGTGACACACACCTTTTTAATCCCAACACTGAGAGGCAGAGGCAGACAGATCTCTGAGGCCAGCCTGGTCTACAGAGTAAATTCCAGAACAGCTAGGATTACACGGGGAAACCCTGTTTTGGATAAAGAGAGAAAAAGAAAAGAAAAAAAAAAAAAAAAAAAACCACCCACACACAGGAGTTGGAGAGTGGTTAAAGGCACTGGCTGTTCTTCCAGAGAACTCAGGTTCAATTCCCAGCACCCACATGGCAGACCACAGCTGTCTGTAACTCCAGCCAGGGGATATTAGAACCTCATAAAAACAAAACACCAATGAACATGAAATAAAAGCTAAGTTTAAAAAAAAAACATCCCAGCAGCCCTCACACTTCACCTCATGCTGAACCTACCTACTTCTTTGTTCTCTGGGCTGCAGGCAGGACTCCCATGAACCACTAGATCTCTGCAATCCTGACTCCTGTAGTAGTGCCAACTACCACGGCATCTAATTGCCTCTCAGCTGCAAACAGAGCTCTCCCACTCACATCTTCCTCTAGCTCACACCTCTCCCTAATGGCTACTGAGTTTCATTCACAGAACCTGTGTCACATGTTCTCGAGAGGAATATCCATCTCCACAGGCCCTCATGACCTCTTACCTGCTCCAGAAGGCTCTAGACCATTGCACCCCATCTCTGAAACCAAGTTCACAGATGTCACCTTCATACCCACTACCCAGCTGCCAGCAGGCTTTAATGTATAGGCCAAGTAAGTAGTGTGGGCTGCCACATGATACAGGGAGGCAAAGAGACCATGCTATTCCAGAGCTACTGCTATAGTGTTGGGGTCCAGGAAAAGTTGGGGAGGCCAGAAGACCAAGGGGTCCATGGGCCCCAGCCCATACCGCAACTGCTGAGCAAAGTATCCTGAGCATTCCACCCACCGAGGTTCTGGGAAAGAACCATCCCTTCAGATCTCAGTCCAGTGGCTGCACTATGCACAACACTGTCTAGGCAGAGGGTCACCTGGGAAAAAGCAGACCTGCTCCATGTAAACAAGGTGCAGAAGGTATGAAACGCTAGCATTAGCAGTACTATTCAGGGAGGGGCTGTAACTAGACATGGAAGCATGCAGGCTACTTGTAGTTTAAAAAAAAAAAAAATCTAAGCTTATCTCTGACTAGCTTACAAATAAATGACTCCGATTACAGTTATTTTATTTGGCTTTGGCAATTACTGGGGCGGAAGGGGGGATAATAACCCCTAATCTACTCTTCCAACTGCTGGCCTGGCTACCTCCCCAGTAGTATACCCCAGATACTTACTGTTTCTCCTGGCTATGTGCTCATGCTCTCTCCTAGTGGTGGCTTCCTCCTCTATGTTCTTCTCCAAGGTTACTCCAAACCTACCTACCTCTAATCCCTCCAATAATTGGCTGTAGCTAATTTTATTTAACCAATAGGTTTTTTCCCCTATTTTTATTTATTTACATTCTAGTCATTGCCCCCCTCCCAGTCCCCATCTCCCACAGTTCACATTCCTCCTCGCCCTTACCTCCCAGAGGGTGCTCCACCCCACACACATTTAACCAATAGTTTTAAATAAAGGAACAAGGTTTGCATAAGAAAAGCTTGTAAATGCGAGAATTCGAACCTCAGCCTAGACCTTCCGTTAGGATTTAGCATTACAATGCATAGCAATACACCAAACCTAGGGACCACACAACACTATTACCTACTGTGTGTGACCCTTTACCAACTCCTAACGAGCTTATGTCCGTTGCTGCCCTGGGCAGTAGTTCTAAAATCAGTCTCCACAATCAATATATCCAAAGCCTAACATTTCCTTCCTTCCAGCTCCAATTTGTTGAAAGGCGACGGTCGGTTCTGACAGACTATAGCCTTGTTCTCTGATCCCATTTCTTTTTGGAGCATTTTTACCTCTGATCTGCTGTGAGGACTGAACCCTAGGGCAAGGCCAATGAGAGAGAGGCCCTAAAGGTAGCAAGCAGTTTGCTAGAAAGGAAAGAACAAGTAGAAGGAACCTATGGGATCTCAGGTCTAACTCATGGCCTGCTTGGGGCCACTCTGTGGGGATGTAGGTTCTGTGTACTCTAGACAGAGAATTTCCCACAGCAATAAAAAAAAAAAAAAAAGAAAAAAGAAATTAGATCATGTAGATTTGAGTGAGGATAGTTAAAAGGAGTGGGAACCCAGATGAACAAAGTGGTCCCAGAGCAGAAACAAATTTCAACTGCTGTGGTAAAGGCAGGAAAGAAGGAGAGAAGGTTTAGGGTTATAGGAAGATTCCTTGCACATGGCCTGCTCCAGGATAACCTGGGAGTGGTGGCCTTCAAGTCCCTCTGCCCTAGTCCGGATAGACTGGACCCTCAGTGCTCGCCCACGAGGTCAGTACAGTACTCCTGAGGCACAGTCTACCTACCCTAAGCCATTTTTCCTGGCGTATCCTTAGAGACAAGGCAGGCCAACAACTCATCTGTCCACAACAGCACTTTCTCCTCTAAGTCCTGGGAAGACACACCTCATGTCTGATGTCTGCCACACTACAGGCCCTAAGCTTCAGCACAGCTGCTGCTCAGCTGTCATCCAGGGTGTCCCCCAAAGCCTCTGTCAGACAGTGGCAGCTGAAGCCAGACTGGATGTTTCTGATGCCACAAGCCTGGGACATGAAAGGATCTGGGTGAATTAAAATGGGTGGGGGATGGGAAAGGGCCTGCTCTCCTCTCTGAACTGGAGTCCACAACAAGTGGCCCAGTTGTGGTCCAGGACTCTGTCTACCTGGGGTAGAGTGAGTCTAAAAGGCAGACTCAGAGGGACTAAGCAAGTTCATCACGGACTCTCATCCTAGTGTCCAATGGCTGGCAGGGGGAATAAGCACATGCTGCCTCATTACCCTTCCTGCAGACAAGAACTAAGGCCCAGAGCAGGAAGGTTTTCCCAAGCAGTTACAGACTTCCCTGCTATGGCTGACAAGGTGCTAGGAGATGTGTAGAAGCCCTGAGACAGGCTCATGGTACTCCTGGAACCCTAGAAGAAAATGTAGATTTTATTCCTGGGTGACAGAAAACTACTGGTATTGAAGCCCTAAGAAGCAAGTATATTCCCAACTCTGCTTGACCAATCCCTATCTCAGATGGAGGGGGAAGCTGGGGATAGTGAAAATATCACCGCCTCACCTCATCAAAAGAAGCCACTTGCTCCTCCTGGGCAGTTACTATGTTCCTACCCTGTCTGGGTCTGGGCCATTCTAAGTGTATTGGGAACATGGAATGAGGGAAGGGCAGGTCATCCAAAACAAAATCTAGTCAAAGGAAACCAAAGCCCTACAGTGTGAGCAGTACCCCCAGAGCCAGGGTCTGAGGGGGCAGTGTGGTCAGGGCAGATGAGAAGGATCCCTGTGAGATCTCTAAATTTTAAAGAGAAGACCCTGGGCCTTTTGAAGATGAGGAAATTGTCAGGATGGAGAAGATACTGCAGGGAGGAATGAAGACCACAGCCAAAATACAGAGCTGGACATGGAAGCCAGGAGTCAGCTGGTCAGTCAGATGCTAAGGCAAGGGTTACTACCAACATGGGACAAAGCAGGAACAAAAGGAGCTGACCACTCTTTAGGAATCTATGCCTGGATCTCACCAGCACTATACACTCAGAAAATGTCTTACCCTGACTGTGCCTGTTTCTGCACAAGGATGAGAACATAGCTGCAGCCTCTTTAGAGGCTACCAGGAGGATAAAAAGCACATAAAATCCTCCAACCACCTGTATCCTGAAGACAGTGCAGCACTGACCTGGTTCTGCCAATAAGCAACAAGGCAGCGGTGGGTAGGTTAAGGCTAGGGTTTGCTTTGAGGAACAGCTATACCACAGAAACTTTGACACACTCCTCTACTCAGAGGAACTGGCTGGTACAGCATATGCAGGTACCACTGAGGAATCCTGAGAGGTCTAAGGGACAAGTGGTTGTTGCTCTTGGGGCAGCTGCTTCCAGTGAGAATCAGAGCCGGGCTATGAAGCCATGCCACGGCCATGCTTCTACCGGGAGTCACACCAATGCACAACTGTATACACTACACATGCTGCACCTGGCACCTGTCTGAACTAGAAAGCTCTGCACATGAGAGGCCACAAACTCACAGCTCTCCATCCAACTTTCAATAGAAACCAAAGAAAAAGCTTATGTTGTGTTGAGCAGCACTAATACGTAACTGGTACATTTTCCTTTTTTAGCATCTCAGATAGAACATGGCACTACAGCACTACTCGAGTCCCCACAGCACTCATCTCACACTGGTTTAAGAAGCCTACCTTGGGTGCTTTGGGGACCCCCTGCCCCAGCCTCCATACATTCCTTAGCTTGCCAATCTAAAATGGACACTTTCTAAGCTGCTACACAATGACCAACCTCCCCAAAAAGCCACCAGCATCCTCTTTCCTCTCCCAGTTGTACTTTGGCCAGTTCACTTCAAGCGGACTGAAACCCACCATTCTGTGCCTTTCTCCACAGCCCCTCAATGGCCTCCAGACACTCACTGGTAACTGACCTTACAGGTAACCTTTGAGACTAGCATAAGTAGCGAGGAATGGATAGAATAGAAGCTCACCCCAATGGCCCAGTCAGCCTAGTCACCCCAATACCCATGCCAGGCCTGCCTGCTCATGTGCTATGAGACAGACCTATAGGCAAAGCCTCATTAGCTATAAACTTAGGGACTTCCAGTCCTGCAAACTGAAACAAAAGGATCCTTTCTAACCTGCAGTTCAGAGGGCTGAGAAACAGGCTCCTGGCAAAGAGTGGGCCTAGGTGGCATCACCCTCCCTCAAGCCCTCTAGAGCCTTACCAATCTGAATCTGTTAAAGTGTCAGAATCATCACGCTGCTCTCCTTGCTGGGTAAGCAGATCTACTCCATACATCCTTAGGCTTAGCCTCTATAGTCAAGGGCTGCCTTCTGTTTGGCTTACAGAGAAAGTAGTTCCTGGCACAGGTGACACTGCGCACACACACATACACCTCTGGAAGGCCACAGGGATTCAGAGGCACAATTCCACATGAATGGCTGCAAAGCAGAGCTCTGGGCGCCACAGGCTGATATGAGAGCCAGCCAGGTACCTGCTGTTCCACAGTAATGTGCTGACTAGTTTCCTACCCTACCCTATATGCAGTCTCCATCACATCCCTCCTACCCCCATACCATCAACCAGAGCTGGAAGCCAAAACCACACCCAGGCACATGTTAGCAGAGGTTCTAACCCACCGAGCAGCAGCTGACCCAGTGAGTGGAAGAGGCTGCAGGCTAACACTGGGCCTGGATTCAAGCCTGGATCATCTTGGCAGGAGCAGGAGCTCATGGAGGGAACAAGGAAGTTGTCCAATGACTGTGGAGTCTGGCTGGAGGGGTGCTGAGGTGAACAGGTTGGGTCACTGGGACTTGTGTGGACTAGACCCCTCCCAGATTTCTGAACGCTATAACCAGGGTGAGGTGCCCAGGCTTTAGCAGATGGGCACTGCTATATACTGTGTACCTATCAGGTCTTAGCTTCTCTCATAGGCCTCCTGAATAGGCTTCCTGACTTGAAAGCTTGGCCTCACCACCAACCACACTGAACAGTTAACAAAGCTGGATTCGGGAATCTACGAACTTTGTCTAGTAAAGAAGTAGCTATGTTAGAGTGCGGATGGGGGAAAAAAGAGAAATTAAATTCTCAATCCAGTAGAGCTGGCAGAACAAGGCAGTCTTAGACCAACCCCACCAGGAATACAGCAACAAAGCTCATAGCAAAACCTGGAATGGACTCCACCCATATACACAACCCTCTCTGGGTTGTAGCAAGCGCTAACATCTGAAATGTTACTGGATCCCAAGAGCAAAGCCCAGGCTCAGTCACCAAGGCCCAAGAAGGTGCTTCAAGAACAGTGTCCCCATGAGATGCTCCACATCAGAACCAAAATTAGAGGGTCCTCACCCACAAGAGAAGGAAAGATGCCAGAGAAATACCAATAATTCATGGCTCTAGCAGTGCTAAGAAATGCAAGATGAAATAACAAACTGACAGCAGAGTAAGTAAATTTACGGTTATAAACAAATGCAAGATGACCTGAGTCAAGTGCTGGAGGACCTAATGAGAACTCAAGAGTACTACAGCCTAGGAGCAAATGGGAGCAGCTTTGGGAAAATAGCTTTCTTAGTGAAACAGAACAAGAATTGAGGAAAAACATGTAACAAAAAAAATTCTACTCATTCAAGAACAACTAAGGGACTAGGAATGTAACTCAAGTGGTGGAACACTTGCCTAGCATGTCCAGGATGGCTTTGATCCCCAGTACAACATCAAATCTGGTATGATATGTTTCTTATCCAGCACTTAGGAGATAGAGGCAAGTTACCAGCTACACAGCAAATTCAAGGCCAGGATCACCAAGGAAGTACCCTCAGAGCCCTGCTCTGACAACCACTGCTGGCTCAGTCTCCTCCAGGTACCATATTAGACCTGCTCCTAGAGCACTGTTCATGCAGACTTGAAGCTGGTGGGGCGTGTGGGTGGCAGTGGGTCAGTGGTGAAGACAGAAGGAATAGAGCACAGATGCCTGCTGTCTCCCGAGGGGCAGACAATCAGAAAGGGGCAGCCTGTTAGAGGAGCAGAAAGAGCCCCACTGGGACAGGAGGCACTGTGCCCTATTGTGGCCTCCCTAAGCAACAGACAGTTGGGGAAAGAGCTTTCCAAGCAGAGAATAGTTCCAAGCCGAGGTCCAGGTTTGAAATGGGTGTATGGGGACTCCACGGAGGCAGATATATAGAGAAGCTCCAGCCAAGAGGGTAACAGGCCCAATAAGCTAAAAAGAAAAGCTTTCTGGGACCACAGGTAAGTGGTTTCAAAGAGATGAATGAGACCCTTCCAAAAACTATAGAGTTTGGGAAAAGGGGTGCCTGCATCACAGTGTCTGGCAAGGCAGGCCAAGAAGCTGTCTGCTCCAGACAAGGCCTTGGCATTGGACAGGTGCACTGTATATTCATATGGGTCAAAGGGCCTGAGATGGCCTTGCTTTCACATACTGTGTCCATCCATCCCCTCATCCCCTGGTCTTTCCCTTACCCCCCACAGCTGTAGGATCAACATCACCCGTGAATGCCCAGTACAGTCTAAGAGAAGGTTAGGTTCCAGGCTTCAGACCCGGGACGAAGCATGTACACGCACTGAACCTCACACCAGGAAGCAGCCACCAAGGAGGTACCACAGACTCCTAAGTGGAAAATGTCGCCTTCCATAGCTCTCTTCTCTCCTCACCTAGATGTCTGTCTGATACAGCTATGTACAAACACAGACATGGCAGGGTATACAGATCTTGAACCATATGGGGCACTCCCTACCCAGCCTACCAGCAGCTCACAGAGGGACCACACACCCCAGAACACAGTCAGGGTGAACAGTTTTCCCAAGCTGTGTCCCAAGAACCCAAGAACCTGTACCTGCAAACATAAGATTCATGATAAACCCACAGGTCTAGTTTGCTGCTCAGCCATTCTCAGAGGTCACAGCAGACTGGTAGCTGTCAGATAGGCTGACAGGTTTTTGCTTTTTTTTTTCCCTTTAAACACATACATAGCCCTGGCTGTCCTGGAACTCAGAGATCCACCTGCCTCTGCATCTAGAGTTCTGGGATTAAAGAGGTATGCACCATTGTGCCCTGTCAAGTTTCTTAAGCACAGCTTTGTACACAGTGTGGTTTTACAGACATATTTTATGAATTATAAGTCACATGTACTGACCAGAGAATGCAAAAAACACCACACTTAGAAAAAAGTAACTCATGAGCACCACAGCACACAGCATTTGGGGGAATTTCTCTTTTCATCTTTGCCCCAGTATAGTGCACAGGGGTGAGAAACAGTAATTTTCCCTCCCTATATAGACAGTACAGCTCAATGTAGGGGATATTGGCTATCCAGCTGTGTCTCCTCTGGGAATTCTCCTCCCATTGCAGATGGCATAGCATCCATATACCCAACTGCATCTCCATTGTGAGGAACCTCCCACCTGTCATAAATGACAGTATGTGCCCAGCTGTGTGCCTTCTGCGAAGAACAATCTCCTTCCCTGTGTAGATAGAACAGTTCTCTATGGCGCTATAAGGAATCCTCTATGTGCAAGTGACATAGATGTTACTTGCTGTGACTCCACTGTGAGTAAATAGCACCTCCCTGCATGTGTAGGGGTACATCTGTTCCTCCAAATTTCCTTAGACAGAGGCTCTAAAAAACAGCAGACACCCATGGAATGTGCCACTGGAACTGAAGCAAATGACACCCATTTTTTTTTTGTCTTCCAAAACAGGGTTTTCTCTGTGTAGCCCTGGCTGTCCTGGAACCAGCTATGTAGACCAGGCTGGCCTTAAACACACACAAAGAGAGATCCGCCTGCTTCTGCCTCCAAAGCGCTGGGAGTGCACCACCACATGCACCACCACCACCCAACGACGTGCACTCATCTTCTTTAGGAGCTTGACCTTCTGATCACACTCAATCAACTAGCACAAACAAATCAACAAAATCACATGACATGAAGGCACAGGTGGCTTCTGCTTGGAGATGATATTTTAAAATGTACTCTTGATACTGGCCACCTTAAAGCTACATGGGCCTGAGCCCTGCTCCCCATAGTCTTAGCCATAAGGGACAGAAAAGTGCTTGTCTGCCTGGGGCTGAATGCAGGGCTCATCCTGCCTCCTAGAAATACAGGTACCAGCACAACTTGTTCAGTGACCTAAGGCACAAGTACTAAGTGGAGAGGATGCTTCTGTCCCTAAACCAGTTCCTCACCCTTTCACTGCTGGGTGACAAGAGCAGTCTCTTCTCACCTTTGTCAGTACATCAAGAGAATTGTCACAAGGAAGAAAATCTACTTTTCCTAAATGCTGAAGGGAGGAACCATGGTTCTATGGATCCCTGTCCTTTACTCCTCAACCTGTTAAGAGAAGACCAGCAGGCATGACCTCAGTTCCAGCATGAGGCTCTTAGTCTAACTCTGCGTTAAGTGTCACGCTGCACCCTCTAGCCAACAATCACTACCATGACACCTGGGAAAGTAGCTATCCCCACAGACAAAAGAGTCAAAGTGGACAAAGGGAGAGGAACAGAGATATCTGGGGTCTGTCAGGCTCAGGGAGGCTGCACAGGCATTCTCAAATAAGGTAATGGGTCATTGTTCCATACATCTCACAAGCCATTCACATACTGAACTGCCCTTTGGGGGGATATGCAGACTTTGCTGACACTCTCAAATAGTGTCATGGCATGTGGAGATCCTAAAGTCACTGTTGAGAAGAGCTCTCCCTCTGGGCTAGAGTCCTGCTGATCCTGAGAAGGTGGCAGGCCATCTCCCCCAAAGAGAGGCTGCAGAGCAAGGGACCCAGCAGCAGGACAGTCCAGACTCTCATCTATAGAGTTGGAGTGCCCAAACCTGCTTATAAGGACATTTGAAGGGATAAATGAATTCATATCTGTAAAGTCAACTGGCAGAGTGAACTAGTCATCACTATGATACGATGGGATTATAAATTACTTGATCTCAGGGAGAAAAACCACTACAGTTTGCCAGTAAATGAGACCCATCAAAACTCTTCTAGACATGATCTAGATCTGTCCAGAAATCAAGTACTTTCCAAGGCCACACTCAGTAGGTCAGAAGTGAGGCTGCCCATGAGGACACCAAGCTTTTGTACAGGTGTAAGGAGAGACAGGATAATCTCTAGAACCTGGGTAAGTTGGTGAGACTCTACAAGTCAACCCTGTAGATGTGGCCTAGAAGACGTGGGAAGGGAGAGAATACAACCTGGAGCCGACCATTTAGATACAAATGGGCTGGTCTAAGGGAAGTGTAATGTGGCCTTAAGGCAGTAACTCTGGACTTCCTGAAAGGTCATTCCTCTCTTCACAAGTATTCACTCCTCACTATGTTGAGTCTTGGTCGTTTCCTTCTGGGTACTGGGACCCCATAGGCACAATCCTCCCACTGACAAGTTTGAGGGGAAGAATCTCAAGAATACGAATCTCAGTCAAGTCTCCACAGCGTGGGAGAAGGTGAGACCAAAAGGTGCTATGAAGACATGGAGTTAAGAAATATCCTTGTTTCAGATGAGATCTTAAATTGACAGCTGGGATAAGCTGTAACAGCACCAAACAGTACACAGGTAAACAGAGCACTTAAGGTGAGGCTGTAAAGCCTGAGACCCAAAAGAAGCCCAAAGAAGAAATGTGGAAAAGGCTAAACAGGCTCTTTTGAGTTCTTTAGGGGCCTAGCAGACACAGGTGTGGCAAGGTAGGACATGAGATTGCAGATCTGGAGCCTATGGTACCACAGCTGCAATGTAGGGGCTTTAGCACAGTGTCTGGCTGTGTCATTATTATAACTAAGGCAGAAACACGGAAGCCTTCGCGTCTTAGTACATCACGACCAGCCACAATACAACACACCCCACAAAATCATTTTAGTTTAGGATCTTTCTCGGCTTGGACCCAGAACTCATCTCATGTTCCCCAAGGTTCTGTTGGTGCCCTGAAGGCCTGACTAGCATTTCCAACCACTTGATTGAGTTCCAGAGACAAAGTGGCTACTCACTAGCCCACTCATTCACCATCTCTCTCACTTCCTTCTCTACTAACCTGAGTTCAGGTAGGAAGGACACTTTGCTCAGCAAATACTGTGCATGACAACTCAAGTCAGACATGTATTTTTAGTAAACCTATTACCTATACCCGGTCCCCTCCAAACAACCCTTGAGAGATCACCGAACAGGAAGAATCCCAAGTGTCCATCTTATCGTGCCTCCCGAGGCCCAACAATGTCCAATTGCCCAGCTGGTCCCGGACGCAGCGATAACTTGGCAACAAGTAACAAGCGCTGCAAAGCCCGCTTGGATGGCGTGGTTTAAGTCCTCCCACACACCCCTCACTCCAGGTCCTCTTCCTGGCAAGGTGCAGCGCGGGCCCAGGAAGCGTGTGAATGGGCTTCCTTGGTCCCGGGGTCAGGCCCTCCAGCCCACCTACCTCCAGGGCCTCCAGGGTGCTGAAGCTGGCTATAGCGAATCCGTCAATAACCTCCTCCTCCTGTGAGCTGGACTCGCGGCGACGGCGCCGCGGGGGGCGCGCAGCACGCAGAGGCGTAGGGCGCTGAGGCGGCGCGCCGTGGAGTCCCGCGTTCTCCTTGCCAGGACTGGGCTCTGGCTCTTCACCGGACGACGGGCTCTGAGCGCGGGCGTCCCGGGCGGCTTCCCGACGCCGGCCACGGTCTCGCTGAGCGCGCGAACGCCGGCTCGGCCGGACCTTGGCCTCCATGGCGGCGCCGCGGCGGTGACCTTGGCGCCCCGCGCCGCCTGCTACGCCGTGCCGCCGGGCTGCGAGGGCGCCGCGAGGGCTCGGGGCCGGGGCGGGCTCGGGGCCGGGGCGGGCATGCCGGGCGCGGGCTCTCAGCACCGGACGCCGCGCGGGCTAGGACCCGGGTCCGGCGCATCGGAGTGCGGCGGGCTCTCAGCGGCCCTAGACCAGGCCCCCAGGGACACAGCCATGGAGACCGGGGGCAACGGCAGAAGGCGGCGGGTGGCGGAGCTTCTGAGCACCGGGACCGTGAGGCAGACACAGTAGTGGCAGCGGCCAGAGCGGATAACAACTGACGCACTTCCGCCGGGCCGGAGTGCCAGAGGAAGCGGGCGCAGCTGGGGGAGGCTGACCCGTCGACTCCGCCCCACCCTGGCCCCGCCCTGACCCCGCCCTTCCGGACTAGATGACTCTGCGCTGAGCTGCCCCTCGCCCTTTCATATTAAGCCCCGCCCCTGGAGGGGGGGCTTCCCTTTTGCCCCGCCCCTATAACGGGCCACACCCGTTTGCGCACTTCTCTTTAGAATTCCGCTCCCCCTCAGACCACGCCCCATTCTTCCCGGCTCCACCTCTCTCCTCTAAGCTCTCTCAGTTCCTTAAGCCCCGCCCTTGCCTTCCGGTCCTGCTCACCTGTGCAAGGCCCTGAGCAGATCCCGCCCACTTCATGCCCCGCCCTTATTGACCACGCCTACTAGGCTATTACTGCTCACATACAAGTACTGTCCAGCCACCTGCGGCGATTTTGTGGCGGTCAGCGCCACCCCTTCCGCCCTTCATGTAGGAGGTGATGGGTCTATGCACCTATAGTAGCTTCCGGCAAACTGAGTAGAAGCACGTGAGAGAGTAGGCAGGTTGGTTCTGGGGCCCACTGTGCTGAAGTCCTAGAGGCAGCGTGTAGGTCATCCTCCACCTGCGATCCCTCAAACCCAGTCTCACCCTAGTCCCCAAGCTAAATTAGGTAGTTCTCTGAAAACCAAACCCTCCAGTCTCAAGTATGCTTTCCTTAGAGACCTGCCTGCTAGTCCAAGGACCTAGGGACTGCTGCTATGAAGTTCAAAGCTAGACAAAACCATGGGTTTCCTCAGCAACTTCCCCAGTTGGAATATTCTGGTGCACATGGAGCCGACCATTAATTCACACAGCAATTACCCAAAAACCTCTGAGGTGCTTTGATGACTTTCAGAAGTGGGAATATTTGACATGAAGAAAAAGGAGGTGTCACAGCTTGAGCATTGGGCACTGAGTGAAAAGTGACACTGAGCCATGCCTACATCTGAGCAGCAAAGGCCCTGAAAGGAAGCCCCTGGACAGGACCTCAAGTGCACATTATCTGGCTCCTGAGAGTGCCCCAGGCTCTCTGCCACGGTGCCCTTGGGGCATCTGGGAACATGGCCTGCCATCCACAAGTGCTCTTTTACTTAACAACACACACAGGGACCAACACACCTGCCAGCCTACCTGGGGTGTCTCCCTCCTCTTTCCAGATTTTTGTCCAGATTTTATTATGAAAACACTCAGAGCTAGCATTTAACTAAGCTAAGAATCCTGTTGGAAAGATGTTGAACCAAAGCAGCTTCTCATTCCTGCTAACTCTGATCTCTTTCCGACACCTCCTCTTGAGACCACCCCACTCCCAGTTTGTGGGGAGTTTCCCTCCCCTAGGTCAACCCTTTTCTACTCCAAGAACAACGACTCAGACCCGCTTTTTGACGTTTTCAACAGAAATAAAAGGTATCCTTGCTTACCAGGTCTCCTATGTTTCTCAAATGCATTGCCTCAGTGAAAGGCAGGAGCTCCACAAACCGGGCTAGAGACCTTCCTTTCTGGGTTTCTTCGAAATTTCCTTAGCTCTCCTGGGATTAAAAACTCCCTTAATTCATTTCCAACTTAGAGACCAGCCATGGCCTCCCTGGAGGAATGGAACTCTATCTCAGTTGTTCCCTAGAGGAGGCTTGCTATGGAAAGACATCTGTACTGATTTTCTCCCACCGGACACAGGGAGGGAGGCAGGCCTAAGAGGGGCTAGAACACGCTTCATTTGCCAGGGCTGTCAACTGGACTCATTTGTTTCCACTTAGAGGACCATTTTGATAACCCAAATGTTCACCCAGGTTGGCAAGGATTTGCTAAAGTATGTGATGCAATTTATACTAGTTTCTTAGTGGAAATGATAATCCTATCTACCTGTAGGTGGAAACCCCACATAGGGACTCTCAAACAAAACAAAACAAAACAAACAAACAAACAAACAACACAGCTGCTTCCCAAGCACTGGTCTCCATCTCAGGGCTTTGCCTGATTCCCCACAGCTCTGGCCTCATCCATTCTTCCTTTGGTTGAGGCTATCAAAGGTTCCCCCTGATATAATGGAATACGGGTCACTTCTGTGAGTTCTTAGTTTTGTAGATAAAGGTGTGAACAGATGCTCAGGGGAAAGCATGAGGGTGCTTTTATTAGAGTTTGAGAGGTAAAACAAAATAGGGTGGGCAAGCTGTACATCCAACGGCAGCTGGGAGAAGGAACCTGGGTAAGAAGAAAGTCATGCTCTGAATTGCATAAGAAGGCAGGCTCAGCAGTGGGAGTAGACAAGCAGCTGCACTGGGTAGGGGTCTTCTTCAGTTGGAGTGAGACTACCAGAATGCCAGAGTATCCGAGGAAGTAGGCTTAGAATTCTCACCACTATCTAAAGAGAGAGGGAGTGGGTGGGTAAAGAAAACACTCTTTTTGAAGCAAGAATACAGAAAAGAGGGCAAGCTTAGCAATAAAGATCTGTAAACAATTAGATCCAGAGAGAGACTTCTGGTGTCTATAAACTGATGTCTCCAGTTCGGGTTTTGTCAGGCCCATTTGGATTAACTCTTCTTTTTTTTTTTTTTAATTTACTTACTTATATTTTATGTGTATTGGTGTTTTGCCTGCATGTATGTCTGTATTAGGATATCTGGTCCCTGAACTGGATTTACAGACAGTGGTGAGCTGCCATGTAGGTGCTGGGAATGGAAACCAGGTACTTTGGAAGAGTAGCCAAGTATTCTTAACCTCAGCCACCTCTCCAGCCGCTGAATTAACTCTTAAAAGATTCGATTGTGGAGGAACTGAAGAGATGGCTCAGTGATTAAGAGAACTAGCTGCTTTTGCAGACGACCCAGATGACAGCTCAGTTGTCTGTAACTCCAGTTCTAGGGTATCTAATAGTCTCATATAGATATTCAAACAAGCTTTTGCTTGTTTCATTTTTTTTTTGAGGCAGAATCTCTGTATGCTCATGTAGTCTTGGCTGTCCTGGAACTCACTATGTAGAACTAGGCTGACCTCAATCTCACAGAGATCCTCCAGCCTCTGCCTCCTGAGTGCCCATTACATGACAATGAACCCCAGTGATCCCCCAATTCTGTCAGGTGGAGACAGATCAGATATTCAAGGTCTGCTTAGTCTGTAGTGGAGGCTACCCATGGTTTAAGGTGCTTCTGTTTCAAAATCAAATCTTTTCTTTGAAAAATGATTTGTTTATATTTTTTTATGTGCATTAGTGTCTTGCCCACATGAATATCTATATGAGACTATTAGATACCCTAGAACTGGAGTTACAGACAACTGAGCTGTCACCTGGGATTAAAATTGAAACATAGTCTTATACTATTTGTGGTTGTGTGTGTGTGTGTGTGTGTGTGTGTGTTTTGTTTGTTTGTTTGTTTGTTTGTTTGTTTCGAGACAGGGTTTCTCTGTGTAGCCCGGGCTGTCCTGGAACTCACTCTGTAGACCAGGCTGGCCTCAAACTCAGAAATACACCTGCCTCTGCCTCCCAAGTGCTGGGATTAAAGGCGTGTGCCACCACTGCCTGGCTGTGTGTGGGTTTTTAAAGAAATCAAAATTCCAGAATTCTCACTACAGCTAAAAACTTCATCTGGTGATAAGAGACAGCCATTTGGGGCTCTACCTCTTCCATTGTTTGGAGATTTTATTTAGATCTCCTTCATATTTGTTATATATTTTAGGAAGCTTCTTCTTTATTAAGTTTCCATACTACCCCTCAAATGGCCCTTACTTTTAGCTGTGTCTCCCCATATTCCCTCCCTTGCCTCCTTCTCTCCTTCTCCTCCCCCCCCAACTTATTCTCCCATTCCAGCCCTCCCGTTCCCCCATCTATATCTGTTCTATTTCCTTTTCCTAATGAGATCTGTCTGTATTCCCAGTGCCTAACTCAACACCTAACCTCTGTGGTTCTACAGACTGTAGCTTGTTATCATTGACTTCACAGCTAATACTCCAGGTTCAGAAAGACAAATAGGGTATGTGTTTTCCTTTGTTCAAACTTATTTGGGAAATGGTAGCTGAGGCCAAAGCTGATCCAGAAAAAAAGGATTCATCCTCAAAGGGCTTCCAGGTCAGGTGATGCCTGGCTATGGAGCTACTAGACACCCCCTCAAGCCCTTGTCCTCATCTTCTCCCAGTCCTGGCCCTGATTCATTCTTTGTCAGCAACACTATGGAGGCACAGCTTAGACCACCATTAGCAACTTGGGCTTTCCCATTCAGGACCTCCACTAAGGTAAAGCCAGATTCTTAATTTTGCTGTAAAAAGTAATTTTAAGACAATCTAATATGAAACAGAGTTGGAGTTTATTAAAAAGTAAGAGTTTAGTAGGGCTGGGGAGATTGCTCACAACTATAAGAACACTTGTTCTTGCAGAGGACCCAGGTTCTTTTCCTATCACCAATGTAATAGCTGACAAATGTCTGTAACTTTCAGTTCCAGGGGACCTAACACCTTCTGACCCTCAAGGGTACCATGCATACATGTGGTGTACACACATAGATGCAGGCAAAACACTCATGAGCATAAAAATAAAATAATTTTTTTAAGAAAAAAAAGGAATTTTGAGGAGACATGTTAGCCGGGGGGGTGGTGGCGCATGCCTTTAATCCCAGCACTTGGGAGGCAGAGGCAGGCGGATTTCTGAGTTTGAGGCCAGCCTGGCCTACAGAGTGAAGTTCCAGGACAGCCCGGGCTACACAGAGAAACTTTGTCTCGAATAGATAGATAGTTTAGTAGATAGATAGATATAGATAGATAGATAGATAGATAGATAAAACGAGGGGAGATGTGGCTCAGTTGGTAGAATGCTTGGGTAGGTTACATCAGGCAGGCTCCAGCTTCCATCCCATAACTACATAAACTTGGCTTCGTAGCACACAGCTACAAGCCCAGCATTGAATTGAAGGCAGGAATATTAAAATTCAAGCTTACTGAGGCCACCTTGGTCTATATTAACCTCCCACCCCTGTTTTATAAAAAATTTACATCAATTTTTTTTTTATTTTTATTTTTTGAGTTTTCGACTACATGTTCCGGTGCCACTGGGGTAGGTTAGATCCCCTGTGGATTGGGCGTTTATATTATGTTTTTGACGTCCCCATGTAGGTGGCTGTGCGGAAACCAATCTTAGGTCCTCTGCAAAAGCAGTAAGCCCTCTTAACTGCTGAGCTATCTCTCCAGCTCCAAGTTATATGTAGATTTAAACATTAGTAGTTAATAGAAAGCTTGGTGCTCAGGAAAGACTAAGGCACACCCAACATTGGCTTCTCAAAGGAGAGATTCACGTGGCTTTTGAAATTATTTCCCAAAGGATTGCCTAAGGGCTAGATGTGGCGGTGCCCACCTTTAATCCCAGCACTCTAGAGGTAAAGCAGAACTGTAAATTCAAAGCCACCTGCTCTACATAGAGAGGACTGCTAAAGCATTTAAATGAGATCACAAGCCACTTCCTGATGTCAAGTAGTTGGGATCACAGCTGCTAAGGAAAAGCCTACATCGCAGCATCAGAGGAATCAGATGCTTTTACTGTCAACAAAGGTTTAGTGTTGTTTGTTAGATTCCCATAAAATATCTGAAAAAGAAGATGATTCTCAAGGTCATGTATACTCAGGCCTTAAACCTGATTATGTCACCAACCCTCACAAAGTCCCAAATTGTGCTAAAAACTCATCTATTTATATCTTCCTTCTCTTCTTCTTCTTCCTTCCTTCCTTCCTTCTTTCTTCTTTCCTTCCTTCTTTCTTTCTTTCTTCTTGTACTAGAATTCTTGTTTTGTTTTTTTTTTTCTTTCTTTTTTTTCTTTTTCTTTTTCTTTTCTTTTTCTTTTTTTTGTTGTTGTTGTTTGTTGTTGTTGTTGTTGTTGTTGTTGTTTTTCTAGACAGGGTTTCTCTGTGTAGCTCTGGCTGTCCTGGAACTCACTCTGTAGACTAGGGTGACCTAGAACCAGAAATCCACTTGCCTCTGTCTCCCAAGTGCTGGGATTAAAGGCATGTGCCACCACCACCTGGCTGTACTAGAATTCTTGATTCTCAGTTGGCAAGAGGCTTCAGACTCTGGAGTTTAAGGGCCTTATTTTTCTTTCCAAGTCCCCATAACCCAGACCTCTCCTTGTCTTTATACTCTGTTTCACCCACAGTAGCTCAGGGCCTCACCTATTCCTGTCAGTCCAAGACTGCACTTGGCCACTGCTACCTATAGCAGAGTGCCTTCCCATGGATCTCTGAGAGGCAGTGTGGGTATTGATTGCTTCCAGTTGATCCATCAGCTGAGCTCATCAGTCATCTGTGGAGTTTGCCTTTGAGTCCCATCCCTCTTGTGCTGGACTCTCGTGCAAAGCCAATCAATATGGACATCTGTGGGTTTATCCCTTAAGTATCAATTTCATCTGCTTCTCAGCTCCATGTGTTTGGGCTGCTTAGTGCTTCTATGGCCAACTCAAAAGTTCCACACTCACCAACCAGGAAAATAGGTCAGTTATCCCTGCTGCTACCTAATATTCAGCCTTGAAGCTTAGGCTTAAAACTCCAGCTGTTGGTTGTTACTTTGTTTAGGATAGGGTGGCCTAGAACTCACTATACTGTATATAATCCTGGACAAACTCCCTAGTGATGGGAATATGGGGGTAGGCCACCACACCCAGCTTCAGCTGTTAGCTTTTAGTTTGTTGGTTTATTTTTAAGACAGGGTTTTGAAACAGATAGGCTGACCTAAAATTCTTGGCAATCCTCCTGCCTCAGCCTCTTAAGTGCTGGAATTACAGCCATGTTGTTACCACACCTAGCTTTCAACTGTTGTTTTCTTGCTCACAGGACTGTAGGCTGCCTGGAGGGGCTGAGTTTTAATTGGTGGTCAGAGAAAGCACTGTTCCACAGTTTGTGTGTGTATGTGTGTGTGTGTATATATATCTGTGTGTCTGTGTGTTTGTGTGTGCCTGTGTATGTCTGTGTGTGTATGTCTGTCTGTGCATTTTGTGCTTCTGCATCTGTCTGTCCGTGTGTGTCCTGTGTGAGTATATCTGTGTATGTCTGTATATTTGTTTCTGTGTGTGCCTGTGTATATGTGTATATGCCTGTGTGTGTGTCTGTGTGTTTATCTGTGTGTGTCTGTGTGTTTGTCTCTGTGTGTTCCTGTATATGTATGTCTGTGTGCCTGTGTGTGTCTCTGTGTCTCTGTGTCTGTGTTTGTATGTCTGTCTGTATGTGTGTATGTTTATATCTGTGTGTGCATGTCTGTTCATGTGTGTGTGTGCCTGTTGTGAGTATATCTGTGTATGTCTGTATGTTTGTCTCTGTGTGTGCCTGTGTATGTATCTGTGTGTGTGTCTGTGTGTTTGTCTCTGTGTGTGCCTGTATATGTGTGTCTGTGTGCCTGTGTGGTCTCTGTGTCTCTGTGTATGCCTGTGTATCTTTGTCTGTGTCTGTCTGTATATGTGTCCTGTGATGCTGTGTGTGTGGTATCTGTGTCTTGATGTTTGTCTGTGTGGCCTGTGTGTTCTGTGTCTGTGTGCCCTGTGTGTGCCCTGTTGTGTGTTGTGTGTGTGGTTGTGTTGTGTGTGTGTGTTTATAGCTGCGAGTAGGGGGGTAAAGTCTAGCTCACTGACTGTGCTTTCTCACTTATATGGGGCGCTCTTTTTTTTTTTTTTTTTGTTTTTTTTTTTGTTGTTTCGAGACAGTGTTTCTCTGTGTGCCTGTGTCTTGGAAACTCATGGTGGACAGGCTGGCTCGAACTCAGAAACGCCTCGCTCTGCCTCCAAGGCTGGATTAAGGCGTGAGTCCACCCATCGATGGGGCAGCATTCTTGGTGGTGGTGGTGACAGCTTGGCACTGCAAAGCGCTGCGAAGGAGTACAGCTACAGCACTGGACATGATCCCAGTCAGTTCCAGAGGTTCCAAACTGGCAGTCATTTGTCCTGTCTTTGGAACTAACCTCCTGGAGAACTATGTTTAGTCATCCTTGGTGGCCCCTCTTGCTGGCTACTGTTCAAAGGATCTGCTCTTCCACCTGCTTCTTCTGGGCCCAGGCATTTCTCTCCAAGTTCAGGCCTGTGGTTCCTTGGCATGAAGCCCTCCCTCTTCATCTAGTCCCACAAAAAATATCACTGTTGCTCGAAGGCTAACTACTGGCTGTCTAAACAGAAAAGACATTCCTGGTGGCCATGGCACCTGAACAATTTGTGTGTACTCAGCAAAGCTGAAAGAGGACTAGAACAAACAGTTATATAGAACAGAGAGACCTGTGTGGCTCTATCTGATGACTGACACATTGAGGACCCAATTTCTACACGTAACTTCTGTGGGCCAGGAGCATGTATGCCTTCTTTTGTCATAGGTAGAGGTAAGGACAGTGGCTTGGATATCTTGAGCCACTAGCTGTTGCCTGCAGGATACCAATACAGGTAACAGCTTGTAGGAACAGCCCAGGACCTCAAGACTGAAGACAGAATTCAGAATCTATGGTCAACTGTACATACCACCAGGGTGTCCTTGTCTTTATCCTAGTAGCTCCTTAAAAAGCAAATGAAAGAGTGGTAGTGGCACGTGCCTTTAATCCTAGCATTCAGGAGGCAGAGGCAGGTAGATCTCTATGAGTTCCCTAACCTACAGTGAAGGTTACACAGAGAAACCCTGTCTCAAAAAACAAAAACAAAACAGAAGAAGCAGTGAATGAGACTCTGGAGACAGAATTTGAGGCTCTTGAGACAGGGACATTCTTGGCTTGCTCAGGGGTCAATGTCACTGGATCTTGAAGAAGTCAGCCTTCCTCTGGCTTTCTCAGACTCCACGTGTGCACATAGTATACAGATATGCATTTAGACAAAACACCTCTACTCATAAAGTACTGAAAAACACAAGAGGGAAATCAGGAGAGTTAGAAACAAAAAAAGGTGTGAAAGGTCTTGTAGCTTCAAAGAAGGGACTACAAATATATGCCTTTAAATTTCTGGTTCTGTGTGGTGATAGATAGAGTATGCCTGGCCCACTGGGCTCCAGTCCAGGCTGACCCTGAACTCCAAGCTATTAGGTATGTTGCTTCATAGAGGTGCATCTGGGATGTCACATGGCCCCAGGAACAGGGTCTGTCTTTATCTTGAGCAATGTTCAAGAACATAAATGAGGTTCCCATACCTGCTCATGTGGCTTGAACCACCCCTGTGGGATTCAGGGCCTTGGGAGGTCCTTGCTCTGTTCCAGGCATAAACTCAGGGAAAAAAAAAAAATTATATATATATAATTTTTTTAGGTTTTTCGAGACAGCGACAGGGTTTCTCTGTGTAGCCCTGGCTGCCTGGAACACATTCTATAGACCAGGCTGGCCTCGAACTCAGAAATCTGCCTGCCTCTGCCTCGAAAGTGCTGGGATTAAAGGCATGGCCACCGGCCATATCTTCTTGATCTGTACCAGTTTCAGCATCAACCCTGCCAGAATGTCCCCTTGTTGGTAAGTGAATAAGGTACAAGTTTACCCATCATCAGTTAGCAGAGGGAGGTGTTTTGTTGCCCTTGAATACTCAAGGGTTACTTTAGGAATGCTTTGATGGCTTTTCATATTTTATTCCCTGCAAGATCCTTACTGTCCAGAAAGTCACTGGTGTGTAATGGGCCCTTGGTCCCTGAGAACAAGGGGTCCCAGGTATGATGAAGATACTGGACATCAGAAACTCAGGGATGAGGGAATAAATGGCTCATGTTTGTGAACAGGAAGGCCTCTGAGGACCATGACAGATGTAAACACACTTCTCATAAAGCACCCAGGACAGAGTGGAGTCAGCACAAACCAACTCTTACAGTGCCAGGCCAGAGGTCTTAAGTAGACTTAGGTCTGCCCCCTCTCTGGCTTCAAGAAGTACAGACTCCTCTTGTATGCATCTTCAGAGCTAGTATGACCCAGGGTCTATCTATGCTCACGCCTTCTGTCTTCTAGACCCACATGGAAGGACCTTGTGGTGGTTTCAGCTTGAGGACCCACACATATTGCTAGTCTCTTCTGCTATCAGGAAGTTCCCATCAAGGTTCCCAGGGTGAGGTAGGGATGTTCTCTGGAGGCCATAATTCAGATGATCATAAACAGAGACCTTTGTAACAGAAATTTTTGTGAAAGTGTATCCAAGAAGCATCAGAGCTATCCAAGTCTCAGAGAAGCCTGTGCATTTGGCCTTGAGGTAATGAGCTGAGGCTACCCCAGGTGCCAGACAAAAGACAAGTCTCTGTCTTTGTAACCTTGGAGATGTTAGCACCTTCCCCATGAGAGCTGAATCCCCACTTTCTCTGTGATATGAGCAGGTGCAGGACTGGTGATGGTAACACCACTTCTCCTCATGTGGATAAAGGTCATACCTGGTCAGGCCTGAGGTAGTGCAGCTGACCGTTAGAGTTGCCTGATATAGGAATAAGAAAATTTAAAAGAGTGGCAAGATAAAGTAGGGTCCCTAAAGTGACTCTAATTCTGTGGGGCTGGTGACTTTATAAAACACAGCTACCCATAAGGGGATGGATGGTCATGTGAGGATATGGGGAGATGCCATGTGAAAGGAAAGAGAATGGCTCCAGGGACTAACCCTAACACTTGGGTCTTGAACTTGGGCGCCTGAAACTGTGAGAAATGAGCACTCTGTTTATTTCCTGCTTTGTGTGTGTGTGTGTGTGTGTGTGTTTTCATTGTTTTGGGTGATTTACTACAGCTGTGGATGAAGAAGGGAGTCTGGGCTGCCACCTGGGTCAGGCAATGAGTGGCCACCCTAGTCTCAGGGGTGTTAACTGGCACACATTTTAATCCTTGCTCTTGGGAACTGGGGGTCAGGGGGGATTGGAGCCACCACCTTCTTCTGCATAGGAAGATATTATTTTGAAGAGCGAGGCCTGGGAGTATAACCCAGGGATAGAGTGCTTGCTTGGTATGGACAAGGCACTTTGTTTGATTCTCAGCACCAAATTTTTAAAGAATTAAATAAAAATAAAAAGGATTCTATAAGGATAAGCCTGATAGATGGCTCATACCTGAACTCCCAGAACTTAGGGCAATGAAGCAAGATTGAGAGTTTGAGACCAGCCTAGGCAAGACAGAATAACTCTGTTTCAAATTTCTCTCCTTCTCCAGTGAAGGATGGCCACTCATCCACTCCCAGGCCCCTCAGGTCTACAGTGGGATGGATGTCATAATATCCAGGCACTAGTCCAAAGGGCTGGACTTCTTCTTCTTCTTTTTTTTTTTTTTTTTTTTGTTTTTTTTGTGTTTTTTTTTTTTTTCGAGACAGGGTTTCTCTGTATAGCCCTGGCTGTCCTGGAACTCATTCTGTAGACCAGGCTGGCCTCGAACTCAGAAATCCGCCTGCCTCTGCCTCCCAAGTGCTGGGATTAAAGGCGTGTGCCACCATCGCCCGGCTAGGCTGGACTTCTTATAGCTATACTTTTGAAGCTTATGGACACTTCAGAGCCTCATCAAGGGAAGACAAGGCCAGGAAATAGTAATAAGACAGTGGCTAGAATGAATCTGAGGACTCTGGAGCTGGGAGCTTTAGGAAATCAATGTGAAAAGCACTGTTCCGCTACTCCCAGGGAGGTAGCCTTGTAAGAAGGTCAGACATTACAACATGGCATAAAATTAAAGTGGACAGGAGAGCGGAAGAAAGCATATTCATCACCAAAACAAACAAACAACAAACAGAAACACAATTTAATACTTTGCATATTAGGAACAGTAAGAAAATTGGGAGCTAGGGATCTAGGTCAGTCAATAGAGTGCTTGGCTGGCATGCACAAAGCCCTAGACTTGATCTCTAGCACTGTCTACAGTTGGGTTTAGTGGACCAGGTACAGTGACACATTTTGTTTGCCTTGTTTTATTCAGGCAGGGTTTCTCTATGTAGACCTGGCTGTCCTGGAACTTGCTACTACAAAGACTGAGCTAGCCTCAATTCACAGAGATGTTCCTGCCTCTACCTCCCATGCTAGGATTAAAGACGTGCATCACCACATGTGATGTGCCCAGCACATGACTTTAATTGCAGCATTTGTTGGTAGTCTGATCTCTGGGAGTCCAACAGAAATGACAGGAGTAGAGGTGTTGGAGACAGAAAATAACTGTGTAGTATTGGAGATGAGAAACTAGTGTTTACAAGCTACCAGCCATTAAAGGCTAAGGGTGCCTAGACTCTAGGCCCAAGAGTTGTACCATTAGCTAGTAAATTTAGGAACTGAAGGTCCTGATTTCCAACCTTATTCAGGAGCAGAAATTCTGCGTTTTTTTTTTTTTTTTTTTTTTTTTGAGGCAGGTTTCTTGGCGGCTGTCCTGGAACTCACTTGTAACAGTGCTCGAATCAGAAATCCGCCTGCCTCTGCTCCCAAGTTGGATAAGGCTACGCACTGCTGGCGTTGTGTGTGATGTTATAACTGCTACTGGACACTAAAGATTACAATAGCTACCACCTGCTGGTGGACAAAAACCCAGAGCAATAAACCACCATTGAGATCCTCAAGTCTCTTCTGGCTCTGAAGGCCTAAAACAATAAAATTCTAGCTCTTTCTCCAGTGCACAGCTATAATAGAAGCTGTGGCTGAGGCTTCATGACAAGCTGCACTGATCCCTCTGCTTCTGTTTCTCTGTTGCTGTGTGTGCTCTCAGCTGTGTGTGGGAGACCGTTCCCTAACCCTGGCTGTCCCTCCCTGGGGCAATAGATCTGGCTAAGAGCTGTTTGTGGGCGGTTAGAAAAGAGTTGATGTTATCTAAGCCACCAACCAGGCCCCGGGGCTGGAACTCCTCAGCATGTCCTTGCTTCCCTGTGACAAGAGACTGGCAATGGCTTGGTTCCAGGAACAAAGACAATGTGGCTCAGAGCCCTGGTGACCATAGAAGACATGGAGTGTGAGGAGTCACATTTGCTACAAGTGGCTAGCTAGACAGAGGCTGCTTGTTACAGAAGATAGCAGAGCTTTCCTGACTAGTATGGTTTGTCTGCATGGGCTGACCCCACACTCCTCAGGGATGGTCTGGGTCAGAGCTTCTGCTTCCTTGTGCTGTCAGTCACTGTAAATTGAGAGGAAAGGAGCTAGAAATCATTCAGTGAGGTGTTTGCTCTTCCAGAAGACGGGGAGTTCAATTCCCAGCACCCAAGTCACAGCTGATTGTGACTCCAGTCCCAGGAGTTCTCTCTTGGACCCTGAAGACATTCATGTGTCATATATACTACATATACATAATACAAGTAAACCTTTTTTTTTTAATCCCCCCCCCCCTTTTTTTTTTTTAAGATTAAGGGAAACATCAGAGAAAGGTTCTCCTCTCTCAGGACTTTCTGTTGCAATTTCCCTTGGACAAGGCTTCCTTATGTATAAGAAGACCAGGAGAATTATAAGCAGCTGCCTGTCCTTGCTGTCGCCACTCCCTGAATTTGTAACAAGCTCATGTTGAACATCTTCCAACTCATCAGGGCACAGACTTGGGTGAGAATCTCTAAATGAGGTTCTGCCCTGAGCTGCTCTCTCAGGGGCTGCACCCCACTCGACCTTGGCCCATTTTCTCATTTGCCCCCCACACAGAATGGTCACACACAGAGTAGTCACACTCACTCAACCTTCCCTTTGCTGAGATATCCAGCAACTCCTCATCTGCCTACAGGCCTCCATCACAAAGAACATTCTTTATAGTTGGTATCTCTGATCATGTTGTTCATACTTAAGGACACCAGTGCTGACCAGTATCTGCAGGTAGCAGCAAGCACTGGAGCCTATAGGGACCTGCAGATGAACCTTAAGAGATCTCCAAGTTAGCCGGGCGGTGGTGGCGCACGCCTTTAATCCCAGCACTTGGGAGGCAGAGGCAGGCGGATTTCTGAGTTCGAGGCCAGCCTGGTCTACAGAGTGAGTTCCAGGATAGCCAGGGCTGTACAGAGAAACCCTGTCTCGAAAAACCAAAAAAAAAAAAAAAAAAAAAAAAAAAAAAAAAGAGATCTCCAAGTTGTTGGTTCACTGCTAAGGTTCACACAGCAGCCTCCTGTGCCTCCTGCCTAGGGCCTTTTGTGACAGAACTTTTCTCAGTTTGGCTGACAGGATAAATGGTCCTGCTTGCCCTTGTCAACTGGGCTCGATCCTCTTACCTCTTGAGATCATCTTCCAATCCAGGTCTTACATCAGCCTCAGGATCATCCCCCACCCCTGGGCCAGAGCCTTAGATCTTGGGTCTCTCTGGCTCCTGCCTTACCTAGGTTGCTTGCTCTACATAAAGCAGCAGCTGATGGGCCTCCTCTCTACCATACATCTCAAGAGGGCAAAAGGCAGATGGTATACAAGTCTACCAAGCCACCCCCACAGCCACCCCCCACATACAAGTCCCCTTGATCTTCATTATCTTGCTAGCTTCTCTGTCTTTCTTTTCTTGCTGCTTTTGCTGTTTGTTTTCAGATTGTATACTACTGTGTAACTTTGTGGGCCTGAAACTTGCCACATAGACCAGGCCGATTTTGAACTTGTGGTATACTCCTTCCTCGGACTCCCTAGTGCTGGAAATTATAAACTGTGCCACCATACCTAGCATCTTTTGTGTATATTTTCTTTTGGGAAATGTTGACTCAAATACATTGCTCGGTGTTCAATTAGGATATTTGTTTTCCTGCTATTGAGTTGTTTGAGTTCCTTTTAATTTGGGCATTAGTTTCTCCCTCTGTGGTTTGTAAATATTTCCTCTCCTTTCATGTGTTGCCTCTATGGTCCTTTCCTTTGCCGTGCAAATGATTTTTAGTTCTAGATTTGTTTTTGTTGTCTGTGCTTATGGGATGTATGAAAAAAAAAAAACAACAATGTGTTACAAACCTTTTTCTCCATGTTTTCTTCTGATGATCTACTTGTAGTTTCAGGTTTTACTATTGGATCTTCCATCCATACTAGGTTGATTTCCATACACAAATAGATAGATAATTTGGACTCCAGGTCCATTCTTCTGGCAATAGACTTTCAGTTTTCCTCAACGCTCTTCATTGGATTGGGACCTCCTCACCTTTCTTTCTGTAGTTCTCAGCTTCTTTTTCCTAGTGGCTGTAAAGAATATGGTTGAACCTTCCTGACCTCTTGAATCCTTATACCCAGCACAGCCTCTTCTCCAATTGACTTAACAATATGTCCATTCCCTGACTTGTTACATATTTAAAATTTTTTTTATTTATTTATTCTCTGTTTTCCCCAAATGGGCTATAAGCAGTCAAGGGCAGGAGTTCTGGTCTTAGTCATTGCTCTACTCTCTGGTATTCATGTTACTACGATCACCACTATCATCTTTTTAAAAATAATTAGTTTGAGTCCGCAGTGGTGGGCACGCCTTTAGTCCCAGCACTTGGGAGGCAGAGGCAGAGGGTTTCTGAGTTCAAGGCAGCCTGGCCTACAGAGTGAGTTCCAGGACAGCCAGGGCTACACAGAGAAACCCTGTCTGAACAACCCCCCCCCAAAAAAAAAACAAACAAACAAAAACAAACAAAAAATTAGTTTGCCTGACAGTATGGCACAGCCTTTGATTTAGCACTTGGGAGACAGAGGCAGGTGAATTTCTGAGTTCAAGGCTAGCCTGGTCTACAGAGTGATTCTAGAACAGCTGAGGCTATACAGGGAAACCCTGTCTCAAACACAACAAAAAGATTTCTTTTTTTATTCTATGTGTATGAAGGCTTTGTCCAAAGCATGG
>JAJTUV010002173.1:0-208658 GCA_021653895.1 Mastomys natalensis | reverse complement strand
TTTTTTGGTGAAAAAACCAAAAAAAAATTTAACCCAATGAATTTTAAGATTGCTTTTCACCCTTGAAAAAAAGGGAATTTTTGATAGGGATGCATTAAATCTGTAGATTGCTTTCGGCAAGATAGCGATTTTTACTATATTAATCCTTCCAATCCATGAGCATGGGAGATCTATCCATCAAACATCTGGAGTGGGGGCTACCCAAACATGCAGCCTGATATGGAGTTGGTCTTCTAGCTGGGTGCCTCATCTGGCCTCAATGGAGAGGAAGCACCTAGCCTCTCAGAGACTTAAAGTGGCAGGGTGGGGATACAGGAGGAGGGGGGTACTCAGAAAACAGATATGGGGAAGAATTGTGGGAGGGGTGACTGGGACGGGTTATAAAGTGAATAAGCTAAAAAAAATAAAATTAAAAAAGGAAAAAAAAATAAGAAAGACAAGCTCCAGTCAGAGACAGGACTGGCAGTACTAAGGAGATTCAGATGGTGAAAGGCAAGCTCAAGAACATAAGCATCAGCAACCCAGGGTACTTGGCATCATTAGAACCTAGTTCTCCCACAATTAGAAAGTCCTGAATTCCCCATATCACCAGGAAAGCAAGATTCAGATTTAAAATCACTTCTAATGATGATGATAGAGGACGTTAAAAAGGACATAACACTCTCAAAGAATTGAGGAGAACACAGGTAAACAGGTAGAAGCCCTTAAAGAGGAAACACAAAATCCTTAAAAATACAAGAGAACACAACTAAACAGGTGAAGGAATTGAAAAAAACCATCGAGACATAAAAAGGAAGTAGAAACAATAAAGAAATCACAAAGGGAGACTATACTGGAGACAGAAAACCTAGGAAAGAAATCAGAAGTTATAGATGCAAGCATCACAACGGAATACAGAGATAGAAGAGAGAATCTCAGGTGCAGAAGATACCATAGAAAATGTTGACACAACTGTCAAAGAAATGCAAAATGCAAAAACTTCTTACCACAAAACACCCAGGAAACCCAGGACACAATGAGAAGACCAAACCTAAGGATAATGGGTATAGATGAGAATGAAGATTCCCAACTTAAAGGGCCATATAAATATCTTCAACAAAATTATAGAAGAAAACTTCCATCTAAAGGACAAGATACCCATAAACATACAAGAAGTCTACAGAATGCCAAATAGATTAGACCAGAAAAGAAATACCTCCCATCACATAATAATCAAAACCCCAAACGCACAAAACAAAGAAAGAATATTAAAAGCAGTAAGGGAAAAAAGGGCAAGTACATATAAAGGCAGGCTAGGCACCTGCTAGCCCTCCAGAAGTGCAGGCATCAAAACCAGACTTCCTTCACCCTACACGTGCCTCATGTGGTCTCAAAAATCTCCAGAAGATGGACCATTTAGCCACCAAGGCTAAGTGGTGGTGGAGAGGATCTGCCACCTGCATGGTGGCCAGAGACTGTAGGATGTTTGAGTGCCAGCAGGAGTTAAACTGAGCATGGGTGGTCCTGGCCACCTCCGCAGCCTCAAAGTGACAACCTAGGACCCAGTCATGGAATGTGAAGCTCTGTCAATGGCCCTGAGCCGCCTCATCGAGAGGTACCTTCCAGAGTGGAGGGAGATGTCCCTATTGTCATTTGTGCCTTTCCCTGCTCATTCATATCTGGCTGTGCTTCGAAGGGAGCCCGGCAACCAAAACCAGCCTCCAGAAGCCAAGACACAACCTGACTGGACCTTCTTCAGTTCCCCTCACTTCCAGGTCACAGGAAGGTCACGGGAAGAACATCACTGGCTCCTTGTCTGCTGAGCCCGGGCAGGACAGGAGCCCGTCCTACACCAGGTCTGCTTTGGAAGCAAGCAGGGCTCTTAGGGTTTCATGCTGCCTTATTTATATTAAAAGAAGAAATTAAATTCTTAAAAAAAAAAAAAAAAGAATTAAATCAGACTTCTCACCAGATTATATAAAAGCGAGAAGAGCCTGTACAGATGTCATACAGACTCTAAGAGAGCACAAATGCCAGCCCAGGCTACTGTACCCAGCAAAACTCTCAATTACCATAGATGGAGAAACCAAGATATTCCAGGACAAAAAGAAATTTACACAATATCTTTCCACAAACCCAGCCCTACAAAGGATAATAGAAGGAAAGCTCCAATACAAGGAGGGAAATTATACCCTAGAAAGAGCAAGAAAGTAATCCTCTTCCAACAAATCCAAAAGAAGATAGCCACACAAAGATAATTCCACCTCTAATAACAAAAGTAACAGGAAGCAACAATTACTGTTCCTTCATATCTCTTAACGTCAATGGACTCAATTCCCCAATAAAAAAGACATAGGCTAACGGACTGGATACTAAACAGGACCCACATTTTGCTGCATACAGGAAACCCACTTCAGTGACAAAGACAGACACTACTTTAGAGTAGTGTCTAAAGACTGGAGAACAATTTTTCAAGCAAACGGTCCTAAGAAACAATCTGGAGTAGCAATTCTAAAACCTCCAGTCTAAGAACACAAAGCGGGGGACTCATGGCTCCACCTGTATAGGTAGGTGAGGGTGGCCTTGTCAGGCATCAGTGGAAATGGAGGGCCTTGGTGCCTGAAAGTTTGGATTCCCTAGTGTTTGGGAATTTGAGAGCAGGGAGGCAAGAATAGGAGGATGGTTGGAGCACACCCTCATAGAAACTCCCAGAATTATATGGATTAGACATGACAGAGGCAGGCTGCCAGAAGACTAGATTCTAGAATTCAAACAAAAAATTATCTTGATACTAAAATTTGTTTTGAGAATTGTATATTGCAGAATACACAGCCTTGGTGTATCTACTAATCAAGCAAGTTGAGTAGACCTGCTTGAACCTCTGATGTGCTGGAATTTCAGCTGGATGCAGTGAAGACACAGACGTCAGAGGCTTATCAATTTACTCTTCCTCCCGCCCCTCTTCTAATATCTCAATGCCAGTAATCATCATGAAGAAATTAATGAAGAGTTGGTGCCCCGATTACCTGGGCTTGGGGACTGAAGTGGTTAGTATTGGGCAGTCTTTCTAGGGAAAAGTAGTGGTTTTGTTGAACAGGGAGGAATAGCTAGGATTTATTGCATAGCCATAACCTATTGGTTGAAATCTGTATAATTGTTATTAATATGAAGTTATAATTTCTTAAATGGTAAAAAATTTACTTTGAGTTCAAATTTAAGGTTTTCATTGGCACAAGTTTCTTGTTGATGTAAAAATGAAATTAATATTGTTACTCTCATAGGCACTGTGCCCATATAACACATTTAGGACTACAAGGCGTATACCCAGTCCTTCTTTAACTGTTTTAACTGATTTGAGATAGTTAGCCTGTGAGTTAAGGACATATAGAAAATTCATGGCTCTGAGTTTATTGTTAGGGTGTTTTCTATATTTTATTTATAAATAGCTGAGAGGTGTTAACAGCCCACAGTCCAGATTGCCATACATGGATAGTTGGTTTTCAAAACTTCAGAAGTCCACAGAATTGACATTACAAACATTTCTGTATTAATGTTCATTTTGATTAGAGACCTGTCTGCTCCTGACAGCTTCCCTGTCTTGGATTCTAAGAAGAAATTGAGCATCTTTGGAGTTACTCCAGTTGTGGTGAGATAGCCACTAGGCAAGAATTGCCTATTTTGTCCAGAAAAGGACACACTTGCAGAATAGTCCAGTGATTACCTCTGCCATGACAGAGTAATCAGCCCTCAATAATTCTGCATCACTAGGTCTGTCAGATGATCCTGGGCCAGAATGCTGAAGATCGGATGCTCCAATGTTTTGTAGTATATGGACTGTCCAGGTGTTCAGCAGTCTCTATAAATTGGCTAAGTTTTAGAAGCTATGCTTTGTGCTTCTCATAATTTCAGTTAATTCAGTCATTCTGGAATTCTGACAGGGTTGAAGACTTATCGTCTCATAGCCAATCCAGGATATTTACTTTGAGAGAAAAGACTTGAGAGGATGGTTTTCAGCTGACATTCATTCTAAAGCCAAGGAAAAAGCCAGATTCAGAACTAAGTCTTTTAGTTAGGAGAGATAACAGAGGTTCTGCTTAGTCAACAAAATGATGGACTGGGTATTAGGTCTATCTTGTACCTTACTGATACAAATTGGTATAGTTATGCTCTAATTGTATTTTGAGAGAAAAGTTTTTTTATTTTATTTTAACAGAAAGGGTGATATGTAGGAGGAGCTAAGGTGGGAGGAATAAGGAAATGAAGAGGAGGAGTAAGGAGAGGAGGAGGAGAAGGAGAGGAGGAGCTAGGAGATGAGAGAGAAAGAGAGAGAGAGAGAGAGAGAGAGAGAGAGAGAGAGAGAGAGAGAGAGAGAGGAAAACATGGAGACAGATGTTCATGTGTCTCCGCCAGTCAAAGGTAGTTGGTATATCTAGGTTGGGTACTGGGTTACACTTCTGATTGTATAGGAATCTTGTTATTGAGCATTACCAAACTTATAAAGCCTTTGATTAACATTTTTAAAAAGTTACTGATAAAAAATGGTATAAAAGCATAAAGGAGGAGGGGAGATGGGATAGGGGGTTCTAGGGAGGGGAAATGGGGAAAGAAGATGACGTCTGTATTATAAATAAATAAAATATCTAATAAAATTTAAAAATAAAGAAAAAAATAGAGATAGGTGAAGTGTGTGTATTTATGTATGTACACAGTTATGTCTATATGCACACATATATATTTATGCATATATACATATTTCTATATGGTTTATAACTATTATGTATATGAATATATATAAGGTACACATACTATATGTGTATACATGCTATTCATATCTATTCATGTATATTTACACATATACACATGTAAATGTACATATATAAACATATATGGAATACAGAGAGAAATTATTAAAATTTGTAAAAACGCATATTGGTTATGAGAATGATGCAGGAATACAGATAATATGAAATAAATGAAAATAAAACTAGATGAGTATAAATGGTTGAAAAATTTTACAGTAATCTGTGCTAAGGAAATAATTCTGTGCAAATGACAGTGTACTAGTTTCATAATATGCTGTGCCAAATGTTCATAATTAGGGATATTATAATTCCCCATACGTTCTGTAAAGTTAGTAAATGATCTTGAGATGCTACATGAAATTTCAGCTAATTACTTGCTCAACTTCAGAGAATGATATGTGATGGTCCAAAGGGCCATTCATCCCTCTTACATAAACAAATGTGTTTATCATGAATAGGGATAGCATGATGGCTCAGCAGTTAGTAACACTTGAAGCTCTTCCAGAGGAACTTGAATACAGTTCCTACCACCCACAAGAGAAGGCTACAACTGCTGTATATGGCTTTATAACTCTAGTTCCAGGAGATCTGACTCCCTATGCTGGCCTCCAAGGGGACATGCACTCATTTGGACACAGACACACACACACACACACACACACACACACACACACACTAATACACACATAAACATAATTAAAAATAAAAATATCATATATGCACATAGTATTCATTTAAATGAAGGTTAATAAATTATTAAAATACCACATTCAAATAGAATGGTACTTATCATTTATTTCTAAATAATATAGTATTGGAGATTATTAGATTTTTTGCATTATGGAAAATTTTTAGAAAATTATCTACAATTACAAATTAACAGTTGAGAAACTATCATTTTCTCACACATTCTATGAAAGAAATAAACATATTTAATGAATTCAAAATTTCATAACCTCACAAACTTGAATTACTTATATGATTATTGATTTAATAATAGTTAATTATTTTCACACTGAGTATGAGTTTATGAGTTTGCTATTTAGCTGAAGCAAAATAAAAGCATCTATTTAATTATGAGGTTTGGCAGGACTAAAACAGACTAATTTTAGACTTTCAACTTGCCTTTCCCAAACTGGGCTGCACATTGAGTCATTTTTGGCGTGGGAAACTAACTGCACACTGGGAAAATGTTAATGCTATTCTGATGGATAACATTCTATTAATAATGTCTGCAACTTCTACTGATGTGTTTTTGTAAGGACTTATTACTAATTTGTCATGTTCCACGCCTTCCTCTTTAGTCCATCATAGTGTCAAAACAGAACTACTTGCCTGCCTCCCCTTCTCCAACTCCTCCATGACATTCCTACATTACTCTTCCAAATTTGTATCTTCTTTTATTTTAAAAACTCCTGAGTCTGATTAGTGCTGCTCATTATATTCATATATTGAATTATCAAATAATAAAACAGCACAGAAGAATATACTAAATTTAACAATTTAGGCTTTCGATGGCATGCTTCTCTAATTATGTATTATATAAGGAGATAGGTTGGATTTGTGCTGTGCAAATTTTGGCATGTTTATATGTCTATGGGAAGCATGCAATGTACATGTAGTATGTGTATCCACATGTGTGTTGTTGCATGTGTTTGGAACATGTGTTTCAGCATGTAGAGGTCAAAGGTTGATGTGGCCACCATCACAACTATAACAAGTATGTTCTGTATGTGGATGGTGTCTCTCACTGAATGACACAGTAGGGTAGTCTTACCAGCCAGCTTATTCCAGTCATATTTTCTCTACTTCTTGACAGCTGAAGTTACCGGTGGCTTACTGTGCCCAAACGACATTTTGACATGGATTTTGGAGGACTGAACTCTGTTTTTCATATTTGCACACCAAGGACTCTAACAACAGAGCCATGTCCCAGCCTTGTCTACATGTGAGGCAGAGCTATGGTTTTCCTTCTAAGCCATAAAATAACTATCTGCCAGTACACTATAATAGAATTGTTTCCTAGATATCATAATACTATTCAGGCAATGAGCTTCTAGAATAAACTTCTAAGAATATTTTGTTATTTTTTAGCAGCTTTGTTTAAGTTTATATGCAAAATAATATTTACCTACTTAATAAAATTATTATTAATGACTTGATTACATTGATCACTGCAATAGAGTTCCTAGCTTACGCTTTTTATCTTTATTATCATCTGCAGGTCAAGATAGCCTATGAAACCTGATAATTGCACTGTAGGAATTGGATGTGGGTGTCCACTATATCTGAGAGCTAGTATATAATTTCTTTTAAAATTTATTATATTCCTTTTATATTATTTTTGGATACGTAGCTGTGGAGGTCAGAAGCCAGTTTGCAATAGCACTCTCTTCTTCTTCTTCTTCTTCTTCTTCTTCTTCTTCTTCTTCTTCTTCTTCTTCTTCTTCTTCTTCTTCTTCTTCTTCTTCTTCTTTTTTTTTGTTGTTGTTTCCCTTCTTCCTTTTTTTTTTTTAGTTTCTTTTTTTTTATTTAGTTATTTAAATCACATCGTTAGTTACTTATTTACACAGAGGTCATAAACACAAAAAGACAGGATGTGGGGAAGGGAATGGCACCAGAGCATAGGTGTTCAGGGGGAGTACAGATACCTAACAGAACAGGGTATCAGCTGAGTGTAGGTTCAGGGGACAGGTCACTATGGCTCTGCCTATGATTCACTTGTCCTTATCTAAGTTGATACTGTCCACTGAGGCTGCCTATTTTATAAGACCTATGACTACTCACTCTCTTCTTTAGTGCCACCACATAACACCTGGAAATCCACCTAGGTGGTCAAGCTTGACAGTGAATACCTATATTGACGTGCTGAACCATTTTGTTAGCCCAGTGTAAATAATTGCTTTCATTATGGAATTCAGGGCCACTTCTTCAGGCCATCCGGTAGGAAAAAGCAGAGTTACAATGCACATCCTGTCAGAGTAATCTTTGCATGGCATACTCACATTCATAGTTTTGAAATTAGCAATATGTAGAGATTATCAAAGTCTGTTATGGTGGTTGCTTATGAATTCATATAATTCCCAGGGTATTAATTGAAACCCAAAGTAGTACTGGTCACCAGGAAACTTGCAGGAAAATTTTTATTAAGTAATTCAAGGTATTATTTAAAATGCAACTTTTACTGGAAATATATACTTCTGGCATAATTGAATTCCATCTATTTACCCAGAATCCATTTTCTTTAAGGAGTGATTCTTTCTGATGATATGGTTCACGTTTTGTTTTAATATTCATATATTTTTTCAGGGAGACAAAATTAATCTATTAAATGCAGGATTTTGATTTTGAGTTTCCTGTATTGTTAAAATCAAAGGAGTTATTGTTTTCCTACCAAAGCCCAATCACTTAAGAAACAATCCAGAATCAATATGTAATTAAGGCACTCCCATGCAAGACTAGAACTTACCATTGTAGCAAATACACATTGGAAAGTTTTAAGTTGAATATCAGGTGCTGCCCACAGCAAACAGAATATGACATGCTACACACCCAGATATTATGTCAGTGTAATGAGTACACAATTATGAGTTTTAATAGTGATATGCTGCATAAAATTGAAAATGCTTTGGGGGGGCGTTAATGATGGGCCTACATAATTTAAAGAGAGGTATTAAACTACAGGCAGTAAAATTCAATTACAGTTACTATAAGATGAAGTCAGAAATATTCCTTTGAAGCAGTAGGTGCCCAGCATCATTCTACCAATAAAGCCTCCTACTGTCAAGGCTGATCACACTTTTATTCTAATAATTTAGTTTATGAGCATAACAGAGAGACTGAATGGTTGGTGTGGGATTAGGCGATCTTATTATTTTATCATAGTGATACACTGCATTTCATAGAAACAACATGAGTAGACTTTACAAAGGGTATTTTTAAACCAGGGATAACTATGAGCCAGGCTCCTAGGAACTAGGAACTGAAAACAAAAATCACCATATATGAATGGAAGAAGTAATTCTGGTGGTGGCTGGGAACAGGAAGATTGGCAGTTAGAGATAGCCATCATTCTGAGAATCATAAGAATATTGAGTGGATGCATCCAGTTTCAATAGTATCAAACAAATGTAACAGAGGTGGAGGAATTTCTTATAGTGTTTTCTCCAAAACCATAGATATCGATTTATGGACAGTTTTATTTCATTACTTTAATAAGTATGTCCATATGATTTTTTCTTTCGAGTCAAAACTTACTATATGGTAGATTTAAACTCCCGAATGCTTGCATGCCATATTTTTTACAAGAAGAGTAATTCTACTTAAGAGTACTTTTCTTCAAGGGAAATAAAATTGTCCACAATCTATGCAAATTACATGGAGAGCGTGGATCTGAATGAAATGTTCATAGCCTTAACTGACAGATTATTTAATACTAAGAAGAGAATATACAGCATTATGCTCTGAAAATTTACAGGCATAAAAGGGAAGCACACATTAAGATTCTGTTTATATGAAAACATAGCAGGCCATTGGAAAGTTAGATATTAAGTTACATCTCTTATTTTATCAGCAAAACATTCAGTGTGTGTAAATATTTTTGTGGGTATCATTATCTATGGGTGATTTTGTTAAGAAAATATGATTGCAAAATAGCAAAAGAAGCAAAATAAATATTCAAATGTTCTTCCTTTGAACTCCACCTCTACACTCACTAAAATGGCATTTGTGTGGGATAGAGAGATGGCTTAGTTGTGCTTCCTCTTCTGCAGGATCTATTGTGTCAGTTTCTAGCACAAATATCCAGAGGTTCACAATGTGCTATAACTTCAGCTTTAGAGGATCTGATGTCCTCTATATAGGCAACTGCACATATCACACACACACACATACACATACTCACACACACACATACACACCACTCTCTCTCTCTCTCTCTCCACACACACACACACACACACACACACACACACACACACATATAGATAGATAGATAGATAGATAGATAGATAGATAGATAGATAGATAGATATAGATATAGATATATATATATATAGAGAGAGGTAAAATGAGAATTTAAAACTAAAATAAACTGATAGTCATAAATATGTCAGATTAATCTTTTTAGTATAAGCTATTTTATTAAGCTATTGTATTATTGTATTAGGCATGGTTTTAAATATGTAATCAGATTTTCTACATGCTTTCAAAAGCAGTAGTAATTTAAAAAGTAAAGTTTACAAGTTGATAAGAAGAGGTTTGAAAGATGGATCAGTAGTTATGAGCACTTGCTGCTCTTTCAGGGGATCAGAGCTCAGTTCCCAGCACCCAGAGTAGGTGCATCATAACTGTCTTTCACTTCAGCTCCATGGAGATCTGACACCATCTTCATAGGCAAATACATGTCCAACACACACAGACATAAAGATACACACACATACACACACAATTAAAATAATTTTTTAAAAATGTAGACAAAGAGGTTTACGTTTAGGATGTCAAGGCCTTGTAGACATTCCAAGCATTTCTCTCTTACATTGTAAATTTATTGTAAATAAATTCTTTATTTTTTTCATGCAATAACTAACTTTATTCAGAGCATCAGACAGTTTATACCCTGAGAGTTAAGAATATCACATGAGGGTTGAAGAGATGGTTCACCAGTTAAGAGTGTGGAGAGCTCTTTGAGAGATCCCCAGTTCAATTCCCAGCAACCACATGGTGGCTCATAATCATCTGTAACAGGATCCAGTGCCTTCTTAAGGTGTGCCTGAAGACAGCTACCAAGTACTCGTATACATAAAATAAATAAACAATTCTTTAAAAATATAATAACCATAAGACTAAAGTGCACAGTCACAAGGACAAGCCACACATGGCAAAAGCAATTTATTTTATGTTTTAAATTTCTTAATTTACATTTGTTTTCAAATTGTAATAGCTTTTATATGTAAGCCAATTTTAGACTTAATGAAAAAACTTTAAAGTTTATTCAAGAATTCTCGTGTCATCCCATCCACACATTCCACCCTAATTTTCCCAGATTAGGGTAATACAATTTTGTAATTGATGCACTTACATATTGCCCTTACTAGTTCTTTATCTGATCATTCTCTTTGCACTATATATTTCTTAGTTTTGGACAATGCATAATATCATAATCTTCCATCCTAGTTCCATAGACAGTAATTTCAACAGCTTTGTTTCTAGTTGCCTCCCGTTTTTACTGCCTCTTTGTTCACCTAACAAGCACAGGTACGTAAGCGTCCTTACCCTTATAGAAAACGTCTAGCATTGAAGTCATACACTGCCTGTCCTATTCAAGTTGGTGTTTTATCTCATAACTGCATAGAAAACTCTACTGTGCTGTTTATGGCTTGATAGTTCCCTTATTTTATCACTGCATAATATTCCATTGTAAGTACCAGGTTAGTTTGGCTATTTTCTTACTTAGTGAAGGACATCTTGGTTGTTTCTGTTGTTTCCCGTTTCAGTAATTGGAGATGAAGTTTCTAAGAAAACTCCTGTATATGTTTTATGTGTGAATGTTCTCAGATTATCTGCATAAATAACTAGCAATAGGATTGCATGATAAGTCTTTGTTAAGTTTAAACTTAACAAAAAAGACTGTGACTTGAATCAGTGGGTAGAGAATCTGGCTGCCAAGATTTTTCCTTTACTTTGGTCCCTAGAACTAGATTTATGTTCCTTGTACTTTTGTTTATTTTTTGTGAAGGACATAGCCTTTGTTTTCAGAAATATATATTTGTCAATTCTCCTGACAACATTTTTCTGAAAGATTCTCTATTGAATTAGGTTAGCTCCTCTCTACAGTACCAAATGGTGATATGTGTCTGAGTCCATCTCCAGTGTCCTAAAGTGCTACAGTGTCATGCAATTCTCAAAGTCTGTTCTTCAATATCAGAAAGGTTATTGACTCTATTTTTATTTGAAAATGGAATTTTCTGAGTTTATAAATGAAATCTTTGGTTTCTTTCATCTGAGTTTTAATTAGTTATCATGTCTTTATACATATATATATATAACATTTTAAGCTTTACTGTAAATATTTTTTCTTTGATGTTAGTGTATTGCATATGGTCTTTCAAATGTCAACTTTTAACATTTTCCTATCCTGTTGTAGGAAAACAATCAACTTTATTATATTCCTCCTTTCGTTTAGTTTTTGAGTTAAGCTCTCCTTTAGCTTGGCTAGCCTTGAACTTGTCCCTCTTGCCTCTTCCTTCAAAGTGCTGGGATTTAGAAGTGAGCACCATACCCAATGGGCAAATGATTTCAGAATGTAACTATTGTATCATATTAGCTTACTATTGTTTCTCATTGTTTTCAGTTTCTTGGGTTTTTATGAATAAATGAGTCAGATACTGAGAAAATGCCACATTCTCACTGTCATTAACCTAGATATTTATATGTCTGTAGAATATTTTATTCTTTTATTTCTTTTTTTGCCATAGTGTTCTTTGTACCACATTGATGAACTTTCCTTTCTTTGTTGCTGACAGATTTTCTTACTTCTTTTTTGAATTATGAATCCTTGCTGGTTTTGTTTTCATTTTTTTCCTACTTATGTTGTCATAATAATCTGCTTCCCCCCCCCCCTCTGCTTGATATGGAGAAGGAACCTGACATTTTACATTCAGTGTAAATCCTAGCTGGAGGTGATGACTTACGTTCTTCATATGTGGTTTGACTTGGATTGGTGGTGCTTTGAGGGATTTCTCTCCACAGCTTTAGCATCCATTTTCTCTTTATTGTAACATCTTTGTCCACTCAGGAGATAAACACTTTTGAAAAATCTCTGTCATTTTGTTATTAGTTGAGAATCTTCACATGCTGCTTTCTTTTGGACCCTGAATTCTTTTAAACAGACATAAGAGCATTCGGAGATTATTCTCTTCCTTGTGTGAACTCTGCAAGTGTGCCTTTCAAGAAGACAGTGTCATCTGTGTCACAGAATTTGAACACACAGTTGATGATATGACTAATTAGCTTTTCATGGATGTAGGGTTGATATGCTTTTTAATTTTAATTTTAGGTGAGAAAATGCCTTATATAGGGTACGATTTCAGGTCATAGTTCATCACTGCAGGACAGTCATAGGAATTCACATCAAGTCTACAGTCAAAGGCAGAGGAAAGCAAAAGCACACACTTGGTTCTCTAGCCTGCTTCAGTCTTACACAGTCCAAGTGGCATGTTACTCCAACTCTTTATTATACACATTCATTACTATACTCAGTCTATGCTTCGTTTTCTTTTTATTACTTTTATTAGGGCTATAACCCTTGTTCATACCATGTAAGCTAGGAAATCCCATCTTCCCCTCCACCCAACTCCTCCCATACAGGACAAAGCCCCACCCCTCAGCGAAATTTCCAGGCAACCAAGTTTCCAGCAACCCAACCAAGAGTGCCTGCCCAGGGGCTCAGTTTGGGCCATGTATGGGCACAATCCCAGTCCTAAAGGGCACCACCTCTCCCCTAAGCCTATAAAACCCCAGTGCTTTAGCCTAGATGTGTGACTGCACTAATTTCCACTTGTGAGATCAGTGGAGAGCTGCCTCCTCACGAACTTACCTGCTTTTAATCTGGTCAATTTTGGCCTGTATGCTCATCACTGATGTAGGAAAACAGCCTATGACTCATTCTCACATTTTATCACTTATTTATTGATTTTCCTTGAAAAATGCTTTTATAAAAATTTATTTATTTACATTCCAGGTTTTATATTCATCCTAGTCCACCCTCCGACTGTTCCTCATCCACACTCCTCCCGCACCTCCTGTCTCCACGAGAATGTCCCATCCTCCACCCTCACTCCACCAGACCTCTAAATTCCCTGGGTCCCCCGTCTCATGAGGTTAAGTGAATCTTCTCTGACTGACCTGGCAGTTCTCTGCTATATATGTGTTGAGGGTCTCATATCAGCTGATGTGTGCTGCCTGGTTGGTGGTTCAGTGTTTGAGAGGTCTTGGGGATCCAGGTTAATTGAGACTGCTGGTCCTCCTACAGGGTTACCCTCCTCCTCAGCTTCTTCCAACTTTTCCCTAATTCAACCACAGTGATCAGCAGCTTCTGTCTATTTGTTGGATGTAAATATCTCATCTGTCTCTTTAGTGCTTGTTGAGTCTTTTGGAGAGCAGTTATGATAGGTCCCATTTTGTGAGCACTCCATAGCCTCAGTAATAGTGTCAGGCCTTGGGAACTTCTCTTGAGCTGGATCCCACTTTGGGCCTGTAGCTGAACCTTCTTTTCCTCAGGCTCCTCTCCATTTCCATTCCTGCAGTTCTTCCAGACCAGAAAATTATGGGTCAGAGTTCTGACTGTGGGATGGCAATCAGCTCCATCACCTGATGCCCAGTCTTTCTGCTGGAGGTAGGCTCTGTAAGTTCCCTCTCCCTACTGTCAAGCATTTCATCTAAGGTCCCCTCCCTTTGAGTCCTGAGATTCTTTCACCTTCCAGGACTCTGGTGCATTCTGTAGGGTCCTCCCAACATCCTACCTCCCGAGGTTGCCTGTTTCCATTCTTTCTGCTGGTCTTCAGGTCTTCAGTCCTTTTCCCTCACCCAATACCAGATCAGGTTCCCCTCTTACCCCGCCTCCCATCCATTTTCTCTCCAAGGTCTTTCCCTCTCCCTCCCTACCTCCTTGTCACAGCTTTCTTCTCCCTTCTGAAGTGGGACTGAGGCATCCTCACTTGGGTCCTTCAGCTTGTTGAACTTTTTTGAGTTCTGTAGACTGTGTCTTGATATTCTGTCTTTTCTTTTTTCTTTTTTTTTTTTTCCGCTAATATCCACTTATTAGTGAGTACATACCATGCATGTCCTTTTGGGTCTGAGTTATCTCACTCAGGATGATATTTTTAAGTTCCATCCATTTGCCTGCAAAACTCAGAATGTCATCATTCTTAGTAGGTTAGTAGTATTCCAATGTGAAAATGAATCACATTTTCTTTATCCATTCTTCTGTTGTGGGACATCTGGGTTGTTTTCAGTTTCTAGCTATCACAAACAAGGCCTCTATGAACATAGTGGAACACATGCCCCTGTGGCATGGTGGGACACTTTTTGGGTATATTCCCAAGAGTGGTATTGCTAAGTTTTCAAGTAGATCTATTTCCAGTTTTCTGAGGAACCTCCAGATTGATTTCCAGAGTGGTTCTACCAGTTTGCACTCCCATCAGCAATGGAGGAGTATTTCTCTTTCTCCACATCCTCGCCAACATGTGTTGTCACCTGAGGTTTTGATCTTAGCCATTCTGATTGGTGTAAGGTGGAATATCAGGGTCTTTTTGATTTGCATTTCTCTGATCACTAAGGACTTTGAACATTTCTTTAGGTGTTTCTCAGCCATTCGAGACCCCTTTGTTGTGAATTCTTGGTTTAGTTCTATACCCCATTTTTTGATAGGGTTGTTTGGATTATTGGTGGTTAGCTTCTTGAGTTCTTTATATGTTTTGTATATTAGCCTGCTACCTGATGTGGGGTTAGTGAAGATTTTTTTCCCAATTTGTAGGTTGCCTATTTGTCTTACTGACTGTGTCCTTTGCCTTACAGAAGCTTTCCAGTTGCATGAGGTCCCATTTATCAATTCTTCATCTTAGAGTGTGAGCCATTGAGGTCTGGTTAGGAAATTTTCCCATGTTCCAGCTGATAAACAACTTCAGCATAGTGGACAGATTTAAAATTATCTCAGATGAATCAGTAGCCTTCCTTTATACAAATGATAAACATACAGAAAGAAATTAGGGAAACAACTCCCTTCTCAATAGCCACAAATAATATAAAATATCTTGGGGTAACTCTAACCAAACAAGTGAAAAACCTGTATGTCAATAACTTCAACTCTCTTAGGAAAGAAATCAAAAAGATCATAGAAAATGGAGAGATCTCCCATGCTCATTGATTGCCAGAATTAATATAGTAAAAATGGCCATCCTACCAAAGGCAATCTACAGATACAATGCTATTCCCATCAAAATCCCAATACAATTCTTCAAAGACATGGAAAGAGCAATTCTCAAATTCATCTGGAATGGCAAAGAACCCAGAATAGCAAAAACAATTGTTATCAATAAAAGAATGGCTGGGGAAAAATCACCATCCCTACCCTCAAGCTTTACTACAGAGCAACAGTGATAAAAACTGCATGGTGTTGGTACAGATACAGACATGCTGATCAATGTAATAGAATTGAAGATCCAGAAATAAAACCACACACATAGGGACATTTGATCTTTGACAAAGAAGCCAAAAATATACAATGGAAAAAAAAAAAGCATGTGAAATAAATGGTGCTGGTCCAACTGATTGTCTGTATGTAGAAAAGTGAAAATTGACCCATATTTATCACTTATTTCTTAAAAAATACATTACTTCCTCCAAAAGTTTATTTATTTATTTTTTTTAACTATTTGGGTGTTGTTTAGTATAATCTGTGGATAGTGTGCAAGTATGTATATGTCAATCACCACAGAAAATGAAATAAACAAACAACAACACAAAGCAGTTCCAGTCTTCCTGGTCCTGGCCACTTCCCTCATCTGTAACTGTAGACCTTTGAAAGAAGGGCAGTGTGACTGCATCCTTTGAAGATCAGCATTAGTCTCTACCTTCTTTCAAGTCTTTTAAATGTACTGAATTTGCAAGTGATAGGGTGATCATCTGATAGCAGAAGCTGGAAGTACAAGAATGCGTCAGAGATTCACGGTGAAAGCATATTGTAAGATTGTATTTCAAAACTACTGACTTTGGAACATTTGTTATATGAGTGGGATGTTGGAGACTATTGGAGAAGGGTAATGAGGAGTAGATAAGATCCAATCGTATTTCACTATATATCTGTACAAATTTCACCAAAACAAAATAATTAAATATTTATCATTTAAACATCACAAATTAATCATTACAAATATTTAAACATTAGTAGCACCTTTTCTTCCAATTATCCTCAAACAAGTAACAGCTCGTGTTTCTCAAAAGACTACTAGATTACAATTGACTGTCTCTTAATAAAATAAAACACTATTCTGCCATTCACAACTTAAAGAGTAAACAAAACCTCCAAATAAATGGGCACCACAAGCACCATCTCCCCTCATTCATTACTAGTTAGGGTACACTGCAGCTCCCAGAGAGCCATAGGACCACAAGACATACTGTCAGGCTTCAAACATATTGCATTGTTCAGTTCTGGTGTGTAGCATATTAAAGGTAGGAATATTAAGCTCATTTGGATTGCTACAATTCCAGATTTGAGGAGCTCATTAGAAGATAAATCCACTGTAGTTGAAAGATTCTCTGAATACTGACACTATGTATTTTAACATTCACCGCCACCCCCCCATTCCTTTATAATCCTCCTGCTACTTATTTCCCTGATGAAGATGATAGCTTCACCCATCACACTGTTGCCTCTCAGTTCGTTTGATCAGGAAATGATTTATTTTTCCTTTGTGCTTAAAAGATGGGTTCACAGAGACACTGGTCTAGATTGGCATGCTTTCCTTCTACCACCTTAAATATTTCATGCATTTTGGCTTCTATGGCTTCACAATAAATATGTGTTTTACTCTTTTTTTTCCTTGTAATCTTGTTAGCTTTTTATGTTTCTCTGGGTTTCTGATTTAACTATGATAGGGCAACATTATAGGTCTTTATCAAGTTTGATGTTCTCTGATCTGAGGCTTCTGGGTATAAAATTGATATCTGTCATTGAAAACTCACAGCCATTAGTCTGCGAAATATTCTTCGTATTCATTTTTAACTCTTTTCTTCTGGCATTTTTATTCGACATAAATTACGCTTCTCGTAGTTGTCACACATTTCTTCCACATTGCTGAATAGCAATTTCATCCAGGAGTGAAATATCCATTGATCCCTCTTTAAGACAGGAAGCAAACAACTAACAATAGCTTCAGGAAGTTCCTTAACCCAACTAGATTCACTACGCTCTGAAAAGAGGCGGAGACTAGGGACCTGCAGAGTAACCAGCAAGAGGATTAGATCAACCGAGGCCCCTGGAAAGGTTGGGTTTTTGTCGGTTTTTTGTTTTTTTGTTTTTTCACTTTGTTGAGCTGCCTACAAGAGGCCAGTGTGTTCTTGAATTTCAGCTTTTGTGAGATGTTACTTTTGCTAGGGTGGATGATGCACCTGTCTTTGAATCAATTCTGCTTCTGTAGGTAATCACACATATTCCTGTAAGTAACCCAATAAAGCTTATTGGTTTGGCCAAGCTAGACATCAGTGATTGAAAAACCAGTCCATCTTCATTTTGTTCCTAGGAGCCATTTTGAGTCTGTAGCCAAGTTAGCTTTTTCTGTTTATTATAGAACTGTAATTTCTGTTTTTCAGATGGAGGCTGTACCCCACCCAGTAACCATAGACTATAACATAAACCTCTCCGCACCCACACCTGTTCTCAGAAATGTTCTGTTCTCTTTTTCCATGACCTATTTTTTTTAACTGCCTGGCCTCACTTTTGTAACCACACCTATGTGCAAAAATCTCTCACCCTGTGGTTTTGACGTATAAAAAGTACTTGAGAAATTGGCTCATAGCTGGTATCATGAATCTTGCCTTAATGGAAGATAGATACTAATTAGGCTCTGATGTGTACAATAATAAACTTTAATTTGAGTCAGTGGTCTTTATCCTTATATTTCTGAGATTAACAGTGGTATTTGTACTTTGGTCTGTCATGGGATTCCTATCTTGGGTAAGTAGATTTGTATGTTGTATTTACCAGGAAAAAATCTGTCACACGAAATCCTCTACTGTACTCTTTTTTTCATTTATGTTTTAGTTTGGAAAGTATACATTAGAATCTTTTCAAGTCATTGATTCATAACCCTTTCTAGCCTTTCTAGGTATTCTTTTTATAGTTTAGTATTGTTTACTTTGAAAATCATCTTTAGATTCTGTCTTTCAGTTTATATCTCTATTCACTTTTATAAGATTTATTTGTTTTTGTTATCTTTAAATATTTTAAATATCATTACATTTTTAATTTTAATTATGTATATATGTGTCTGTGTGTATGTATATTGGGTACGGTGCTCCCAGAGGCCAGAAGATGGCATCTAATCATCTGAAGCCATAGTTACACGTGGTTGTGAGTCATGCTGCCTAGATGCTGGGGACTGTAAGAGCAGGTAGTTGTCCTAACTATTAATCCATCTTTTCATTCTGATCTCTCTCTTATATTTTCTATCTGTTCTTTCATCTTGTCCAATTTTCAATCACTATTTTCAGCATGATAATCAGAAATTCATAGTCTAATGATAGATACCAGCATTTCTGCCATTTGGAAGCCTATTTTTGACAATTAAGTTTGCTTTTTGGTCCTTGTTACCAATTTATCATCTCTTATACTTATTAAAATTTAAAGTGGTATATTTGAACCAGAGAGAATAGGCCTTTCATGATAGGCTTTCAGTTTACCCAACTAGGATTGTCACTATTCTTTCATGAGAGAATATGTTGAAAGAAAGAAACTTGTACACTTTCATTTGACTATTATGAGATTACTGAAACTATGGACCTCAAAGAATTAAAATTTTCAAAATAATCCTATTCTGGAGGAAGGGAAAGACAATGAAGAGGAATTTATCTACCAGGAAGAGATTTCACAGAATTCTGACAACCTGCTGGACCATCTCACAGAGTAGAATAGATTTGAGACAAGAGTGGATTAATGATGGGTAGAAGCACACCTTGCCCAGGACTGTTTATATACAGCGGATTCCTTTAAAGCTCTCTAATTAACCATGAACTTTACCTTATCCATAGAGTCCCTTTGTAGGAACTTAGGGTACTTGAACTCCTCATTTGTTCTTCTCCCCAGTTTGGTAGCACTGAATAAACAAACCATCTTTTTTACATCTCATGCTGATATTCCACTTTCATTGGAGCTATTGTGGTCGCCAGAGTCCAGGCCTCTTCTCTAAAATTCCTGGTAATAGAATTTATACTTTGTTTATTTTTTAATTTTTCAAAATTAGTTAATTAATTAATTTACTACTGAAAAAGCTAGGCTGATTTCATGACAGACTTCAAATTGGCAGTTAAAGAGACTAGGCTTACATCTCTGTTTCCAAGGACTAGGTAACTCCAGGTAAGTCCAGGCCTCAGAAGCTGCCCTGCCACCTGGCCTGAGACAGACAATGGGTGAGGGAGTTTTCAGACTTCCTCAGTAACAGTTCCCAGACCTTCCCAGCAAGTTTCCAGCCCCCACTCCCACCCCAGTAATGGAATGTCAATAGAGATGAACCCAACAGATTAACATAGAGGTCACCTATCCTGGGATTCCCTAATATTGTTTAAATCAGCCTTTCATGCTTACTTAGTGACCTCTCTATCTTGGTAATGGGAGACACCAGCATACTGGACTTCTGCAGAATAAAAACACTGTTTGTGTTTACATACTATCTGAGTGTCCGGAGTGTTGTTCCTTCAGTGAATCATGGACCATTACGCTATCAAATGCTGTCCCTCTCCCAGCACCCCCTCTACTTTGTTTATTGATTTTTGTGAATATGGGGCTAACTTTCTTCTGGTTCTTTGCTCTTATATTCTCCATTGGCTATGGGTTTCAGTGAAAATCCATTACATAGGGTTTGACTGCTGCATTTTTCAGTTGTAACCTCCTGAAGTAAGTGGGAAAGTTCAGTCAAAAAAGAAACATTTCACATCCCTGGATTCTTGAGTATATGTTAGTTTTCTACTGGGACTGCATTCCTTGTGAGAGCTCTCAGGTTTTTAACATTCTCAATATCAGGTAACACAACATCCAGAGAGGACTGGATTAAGTATCTCTTACATGCCATGTTGGCTAGGTGCTGGTAGTTTTCTTGAGACCAGAATTGTGTTAATGAGCATTGCATGATCTGGACTAGTTCCAAAATTATTTTCTCCTTCTTCCACAGTAATAGAAGCACTCCTAATCTTTACTCTGGAACCTGTTGAGAAAGAGGTAACAAAAGAATCTTAAAATGCTTCGCTAAGCCCCTGGAATTCTTTCTTTCCAGTTGATTTGTTCATTGTTTATACATTAGAAAATCTGTAGTAAATAATTGGATTCAAGGGTTTGCCTCTCCTTGTGTGCAAAGTCAACATAAACAGGCAAGATATTGAAGAGAGGAGAAAGATTTATTACCAAAGTAAGAAGGGAGAACTGGGAGTCATTTGCAATGCAAGACTAAAAAGAGGGGTAATAGATGGTAGGGAATTTATTAGGAAATCCATGCAGGGACAGCCTTGGAGAGAATACAGCCCTACTTTCTAACATGTCCAGTTTGCACCATTGTGTTTTAGATGAAAATAAAGAAAAAGATTACTAAAAATATTCTATTTTAGTTACATGTATGCAAGGTCAGATGACCATGGAAGTCAAAAGAGTGTGTTAGATCTCCTGCATCTGGAGTTTCTGGAGGTTGTAGGCTGCCCACCTTGAGGGCTGGGAACCAGCCTCTACTTCTCTGCAAAGGAAGTGCATCCTTTTCATCTCCATATCATACATCCATGCCAGAAAAGGTTCTCTAAAATTTGCCATGGTACAAGAGCATTCAGGTGAAGATGCCCAACTTGATTCTTCCCTTGAACTAATAACCAAAAAGTATTCTCGGATGTTTTTAGGGTATTATTAATATTTTAACTTCTTAAAGATCTTGGCTTTTAAATTTAAAACATTTCATGTATTTAATTTTTTATCTATTAAACTGTACACAGTTACCAGTTTTTGAATCTGGGTCTTTTGGAAGAGCAGGATTTTTTTTTTTTTTAAACAGCTGAGCCACATTTACAACCCTGCTTTTGTTTGTTTGTTTGTTTTAATTGCAATCGTTACCTCTATATGTATCTCTGTACGAGTATATGCATTTGAATGCAAGTGTCCATAGAGGCCAATGTCTAGAGCTGTAGTTACAAGCAGTTCATGTAAGCAGTGTACCTTGGATCCTGGGAGCTGAACTCAGGTCCTCTGAGGGAGTAGTGTGGTACATGTTTTTAATTGCTAACCCATTTCTCTAGACTCTAAACAGACTTTTTACATGTAAATATTAAATCTTAGAAGTGGAGACTAGAAAGGTGGCTCAGTGGTTAAAAATGCTTCCTGTTGCCAGGCAGTGGTGGTGCACGCCTTTAATCCCAGCACTTGGGTGGCAGAGACAGGCGAATTTCTGAGTTTGAGGTCAGCCTGGTCTACAGAGTGAGTTCCAGGACAGCCAGGGCTACACAGAGAAACCCTGTCTCGAAATACCAAAATAAAATAAAATAAAATAAAATAAAATAAATAAAATAAAAAAAATAAACTAAAATAAAAATAAAATAAAAATGCTTCCTGTTTTTCTAGAGGTGCTTCCTTCCTTTAGTGAGCATTCCTCTCTGATATCACTGACTTCCATGGACCTGTCTGCATTTCACCACTAGGCCAACTCATTCGTAAAGCATTTGATTGGTCAGGCCAGGGACAGTCCAAGGAGCCAACTTTCACACAAGCTCCTTTTCTCTCACAGTAAGCAAAGCACACAACTGCTGTTCTACTACCTTATGAGATTCCAGATTTGACATATGATGCCTTTTCATTGGGAAACATCATTTTCTTCTGATTTTGTCTATTATATTTTATTTTCTTGTTTTTGTTTAGTTTCTTGAGGCAGATTGTCATGTAACCCAAACTAGTTTTAAACTCACTATGTAAGGGCTAAATTTTGGTCATTGTTGAATACATCTCCCCAGTGCTGGCTTTTCAGGAGTCTAGTTTATGGTTATATTTTGTAGTGCTGCAAACAGAACCCAGGCAAGACCATTCTTCCTAGGCAAGAGCTCCACCAACTGCCCACCAGCCTTTGATAATCTTTTTAAAAATATCAACTAGTATTTTCTATTTATGACTACACTCACCATTGTTGATGATTGATGATGATGAGCTATTTACCCAGTTGATTTTCAATAATTTTATTTTGCATATAATTAATATCTCATTCATACTATTCTCAAATTGTGAGTAGTAATTAAATAGTAAAAAAGGCACCAGGGAAAGATTCACTAATAACAAAGTGGCAAATAGAATATTGGACCCTATGCTAAATAATGCAGCTTGGCAAGACAATAGAACTCTACTGGCACTGTTCTAAGACTAGAACCATTGGTGGGCTCAGCTAAATTCAATGAAATGTTATATAGTATTACAAGTAAATCATTTGGGTGGACACAACTGCTTTTACAATTACTTTAAATTTTTTTAGGATATGAGTACTTGACATGCTAGTTTATTAAGTCTTAGAAACATATTTAATCTTCAAATTCTTATGACATATCCAATTTTGAAATATATTCAGATGCCAGTATAAATATGATGGTTGTTAACTATGATCCATATTTCTACCAGTTTAGAAAGGATTATTTAAGGACCAAACATACTTTGCATTATGTGCACTATGACTGAGAACAAAGATCTTAAAAATCAATCTTATTGTTAATTTCTTTAAGAGTCTTTGCCCTAGGACTCAGAACACTATGCTGAATGAAACAATAAGTACAAGTTAGTAAATTTTGTTCTCAATGAATACTTAGTCATCGGAGATGCTGTGAATGATGTCTAAATGCTTATATCTCTCCATGATACTGAAGTCATTATATGTATTATATATAAAGTCTATTTGCATATTATTTACTATTCATTTAATATATTAATCTTTGATTATTTCACATATGCAAACAATATTCTTTATCATATTCATGCAGCTCCTCCCCTAACTCTTCCCAGATTTACCCTATACTCCCTTCTCAGCTTCATGTTCTCCTCTTTTATTTACTTGTCTATTTAAAAGTCACTGAGTGTAATTTGTACTCCCCACATACTCCTATGTGTGCTTCTATCCACTGAAGCACAGTCAACTAAAAAGGAGCTATACCATTTAAGAAACCTGACTCACAAAATGGAGGCTAACAAAGAGAACCAGGAGGTCAAATGGCTGCCAAGATGGAGCTTTTGCGAGAGAAGGATAAGCACGTTGAGCAGATGCGTAAGAACAGAGACTCCAAATCCACTGCAGATAAGGCCAAAGCTGACTAATTCGTTCTGAGAACTGATTTTGTCCCTGCCCCCTTCCTAAATATCTAAAGACTGTAGTGGCCAATGCCATTTATTTTTTCCTACCTGACAAATATTCTAGAAGCTGATCTAGGATCATATAGGTAGATCCAGACTATGAGATATTTTAGGGGCTCAAGGGGCAAAACAGAAAGTGTTTTATTCTTTTTTCAAGTGTTAGTCTTTCTAATGTAACTATTTTTCTCTTTGTACCTTTTTGCTTTGACACATGCAGTGAATGGCTAGTAAACTATTGACTGTGGAAAACTTACATGAAGAGTCTGTAGTAGCTTCTTCCAACTCTGTAGATGCTGAAGATAATCTGTTCACTTTGAGATCCCAATTCTGGTGCCTAATATAATATATATATATATATATATATTGTAATATAATATTTATTGTTCCTCTAAGTAGTCAAGATCTGTATATGAAAGTGCTCTAATATGCAGTGTATGCAGTGTTCTCCAAGAATGTAGTCTTTCTCCATATCTGTTCAGAATGATACTGTAAGGAATAACTAGAATAATTAGATAAGAAAAAGAAGAGCAATTTATAAGGAAAAGTAAAATTACCAGCAATTGCTTCTGACATGGTAAAGGGTATAGAGTATTGCTGACATGTACGCAATAGCCTTTTAGGATTTCAATTTCAAAACTAAAGCTTGTCACAGTATGACACAGATATAAATTGAAACCAGGTAATGAGGAACACTTAGACATAGAAGCAGAGCCACTGACAAAGTCTAAACAAGAGCTAGCCATGCCCTCAATGGAAACTGTAGCAAAGCACAGGAGCAGAATGGCAGCAATGAGTGGGGTGTGGGGGGCTTTTTATTCAAAGATATACAGCAGAATGTGACAGAGGGAGTGAGTGGCCTGGAGAACCATATTTTGGCCAAGTAAGGAGGAAATGAATGGGATATAGTTGAACGATAAAGATTCCATGTAGTATATGAGAAGGTTTCAATGGTTAGCCATAATACAGTAGGTATTGACTGCAGGTTACTCTAAGCATTAAAATGAGAACAGTCAAAATCAAAAGCCAACCGGAGAAAAAATATAGAATAGAGTCTGAAAAACTAAGGTACAAATAAAGATTGAAAATGATCACACATCTCTCAGTAACTCATGTCTGCTAAAACTTTAAATGACATTATTTAGTTGGATAGTTAATTAGTTGTTTAATAGTTATTAAGATAGGTTCTTACTTTGTATCTTTTAACCTTGACTGTCTGATGTAACTATGTTGACCAGAGTGGCCTCTAGTTTATGAATATCTTCCTGCCTCTGCCTCTGAATGGCATGCACTACCATGCCTAAACTTATAATAACATTTAGATATTCATTAAAAACATATTAACATGGTTCACTAAATAGGTGAAAGTTATACATGTTATTGATTTTGTTATCTTTTCTCTTTTAAAAACATTTTTAGTGTATTCAAGAGTTTCATAGATGCATACAATGTGATTTCAAACACATTCATTCCCTAAATCGCTAGGCTACACCTGCCAGGTCCTCCTGTCTTATAACATTTCCATCCTAAAACTATATTCTCATTTTTATAGTTAAAAATCTATAAACTACTGAATTTAATTAGTACTGTCAATGTGTCGGTGAGGAAAGATGCATTCACTGAAGCATGGTTAACCTTCCAGAGCTACCTCCATAAAGAAAACCGACTCTGTTCCCTGGGTGCCACCTATTTCATATTTGATTTCAAAACACAAATTGCATAAAACAAAGTCGGTATACTGTACTCCATTTTTACATAGATTATATCACAGAGACTGTATGTTGACTACCAAGTCTGAAAAACTTAGTTTACCCTTGATAGAAAATGTCTGTCTATCAGAAGATGACACAGATACATGATATGGGATGGGAATCTCAAAGTTGAAACAAACAAACAATAGATAATCTTAATAAGACACAATGATGGGAACTTTAGTTGGTAGATAGTGCATTTCAGATGAGAAGGCTTGGCTGATTCCATGAGAGGCTTCAAATTAGCAGTTAAGGACACTAGGCCTTAATCTCAGTTTCCAAAACCTGGGTGATTCCAGGCAAGTCCAGGCCTCAGAAGCTGCCCTGCCACCTGGCCTGAGGCAAGGACAATGGATCAGCAGCAGTTTCCAGACTTCCTCACTACTTCCTTGGTAGCATGTATTTCAGACCTTCCCAGCAAGTTTCCTGCCCCAAACCCCAGTAATGGAGTATCGTTAGAGATGGACCCAACAGATTAACATAGAAGTCACCTACCATGGAATTTCCTAATGTTTTCAAAATCAGGCCTCCATGCTCACTTGGTGGTCTCAACTTCTGTAGAGTAAAACTCTCTTTGTGTTCACATACTACATGACAGTCCATGTATCATTCTTTGGTAAATCATAAACCCTTATACAGGTGTGGCCTGGACTAAAATCCTTTGAAAAAGGAAGTTACATTGATGTTTATATATTTATAAATTGGCCTTACCAATAAAATTTAAAACTTAATTTACCAAGATGAAAAGATGATACCTATCTCCTAGAAATTAACAATGGTATTATTATACAGATATTGCATAACTTGGTTAGAAATAATACCTAAATTCGTTTCCTAGATTTTATTGAGTGGTCATTGTTCATTGGGTGACATGTGCTTTTCTACACCCACCTCTGCAATCCTATACTGTTTCTTTCTTGTAGACAGTTTTCCAGTAGCAAAATGCATTGGTAGTATTGAAGAGGATATAATCATTTCCAAATGAATTTGTGCCTTATTTTTTTATTAAAAAACACTAAAATTTAGAAACATCCCAACCATAGCCTCCACTATCTCCCTTCCCTCCTCTTCCATAATCCCTTCCAAATCCTTTCTCCCCAAGATCCTCTGCTCCTTTTTTTTCCCTTCAGAAAAGAACAGACCTCCCAGTGAGTGTTATCAAGAGAACTCAAACTCTGCATTTGAGATAATGCTAAGAAAATGAATGACTAAACAGGGCCACCTAGTAGGAGAAAAAAGATCCCAGGAGCAGTGGAAAGGATCAGTGAGACACTTACCACTCCTATTGTTAGGAGTCCAATAAAAATCCCAAACTAAGGAACCACAGCAGTGCACACAATGTGTGACCCAAAGCTGGCTCTGTAATTGCCACTTCAATCTCAGTGCGTCCCTATGAGCCTTGCTTAATTGATTCTGTGGGCTGTGATCTCCTAGTGTTCTAGGCCCCTCTGGCTCCTATAATCCAGAGTTTCCTCAGCTCTGCCTAATATGTTTGGTTGTGGCTCTGTTTCTGCTTTCATCAACTCCTGGAGGAAGCCTGGCCTAGGTACTGATTCTCTGATTAGTGAAGAATATCACCAGGAATCATTTTATTGATTTTTTTTTTCAGTTCTGTTCAATTCTACCATAGGTCTCTGAACCATGCAACACTATGGATATCAATATGTCAGCTCTTCAAAAAAAAAAAAAAAAAAAGGATTGATCTACCTCAATATCTACTCTAGGACATATATCCAAAAAAGATGCTACCACAAGAAACTTCTTCAATTATGTTCATAGGAGCTTTATTCATAAGAGCCAGAAAGGGAAACAAGCTAGATGTCTCTGTACTGAAGAATGAATAAAGAAATGGAACAATTCCTTAGCTATACAAAATGATATCATGAAACTAGAGAAAACAATCCTTAGTGAAGTAACCCAGATCTAGAAATGCAGCCTTCTTTTTTTTTTTTTTTTTTAAAAAAAGCTATTCATTGTATCATGTGAATCTGGGTGCATGTGTAAAAAAATGTAGATACACATTTTCACAATGCATGTGCTAAAATCAGAGGACAACTTTTCAGAAGTTGGCTTCCTTCTATGCTGGGTGGGATCTGAAGATGGAACTCAGACTGTTAGACTTGAACAGAAAACCCTTCTAAATCTCTGAGCTATGTACTGGCCCTTAACTTTTTTCTTTTTTTAACACAGTGAACAAGATGCAGAGCACATCTCATATACAAACTAAGATATCCAGACTATTTTTAATATTTTAGTTGTGTAATATGTCTGTGACTACCTGTGTGTGTGTGTGTGTGTGTGTGTGTGTGTGTGCATGTGTGCATGTGAGTGGATCAGAAAAGTACATCAGATCCCTTGTAGCTGCATCATAGGCTATTGTGTTGGTGATGGGAAACAAACATGGCTCCCTGACAAAAGCTCCTTTATTCATCTTTCCAGCTGGGGACATGTAATAATATCAATCCTAAAAGTTGGAAGGTATATATTTCCTAGCAATGGAAAGAACATAATCGCAAGTCTTTAATAGATACCATTCCCTCATTATTTAAGCTTCATCAAATAACTTCCGATGTGGGAGAGAAAGTATTTGCATGTAGATCAAGAGATTATCTAGTCTATTCACAGGATGAACATCTGAAGAACTCAGTAGTGGTACATATGCATGTGTAAATTGATCACCAGAGACAATTCTCTGAACTCTCACATCTTGAGGATATAGAAGTAGGGGTCAAAACAAATACACCTGAAGAAAATTCAGTCATTACTTGTAAATCAAAAGCACATTCTCCTAAGCCCTGGGTGTGGCAAACACAGTGTGTTTCTCAAGAAGAAGAGAATGCCAAAGCCTCTACATCTAACTGCATTCACTTCTCACTGGGCTTAGTCTTTTCAGCAACTTCCCTTCTTAGTCTCCTCTACACCATTCAGTCAAATTAAACGTAGGAATGCATGTTAGACTTCATTGCACTCATCACACAAGGTTCTATAAATTCCTTTAGTTACAGATATTTTCACAATTAAGGATTGCTGTAATATGGGCAAAAATAATGTGACAAAAAAATGCTGCAACTGTATGCTTTATTCTCTTTTCTCTCCTTTGTTCCCTGACACCTTTGTCTTTTAACAGCAGATAATGAAACCAGACTGGTGAAGGGAAGTGACAGGATGGAGACCATGGAAACAAACAGTTCATGAAATAAAATCAATAATGAAATGAGCACCAACTCAGGCAAGGAAGGCATCCATGAAGGAAGAATTGAAGTTAGAAGATCTAGCCCTAGTAAGAGACACTATGTGCACAAGAATGAAGAATCGGAAGGGATTCCCTGTTCATTAGAACAGGGATATAATTTTAGGGCTCTTATAAGTAGAGTAATATATTAAATTGTGGAGAAGATTTAAGCCTTTGATAGGAGTCATAGACAATGTAAACATAGGAAAGAAGAAGTGGAGAGAGAAGGAAAGGGAAAGTGGGGGCGGAGTGGGGAAGGCAAGACAAGGCAAAACAAGCCAAATGACATGAGAAGATAAGGTACCTGCTAGACTTCATGTTCAGGCACTTTTGTGAAGAGTATTCATCAACTCTGAGAGGCCCTACAACTTAAATTCCTGCCTGAGACAGTTAATATGCTTTTTTTCATCTTCTTTTCAAAGTGTAGGTCCTTCAGAGTTGTGAGAACATTGCAGTTAGATGTAAGATAATTTTTCATCATCTTCTGTGATGTCAAATGCCTTTGAGCAATTTGCAACACTCTAAAAGTGTATTGACAGATCAGCAAAAATGAAAGGGCATCTCTGTCACCTTGAGGAGTGGTGATCAAAAGCAAAGTGCCAACCAATTAGAGCAGGATCAATGACTCTATTTCCTGCCTTCCCTGCCATAAACTGTGGGGAAAAAAGAATTAAGTTATTATTTTTCAAAGCTACCCAATCTTGATTGTGTCATATCAAGGTGTTCATATACAAAAGTGATTTTAATCTTGTGACTTTAAACACACCACTGGTAAATCACACCAATGCAATTGTATGAAAGTCCCATTAATCACACTTGAAAGATGTGGCAGCCTGACTTAAAAGTGGATTCAAAATAAAGCAAGGATATTGGCATTAGTTGACTCAGAATGTTTGTCTGCTCTTATGAAATGTATATATAAACAAAATTAGCATGCCCTAAGAGCTTGAAACATGAGGTTCTCCAGCTGAAGTGATGGCTCAGCCTTTAAGATCACTTAATTCTCTTTCAGATAACCTAACACCCCATCACATGGGTCACAACAACCTGTAATTGCAACTCTAGGGGATCAGATGTACTCCATTATCCCACACGGATACTGTATTCATGTGAACATGCCTTCATACAGTTAGACACATCACAGAAATGAAAATTTAAACAAAATTTTACAAAACCAACTGTGTTTTCCTCTTAGCTAAAGCAAATTATCCAAAAAAGTATATTCTTGAACAATGTGAACATTTTCTCATCTACTAAGAAGACTCCTATTTTATATTCTGTTGGTAATTTTGATATATAAAATGTGAAAGCCCATTTTTTTGTCTTCTTTACCTTGTGTTTTTTAGGACTTTGATTTAAGAATGCTTGTTAACTTGGGAAGACAGAGGTTGGCACTTGTTCAATTGTCAAAATATTAGGAGCCTCTACACATCTGGAATGTTTACAGATCAGAAACCATTGATTATAAATTGTCCAATCTACATTGAGAGGATATAGATCCAGACAGGCTCGCAAGACAAAATTCTTCAAGAGGTAGCCTGTGTGTATCTGTTCTTGTATCTCATCCCAGGACAGGTATCTTTCTCCCATACTCTTCTAATAATTGCATAGTTCTTCTGAGTATTTTAATGGGCCAAAACTTCAGTAACCATCTACACACTAAACTGACCTTAAGGCGAGGCAGGCTTTCCTTTCTAGTCTATTCTCTGTCCTAGATTGTGGATCAGTCTGTCCATCTGGTTATTAGGAAGGTCTTTAAAGAAATAATGGGAAAATGACAGTGGATGAGGCCATGTCTGAATGTCGGGGTGTAAGAAGGAGACTGATATCTTTTCCCAGCTTCAGATATATTCCTAGTAAAGTAAAAAAGCAGACGGTAAGGCAGAGATGTGGGTGGAACATTCATACAGAACTTGAAAATGACAGAAGAAAAATACAAACTAATAGAAGAAGAAAACAAACTTCAGTGTGAGTATCCCAAGACATACAGTGTGGCTGCTAAGGTGCAGCAAGGATGAATTTTATCATTGATTAAAGAAGACTTAATCATAAATGTTTCTCTCCTTGAACTGTTGGCAATTATAGTGAATGTAGAATACTTTTTAAATTGTGTGTGTGTGTGCATGTGTGTGTACATGCATATATGAGTGTTGTAATTGTGAGTAGGGACAAACACAACACTCATGCCTGTGTGTAGAAAGCAGAAGGCCACATTGGGTGCTAATCCTCACCTTCATCCTTGTTTGAGACAGGGTTTCTAGTTGTTCACTGCATACCACAGCCTGTTGACCTGTGAACGCACCCCTTTCCTACCTCCTAAGATATGGTAAGAAAAAAAATGCCTTTCTGTTCCATCTTCAGTATGATTATTTAGCATTCATGAAACAACCACAATAAGCAGGAGACATGAAACCCCTGTCTTCTCTAGTGGGCAGCTAGAACCTGGTTGTTTGACTACTCTCAGTTCATCCCCAGGGTTGAAAAGTTATGTGCAGTCTGTTATGTGATTGAGCCCCATATCAGAAAATGAGCCTCAAGATATGTATTTCAGAAGGATCTACATCCTTTAACCATTATGGCTGGGAATGGACAATACTGGGGCAAGAAATATTATATGTCCCTGAATAAGTCATTCAATGAGGGATAAAGGAATCAGAGAAGTATTGTTAGACATATCAAAACACAGTTTACACAAAATTGGTACACCAGTCCTTTGTGCTTTTCCATCCAAGTTGACATTTACATCTATAGAATCAAAAGTAAGAACTATCTCTCCTTTTACTATTCTCTTGAATTTGAATTAGAGTGTGAGGGTCTAGTTTCCCAAAATTAGAAATTGTATTTTTAATGAAAAAAGTGTTTACATACCCTCTAATATTGTTTTCAGAATATTTGTCTCATGCACAGAAAAGTGAAATGAGGATTCACATTAAATTTGATAGATCTAAATGCAAACCAGGACAGTCATTTATGGATGGATATATTAAAATTAGGTTTTGCATGTTATTTTAATTATTTTTGAGGGGGAGCATGTACTATGGCATGCTAGTGGGGATCGAGGACAGTTTTGGGGAACTGCTTTTCTCTTATATATCCATGGGCTTGGGACTAGAACTCTTGATGATCAAGCTTGTATGGTAAGTATCTTTATCAACTAAGCCATCTTGTCAGCCTTCTTAGAAAAGTAAAGGAAAAAAACATATACTTAAGAACTGTCGCAGTTCTTTTTCTTATGTCAATAGTCACCTAGACTAACTAGTGTCACACACTTTAAGACAATCTGTATTCTATTAAATAGTAGATCTTTGTTGGCCTTACATAACTGATGTTCTGAAATACACTTAATTCTATTTAAAGGGAGCTAAAATATTTTGTCTCTATTAATATTGCTATTAACTATCTTTAAATTGTGTTTACCTTTTGTTATGAGCAGAATTTAGACAGAAAATATATATGATATGAATCAGTCTTGTGAAGTTTTTGCATTTTTAATTAAAAGGTTCATCTTGTGTGTATATGTATGTATGTATGTATGTATATGTTGTATGTGCATATGCATGCAGGTTCTCATAGTTGCCAGAAGAGGACATTGTATCCCTTAGATCTAGTGTTACAAGCATTTGTGAGCCCCTGATGTAGGTGCTGGAAACTGAACTTAGGGCCTCTGAAAGCACCAGGAAGTATTGTTACTCACTGAACCATCTTTATAGGCTTCATATAGCTTTTAAAAATTGATGTGAATTAAGAATAGACAGTTGGGACTTGAGAGATAACATTGGCTAAGAACACTTGCTCTTATAGAGGACCTGGATGTGATTCCCAGTATTTGTGTAGCTGCTCACAACTGTTTTTAATTTTGGTTCCTGAGAATCTCATGTCTTTTCTGGTCTTAACTGGCACTTATAGTAACACAGATACACATCTACACATAAATAAATGAGAAAATTATTCTTCTTGCCCATTGATTATTTTATTTATTAACTTTACATCTCTGCCACTACTCCCTACCTGTCCACCTTCACACAGTCCCTCCTGCACATATCCCCTTCCCCTTCTTGTCTGAATGGGTGAACACCCTCTCTGGCCATCTCTGCAGGGCTAGGTGCATCCTCTCTAGACCAGACTAGGCAGTCTAGCTAGGTGAACAGATTCCATCACAGGCAACAGATTTAGGGACAGTCCCTGCTCTAGAACTGGGGACCCACATGAAGACCAAGCTGCAAATCTGCTACTTCTGAGCTGGAAGGCCTATTCCAGCCCATGTATGCTCTTTGATTGGTGGTTCAGAATCAGAGAGCTTTCAAGGGTCCAGTTTAGTTGACTATCTTCCTGTGGAATTCCTATCCCTTTCAGGGTACTCAATATTTCTGCCAACTCTTCCATAAGAGTCCTCAAGCTCAATCCAATGATTGCTTTTGGGTCTCTGTTTCAGTTAGCTGCTTGGTGGAACTTCTCAGAGTACAGTCATGCCAGAATCCTGTCTGCAAGCATAACAGTATGATTAATAGTGTCAGGGATTTGTCTTGCCCATGGGATGAGACACAACATCAGCTGTTTATTAGCTGGTCGTCTCCTCAGTCTTTGCTCCATCTTTGTCCCTGTATTACTTATACTCCATTTTTATTTTATTTGTTGGTGCCTAATTTATTGATTTTTTAAAAATATATTTTCGATATTAGGCCTCTTCTGGATGTAGGGTTAAAAAAGATCTTTTTCCAATATGTAGGCTGTTATTTTGTCCTATTGACAGTATCCTTAAATGTTAGTTGGCTGGAGAGTCCACTCAGCGGTTACAAGTACTGATTGCTCTTGAAGAGGATCTGGGTTCCATTCCAAGCTCCTAAATGGCAGTTCATGACTGTAACTTTAATTTCAAAGGTTCTGACATTCTCTTTCTGGTCCTTGTAGCAACTGAATTTATGTAATATAAAGACATACATACCCACACATATATAACACATATACACATAAAACAGAAATAGGAAAGCTAAAATTTAAGAATTGAATCTTAAATTTAAGACCCCTGCTTTGGAGTCTCATATGATTACATAGTGGAATTCCTTCCATTCACCCCATCCTGTCGATGTTTTTATCTCATCTTTTAAATCTCCTATTTGATAAAGTTATTTGGACAAATATATAAAAATAAATTTTAAAAACCATGCATTCTCCAAAGGCACAGCAGCAAATTATCTGTTTTTTTTTTATCAGCAAACAATGTAATTCCTAGAAAACCTTCCCTGTCTTCACTGTTACTTTGGACTATGTCTTTCTTGTCATAGTACTTTATCTTTCTTCCCTTGCATTTTACCCTGTCACTATGGTAACATTTCTGAGCAATGTTTGTGGATCTGAGTACCTATCAGTTATTCTGGAGGCATCATTTGCAACTTAAAATGGATTTTTTCAAGCAGTTTAAAGTCATTTTTGGAATGATCTTTCTGATCTCTTTCAATGATACTATAATTTCTTACCTCACAACTTCCAGATCCAAGCAAGGTAATGTAAATGTGAACCCAGCATGGTCCACATACATGGGTGACTTAAGCTTGGATTTGATTCTGTTCATATGGGTGACAGTGCTGCTGCATTTATTTGATATTTTCTATGATTTTGGAAAGTGGCTTATAAGACCAAGATCGCTACTTGTTAACATCTTGCTTCTATTAACAGTCTTAGGGTAGAATTCTGTGGAGCTTTATATTGGAGACAACATCGTTCATACAGCATAGGCTCTATGTGTTTTAATGTTGATAGTTTTATTTATTTATTCAATAAAACCAATGACTTTTTTCTCTAAAGACTGGGAAATCAGCCAGAGTTCTCTAGAGGATGAGAATAAACTAAAGGGAGATATATCGGGTTTGTTTATGGTTTGGTAAATTCAACAATGGCTGTCTCACACTGGACCAGCTCAGAATCTAGGAATTACACAATCCACAAGACTGGCTACTTCAGCAGTCCCAATCTGGTACTAAAAAGTTAGGGCTCCCGGAGAGCTGTGGGTATTCAGTCCATGGTATTTCAAAGAAGCTGAAACTAATATCAATCAAGGAATAAGAAGTAGCTCTAGCAAGATAGATGAGCTTCCCAGAGTGAAGACAAGCAAACAAACAAACAAACAAACAAACAAAACCAGTTCCCTCTTCCATATCCTTTTATCTGTGCTTACCATACCAATTTAGGATGGGTCTTTCTGCGTCATTAATGTTATCAAGAAAGTCCCGCACTGGAGTCCCAAATATATGTCCTTTTAGTTGATTCCATACCAAGTCTAGTTGACACACAGTATGAGGTATCATATCAGGAAAGGGATTTTGGCAGAATCTTAGGCTTGGAGAACAGTAGTCTTCACACCTAGGAGTAGCCATCCATGAACCCAAGTGTATCTCTTTATCACAGGCTATAAGGACAGGGTGCTGGAATTAGGGCCTTTGTCAGTTTTTCTACACATTATGTTGAGACTTTTTCTTTTTCTTCTCCAGAACATCAGTTGGAGTTTTCTTCAAGGTTGCCTGGTCTTCCACTCCTTTATGTATTGATTTCTCTTACACATGGCCTTAATGTAAATACATGAAGGAAATGGGTATCTGGATAAGCCAGGTATAAATCTTGATTTTCCTTCTAATATAAATTCCTCTTGGGGTTGGGTAGATTGCTCAGTGTGTTATGTGATTTTCATGGAAACACAAGGACCTGAGCTCCAATCCTCCAGTCCACATAGAGTAATATGCGGTAGCATGCGGCTGTAATCCCAGATCCTAGATGATATGTGATCGGAAGCAAGACAGAAGAATTCCAGGAAGCACATGGGCTAGCTAGCTTAAAGTTCATATAAGCAAACAGTGAAGATCCCTGATTCAGTCAAGGTGGAAGGTGAAGGCCTACACTTAAGATTCTTCTCTGACCTCCATATGTTCCCTGTGACACTTCTATGTCTTCAATACAAACAGATCACATTCCTATATGCAATCTTTATATACAATTCCTCCTTTTGGATGACATGCTTCTTCACAATTTTATACCTTCAAGCAATACTATATATCAAAGTATGACTATCAAGAATTTCATGTGATAGGTAGATTGATGACTGCTAAATAATTTCTTCCAATTTATTACTTTTCTTCTTGATGGGGCAACATACTTGACAAAAGTTGCTGAATGAGCAAGTGGAATGTTCTAACCAGAAAGGCAGGGAAGTCACAGGAGCCATTTTCATTGCATCTGAAGTCAGGAAGCAGAGAAAGGTGAATCCTGGTGTTTAGCTCACTTTCTCCTTTGTACTGAATTGAAGACCACAGTCAATTGAAAGGTACTGTCCACATTCTAGGTCGATCTTCCATCATAGATAGGCCTTTTTGAAAACAAGCTCCTAGACACACCCAGAGGTATGTTTCTATGGTGATTTAAAACTTCTCAACCTGCTAACGAAGAATGTCAATCACCATACAATTTATTCAACTTTGCAAAGCAATAATATATTAGCATTTAAATAAAACCTATAATTTTGACTTGTAATTCAGTTATCAGTTACAAAAAGCAACATGATGATGGAGGCTTCTTTTTACAATCTTTACTAATATATGTGAAAGGGCAATGAAATCAAGGTATCTTCAATTTTAGGTTTAAAGGGTACAGGCCTTTCATTAGGACTTGTCATGAGGATAGCTATAGCTCCACACATTGACTGTTTTCTCATCTACTATCCTAGAGGATGTTAGTTATTATGTTGTGTACTTAGTACCGTATGTGCTCTAATCATGTATTACTTGACTGTATATTTCATTGTACAATGTTGTGGATATAATAAGCTAAATAAAGAGATTAGTAAATATAATTCCATTTGCTTCTTTTACTCTTTACTGTAGTAACTGGAAACGTTATTCTAAATATCTATCTAGCATGTGTTTTATATGTATTGTCCAGGACAGGGACAATCTCTGTCAACCACAGGAATGTCCTCCCCACTGTCCACCCAGGGACATACTCCTCAGTGTCCACCACAGGGACATCCTCACAACTGTACACCACAGTGATGTCCTCCCCGCTGTCCACCACAGGGACATCCTCGCCACTGTCCACTGCAGGGACATCCTCCAGTGAACCACAGGGACTTCCTGCACACTGTCCACCGCAGGGACATCCTCCTCACTGCACACCAAAGGGACATCCTCCTCACTGTCTAACTCAGGGATGTCCTCCACTCTCCACTTTTATATACATGTCTATAACACTCATGTCCCAAGTGACTACTGTCACTGAATGACAATATATTATTAAATACACCAGAAAACATGTGCATGGTTATGTAGCCCTTAGACATCTGTGTTCACCTTGTATTCTTTCATTCTTTGACAAGTTTGTCCTAGAGAGAAGAGTCATAACCACTCTTCTTGAAAGATTGCTGTTCTTTTAATTTGCTCTTGGTTTACTTTGTGATCATTTGACCTGAACATCAGTGGGCTTACTACTGTCTGCATTCTGAGCTTGACATTGATAGTGAATCTTATGATCTTTCCCAGACACCTGACTTCCACTCAAGGCCTTGCTGGATAATAACTCTGACAGAACTTCTACAATAATCTTTTACTTTTCAGCTTTGCATATGTGTCTTCATGGGAGGCACACCCGTCCTCAGTCTCATTCTCATAGACAAACAGTAAACAGTAACACACACATACACACAAATACACACACACACAATTTTGGAAGAAAATCTATTTTAATAAACATATATATGTATTTTATTGAAGAAAATTCTCAGGTACCTGGTTGAAACATTTCCTTTCTGATAATTAAAGTTATGTAATAAAGATGAAATGTGTGCAGATTTTGTAAGACTTAGGCTCACCTTCATAAAACTGCTTGCTTATTACCTTATAAATATTCTCTATGTATCACAGCAGCCTTAGTTTAAGGAAGGCAACTTCTTTTAGCAATATTAAGATATTGACTCTAGAATCAGCCAGGGAATGAAAAATGAAGTTATGCATATTTAAACTACTCAGTGAGGATTTGGGGCTGCCTCTGAGAATAAGAGGAAAATTAATAACTCTACACCCACTTTTACAAGGGTATTTATGAGGACAAAATTGCATCATAGCATATGGAAAGGCATTTAGAAAGTATAATAGGTTATAAAATATAAATACTTTTATGATTGTGTTTACAATTCATAATTACATTATTTAAACTCCAGAGAAACATTCCTTTAATGCTTTAGAAGGTTAATATTTTCTTAAAACTCTGAGGGCTAGTTTCTTTATTTTTCAAATAAAAGAAATATTCTGTTCTTCCATCAATAACAGAACCTATATTTTCCTATGTTTTTTAACCTTCAAGAAATCTATATTATCTTGAACAATATTTAGCCCTAAACATCTTTTATCTTAACAGCTTGACAAGTGTTAACAGTGTCAAGTGACCATTTTGTCATTCATGTAAGAAAAATATACTTCATACAGCAAGCATACTTAGTTTCATATGTAGGAAGAAAGAATCAGAGGAAAGAGGACCACACAGATCAGACTGCCACATATTTCCCATGTTGGTCAGTATGTTCTTACCTGTAATACATAATCATATATTCAGCAAGAAGTTTACCTGATTCATAACCAAGTCCTTTAAAATGGTTATTTGTATTAAAATCACTATGCATCACAAAGTAAAAGAAACAATAAGATAAATGATTATACTTTAGGTCTTATTGTTTTTACATATCTCAATACAGAGAACATCGCAAAAACTTCAGTGCTTTCTTAAAAAATGATAATTGTGAAAAATGATGAGCAAACCCTGCTTTGATGCAGAAATGAAGGAAAAGAGCACATCAAGTAACCAACCTAATCTTTTTTCTTAGACCAGCAGAATAGAAGAGCGGGGAGAGAAATAGGATTGGGTGAGGATGGAAAAGTGCAAGAGAGGCTTGTGGGTAAATTAGGCACAGGGACAGAATACACTCAGCAAAATAAATGAATTGACCTCTCATCTAAGCTGGAAAATTGGACAGTTTTTAGTGTGTCCTTTTCAGATGGAAGACAAGTATTTCTAGATCAATACTCTTGTTGGCCCTTGAACAGAGTGAGCAAATGGTAGAGTGTTTGCACCATGGAGATTTATTACCAACTAGCACACAACTGAAACTGGATAGTGAGGAAATCTAGAGTTAGAGATTTCAGGCAGAAATACTGCATGCATTTGTAACATTAACATTTAGCCTATTCTTGTATTCCTTGACACCACTTTTTCTCCTATGGTTACCAAATGGATTAAAAACAAGTTATTACTTTGTGATGGTAATTCATCTTTGGTGTGTGGATTTCAAAAATCCCAGAAAACTTAGACATGAAAGTTCACACCTGCAATCTCAACACTTGGGAGGATAGACAAAGGACAATTTTAAGTTCAAAGCTACCCTCGTGTAAAAAATGAATTCCATACCAGCCACTGAAACATGGCTAGATCCTGTCTCAAAATAAATAAACAACAACAAAAACAAACAAAAATACTCCTCCCCTAAGAAAACCAAAGAATTAGGAATGATTACTTGGCTTAATGCCCCACAGGACTACTGTACAGTTTTGTCTGCATATGTGTATATATGTGTGCTTTTCTAACATTGTTTTATGAATGATCAGCCAAGTTTCAGTATCACAAAAGTCTTTTGTAGTAGACTCTGGCTGATTAGAAGAGTCTAATAAACTAGTCTAATTAGATAATTTGGTGAGTAGTGTGCCAAGGTTATAGTCAAGGAAAATAATTCTGTAAGCTTTCGTTACTTCTGTGCTTCTCTGAAGAGTTTCTATTCCATCATACCTGACAAGCAGTTACACTTGTCAATGCCATGATCTCATGTTTTCCACTCAAATCAGGTTTATTTTGGCATAAATATAAGTTGCTGCACCGCTCTTCCTTTCAAATTAATGTCTTGGTATTTGGTATTTTTAAGGCTTAAAGCTCTTTTCTTCTTGGTTATCCTCGTTGTAAAAGTTCTCATGAGACGTCAGACCCAGGCTTCCAAACACAGACTCACTGACAATGAAGCTGGAAAATAATGAGTTATGTCAAAGATGCCACAGAAATGATACTTTTTGCTTCTCCCTTTCTACTTTCCTCTTAGTCCTATAATTAGAGAGCAATAGATTTCTCTTTGAGTTACTAGCTACCAGCCACAGAACATCCAGTGTGTAGGGGCCATCTCCCTGAAACCAGCTGTGGTCATGTGCTTGACCAAAGTCCCACCAGGTGGGTGTGATAAGAGTATTCATAAATCTAGAAGTGACATCGTTCAGATGAAAAGATATCCCTTGCAACTCTTCACAGGTTTGAAAATGAATACGACAAAAGGAAGTGAACCCATACTACTGGATTCCTAGATTTCCATGCCAGTGTAATATTGTAAAACACTCAGCAGCCTCAGGCTCCTTACATTTGGATGCAGCTTCCAAAAACCATTAAAGTTCCATCTCGTTTGCCACTGTTGTTTTGGTATTTTTAGTAAATTTGATAATGAACTTCCCATTATGCCAATGGAGGTCTATTGAGCCAGCAACAAAGATAGATCAAATGGCAGCTTAAACTCTGCTGCAATACATGGAATAAACTGCAGAGTTTAAGCAGGAGAATATATCTTAGTGCTTAAATTTGTAGAGAGAACTTTACCAATTATTGACCTTAAGACCTCAATGAATTTGGAATATACAACAATGGAGTATACACTCTTGCATGCTATATTTCTCAGTTTGGTGCTGCTGTTTAATTGAGGCTATAAGTAGAGGAAGTTCAAGATTACCACAATAAGGAAAAAACAGTTCAGGAAACTCAGAGATCATGGATAACCACAACTTGCTATGTGTTTGGAGGTTAGTGACATTGAGTATCGTTTCTGGAAGATATTATATGTTATAAAATCAGCCCAGAATTCATAAAAAACTAGAATGATACTACATTAAATCACATATCTCATATTTTTAGTTAAAAAATTATTTGAGAGATATGGAAATAGCTCAGCTGGTAATGTAATAGCCATGTGAATATTAGGACACACACTTGATATGAAAGGGCTAAATAAAAGAGACAGGAGAATAGTGAATGTTTGGGATCTCAGCTCTGGGGAGATAGAGATGGGAAGATCCCATTGCTTGCTAGCTATTCAGTTAGAGTTAATTTGGAAGCTCAGGTCCTAGTAAGAGCCTGTTTTATAAAACAGGGTAGCCAGCATTTAAGGAGTGACACTTGCAGATGACATCTCACTTCTACATGTGTTTGCTTACACAGGCAAGTGCACCCTAACACAAACATGAACCTGGCACAGGAGTCTGCTACAGCCTGCTGGGACCCTGGATAGTTACAGTATCTACAAATTTGTCTCTTTGAGTCAGCTTAGCTCGCGGGGAAATCTGTAGGTTGTGTGATACTCAAAATTTCTATAGGAAACAGATGAGAGTAAGGGTAAGGGATGAAAATGTAAGCTGAACACTCTTTGGCACATTGAAGTAGAGCCCCTCACTCATCCCTGCAAGGGAACTTCAGTAAGCTTTTAGTCAAGGCAATAGAAGCCACAATCTATGTCTGTATACTTGAAGTCACATGTGAGAGACCTGGATTCTGATCATGATTAGCTTTTCACACTGTTGTGAAGAAACTCCTTTCCAGAATCACTAGAAGCAAGCGTACTGGGATACTGGTAGGGAATCTGGGTGAGTATCACAGCATGGGCTGATAAGCACTTTTGGAACTTGATATTATGTGTATCATAGCTGACTCTCACAAAACGAGGCCTCTACAAAGCTGGTAAACAATTTTGCTTTCTTTGGGACAAAGAAAATCTGAGTAGGTGTTTATGCTTTTAATTAGCATATGTTAATTATATGTGTTCCATTATGATGGAACACATATAATACAATATACACACACATATATATATGTTATATACATATATACATATATACACATGTATATATATTTATTTATATATAAAATGTATTCTGTTCATTTTCATCCCCATTACCCTTTCTTTTTCTTTTAGATGCTTCCCAGGTTTATTGGGAAGTAATTGACTAATATTGAATGTATTCCACATGCATACTGTGGATTTAATGTACATGCCCTCTATGAAGTTGTTAATACAGCTAAATTAGCATATTCATCATGACACATAGTCACCTCTTTCTGTGTGTAAGAAAAACTTAAGAACTTCAAGTGAATAGTATACTATTACTAATTATGGATCAACCTTATCAAAAGTTAAAGTCTAAAAAAAAGTTAGTCTTCATGACAGTTTTTCTTTTTATACACAGATTATATTTGCTTTATAAGAAATTTTCTTCTAAGCTTTAATATTGTAGAACTATAGTTCTGCACATGACATTGTCTCTTGGATTGTGCCTATCTGAAAGAGCTGCCACTACACAAAATTGATAAAATTTATTTTACTTACATTTGATTATTTTGTATGCATCCTCAGTTAATCTGTATATAAAAGCTTATGAAATAAACTTCAATTAAAAGAGCAAAAAAGATATTCTTTTACCCCGAGTCTAGCTATGATAAGTAGAATTAAAGTTTGCATTAGGATAAGAATTTTCCCTCATTAATTAACTAATACATTTATTTACTTTACTGTCTGATTGCAACCACATTATCTTTATCCATTCTTTGTTTGAGGGACATCCAGGTTGTTTCCAGTTTCTGACTGTTATGTGTAAAGCTGCTATGGACATAGTTGAGCAAGTGTCTTTGTGGTATGGTGGAGCATCTTTTGGATATATTCCCATGAGGGGTATAGCTAGCTGTAGAGGTGAAACTATTCCTAATTTTCTGAGGAATCATCAAATTGATTTCCACAGCAGTTGTTCAAGTTTGCATTCCCATCAGCAATGGAGGAGTATTCCCCTTACTCCTTATCCTTGACAGCATATGCTGTCACTTGAATTTTTAATCTTAGTCATTCTGAAGAACGTAAGATAGAATCTCAGAGTTATTTTGATTTGCATCTCTCTGATGACTAAGGATGTTGAACATTTCCTTAAGTGTTTCTTGGCCTTTAAAAATTCCTCTGTTGAAAATTATTGGTTTATTCTGTACCCCATTATTGATTGGTTTATCTGGTTTCTTAGTGTTTAATTTTTTGAGTTCTTTATATATTTTGTATATTATCCCTCTGTCAGATATAGGGTTGGTGAAGATCTTTTCCATTCTGTAGGCTGCCATTTTGTCTTCTTGTCAGTGTCATTGCCTTACAGAAGCTTTTCAGTTTCAGAAGTTCCACTTATTAACTGTTGATCTTAGTGCCTGAGTTATTGGTGTTCTGTTCAGGAAGTCGTCTTCTGTGTTAATGCATTCAGGGCTATTCTCCACTTTCTCATCTACTAGATTTAGTGTATCCAGTTTTATGGTGAGGTCTTTGATCTACTTGGGCTGGAGTTTGGAGCAGGATTTTAAACATGGATCTACTTGCATTCTTCCACATAGAGTTTTTGTTACAATTGATATGTAGTACAAATATAAATCAGGGATGATGGTACCTCCAGAAGTTTATATTGTACATGACCATTTTTAGCTCTACTGGGCTTATTATTTTTCCATATGAAGTTGAGAATTGCTCTCTGAAGGTCTGTGAAGAATTTTTTAGGAATTTTGATGGAAATTGCATTGAATCTATAGATTGCTTTTGGTAAAATGGCCATCTTAACTATGTTAATCCTAATGATCCATGAGGGTGACAGATCTTTACATCTTCTGATATCTTCTACAATTTCTATTTTTCAAAGGATTGCAAGTTCTTGTCATACAGGTCTTTCACTTTCTTGGCTAGAGTTACAGCTAGATATTTTACAATATTTATGACTTATTGTGAAGAGTGTTGTTTTTCTCATTTTTCCCTCAGGCTGTTTATTATAATTATCATGTTTAGAGTTTGAATAAAGAAATTCTACAGATTTTTTGTTTTAGGTTTTTAGTTTTGTACGGTTTTTTAGTTTTAGCTTTGTACAGTTACTTTACTGAAGATGATTATCAACTTCAGGAGTTCCACCCTCACCTGTCTTTCAGACTATCAAGGTTATTCTACTATTTCCTCCTGCTGTGCAAGGTCTTATGGAGTGATTCTGAATTATTTATTTCATAGTCTTTCTTTGTTGTCCTGGATGAGTAGGAACTCACAAAGATCAGTGAGCCTCTTCCTCCCAAGTGCTGAATTAAAGGCACCTACCTGATTTTCAGCTAACCTCCTTCCTTTTCCATGTTAAATATGCCTTTGCAAATCCCTTATTTAAAAGCACATGTGATTTCAAAAAACAAGATGCTTATTGAGAAGTGTCACATTTTCCCTAGCAAATAATAATTTTTAATATAAAATACTCATATTTATGTATACTTAATCTAATTATAAAAATTCAGAGAAATTACAGAAAAATAAAGCTGTTAGACGCACAAAGGAAATTACTTGATACAACTTTTAGAAATTATTCTTTGTAATTGAAAGAAGGGAGGCATGACCCTGGAGATACACAGTGAGAGGCAGGAATAATTTGAGAGATATTGCATTTGACATTATCCCAAGATGCTTTGACTTCTACTGGGAATCAACAATGCCCCAAAATTCTTCCATTTGAAAAAGGAAACAGAAAGAATGGTATTTTCTTGAAGAAAAAAAAAAAAAAAAGGTGTCTACTATGCTTGCATCACTAACCTCAAGTGACATTTAGAGAAAATCTTCAGGTTTACTTTCTTTTCTTTTCTTTTTTTAACATACAAATACAATATTTATTTAAATACATACCTTCATTTTTTTTTATTTTTTCCCAATCTGCTTTTATAATATTTTAATTACACGCAAATATTCAGGTTAGTTCTAGGTTGAGGAACTAGCAATACAATAGATGCAAATAATGAATGAACAAGCAAGACAATAAACACAAAAAGTCAAAGAAAAATCAGGGCAATAAAGAAAGTCCCGTGTGATAATTCCCATGATGTGATCACTGTTTCTAAGGGCTTATCAGATTGACCAAAATATCTGAGCCTACTACCCTGTTCTAGTCCAAAATCATTTCCATGCCTGAAGTCTACTTCATTGTTCTAGCATAAGATTTAGATTCCTGGCTGGGTGGTGGTGGCGCATGCCTTTAATCCCAGCACTTGGGAGGCAGAGGCAGGCGGATTTCTGAGTTCGAGGCCAGCCTGGTCTACAGAGTGAGTTCCAGGACAGCTAGGGCTACACAGAGAAATCCTGTCTTGAAAAACCAAAAAAAAAAAATAAAAAAATAAAAAAAGATTTAGATTCCTGCCTGAAATTACATCTTTGTTCTAGTCTAAAGTCAGATTTGTGCCTGAAGCCCATTTCCTTGGCCTTGGCCTATCAGATTCTTGCCAAGCAGCCCCCAAAACTCTCCAAATTTCCCTCATTTTTATTTCATAAACAAGAGTGACCAGTCTTAGGTCATTCTGACAAGAATGCCTTCCTTACCTATTGTGGGTTATGCATTATCAGTAGCAGTTCACTTCTGTCTTGTTGGTAAGGCTTTTTTCAGAATCTTACTTGTCCTCAGGCCATGGGTAATTTTATCAGCAATCTACCACATCAATGCTCATCAGAGCAGCATTCTTTAAATTCATAAGCTCACTCTGCAAGGTAAAACATCCAGAGAGGTGTTAGAATTATGCCAAATACCCTGCAAGTGTCTTTCAACTTTTTTCTAATTATAATGATTATCATTGTAAATTTTAGAAGTAATACAACTCCATTGGCATTTGGCATGACACTTGAGATAGCTCCTCAATCTTAAACTCTGAACCTCCTTCCAATAATTTGAATAGGACAAAGAGCATCAATCCATTGTTCCAAATGCCTATCTAAATACTCTTGAATACTCAACACATAAATAAATTGTTTTGCTAAATGATTAAAAAAAGTAGCTGTCTTAACTTCTTGTGTCAAAGCAATTGCAGAAACAGTGGTGCTATCTATTAGTGTAATTAAAGCTGTTATACTAGCAATAATCAAGCCCACTACCCTCATTCTTCTGCTTAAAGGCTGACTCATTCTTCCAGTACTTGCAAGCTTTTTTCAGAATACCAAGGTCCTGTAATGTTCAGGGCAATAAAACAAAGGCTGGTTAATAGACCCCTGTAACAGACATGCCAGGTTTCAACATACTAACACAATAGAAAGTGTACAATCAAAACAGCTCACATTAAATACTGTAGAAGAAACAGAAGTAATTTTACAGGACAATTAAAAAGGCTTAACACATGCACTAACACTTGTTTGAAATCTAGATCCTGTTCCAACTTTATCTCTTGCTAATATAACATCATAGAGAACTGCAGTCCAAATATGTCTCTGAAATGTCCAGAACCAGCCATCCAAATGAAGACTGTTATTTCCAATATTGGATTGATTTCTAGACAAGTACATGATTTGATTCCAAATAACTGTCACATTTAAGAAAATACGAGTCACTATAACTTCTCTTTTTGATTCTCTGTCCCACAAGTTCTAAAATCTTGAGACAAAGCAGCTTGTTCCATCTGGGATATAGGCAAGCAAAGGTGGGTCGGAACATATTTCAATACAGCTTCCCATCATCACTGTCAGGGCACTCAGCAAGCTCACAGGACAGCATCATTCTTTGTCCCAACATCACATGTCTTACCAATCACTCTGAGGGCCCCCATGCTCCTTCAGTATCCTGCAGAAAAAACACAAACATGCCCTCTTCCCAAATTAAATACCTGATTGGGTACATTTTTAGTGCAGTGATAAAAAAATATGACCAAAATCAATTTAAAATGATGTTAATTTTGGTGTATGGATCCAGAGGGTTCGAAAGTTACAATGGTAGGAATGACACAGGGACAGGAGGAGAAAGCTGAGAGGCCACATTTAAGTTGTAAACAGGAAACGGAGAGCTCAGATTGGAAGTAGGGCAAAGCTACAAACTCCCAAACCCACTGAGCCATTTTGCCAAACCTTGTTCAATATTTTTCATTTGTGTTTTTCTCTAGACATGATTTGTATCATACTGGCCATATATGTTTTATCTGAATTAACAATCATAGGATCTGTTCCATGATGTAAGGAATCTTTCATGCTTTGAAAATTTCAACTCCTTAAAATACACACATGACATTCTATTTCATTTTAATGTGTAAAAAGAGATAAAGTCTTTGTCTCAGCAGCTAAAGGATTATACATGAAATTAAGGCTTTAGAGTAATTAATAGAAGCAGATTAAATAAATAGTATTGATAATCCACATTAGTATGTATTAAACCTCAGGATAGAGTGTCACAGCCCAACAACTGCATGATACACTAAAGAAAAATATATTTAATTGAAAAATAATGTTACAATTATAATTGATAAAATATTTAAATAATTTCCAAGTTTATGCATTTCAAGTTTGAAATCCCTCCATGAACAATGACATAACAGAATCCAGAAGCTGCTAGAATCCTACATCATTCTCTGTGTATGATATGCTTATATGTCTTTCCTGGAGTTTTATATTAAGAACATTATACTTTGGAAATATTTTCATCTTGGAAAGAATAAATTTATTTTCTTTCTATCTATTCCAAAATGTACTCAAGAATGTTTCCTAAGAGAACATGATCTCAACTTTTTCTCTGTTGTGTAAGATAATATAATAGTTGTTTTTTCAGGATACAGTTTTTGCCACGAACCTAAGAAATAAAATAGGTCACTGTCATGATGTACATTTGATATTTTGAAGCTAAATCACTGAAAAGAACTGATCCAACTAAAATAATCCTCCAACACTGAATACTGAATGTACTTTTTCATAAATTTTCCAATTACCAACTTTTGTACTACATTTTAAAATTTATTTCCTGTTTGTGTGCATATATGCATGTGTGTGTGTGTGTGTGTGTGTGTGTGTGAATGTGTGTATGTGCATGGATGCATGCACGTATAAGTGTAAATGTTTGTACATGTATGGGTCTACATGCATTGTATATGTGTGTGTGCATTCATGTATGCATAAGACTCCATGTATGGTTATGTGCGTGAGTGTGTGTGTGTGTATGTGTGCTTGTGTGCTTGTGTGTGTGTGTGTATGTATGTATGAGAGAAAAAGACAGTGTGTGTGTGTGTGTGTTTTATGTCTTCTCACATTATGCATGTGGAGGTTAGGAGATGACTTATAAAATTCAGTTCCTTTTTCCATCTGAGGCCTGGGAATTGAACTTACAGTTCAGGCTCTGTGGAAAGTACTCCACTGGCTGATGCATCTCAGTGCTTCATTTATCAGTGTATTTCAACTGGTCTACCTAAAGGGAGTTTTATGGATGTTTCAATTTGGCCACAGAGATAGTGATACTGACTGAATGGGTCATTGTGCCCATGTTTATTACGGATCATCTCTATTCCTCTCATGTTTCTGTTTAATAAGCTACCTATTATTCAGTAGGGTGATCATTTGTTTCTTAGACAGAAAAACTTAAATCATTGTCTTATGACATCTTAATGTTCATATATGTTAGAAATAAATTTTGTTTTTATTTTTATTTTCTTATGAGAATGTCCCTCTGCATTCCTACAACCTACTTAATTTTCATGCAACATATTTACAGATATTTTCCTATAGAGTGTTTTGTCTTTCTGTACTTAGTGATATAAACATTGTGTAAATATCTTCTTTATTGCTGTGTTTATTTTGTGTATTTATTTTTTATATCTTTAATATTTATACATAAATGCTGGTATTATAGGTAAAAATGTCTATATCTGTGTATACTACTGTATTGAGTTTTTGATTCATATCACATTTATTATTGTTTTTGAGAAAATACTTTTGAAACCCTTTTTTAAATTTCCATCTCTTTATCCTTAGAGTTAATTATTTATGATATGTCTTTGTATGTTTACGCACATTTAAGTGTTGTGCCCATGGAGTTCAGAAAAGGGCATTGTATTAATAGGAGTTAGAATTGCAAGGGACTTGAATCCATGTACTTTGGGTGTTGGGGAATGATTCTAATAGAGGAGAAACAAGTATTTTTAATTGCTGAGTCATCTTTCAAAGTCCTCAAGTTGGTATTTCTTATTTGAGTGTAATTTTCGTTATTTTAGTATTTGCCTGTAGTAGATATACACACATGCATGTGCCCACAAACAGTGAATCATAAGTTTTCTAATCTGTCTAACTAGAATTGCTAGGAGGTACTATAATGAGAGGATTCTCCTGAAGAACATTACTGGGTTGGTTATCCTGCTTTTACCAGGTTAGGTGAAGAGAAGGGTTCAGTTGTCACAGATGTTCCTGGCTGAGGACTGCAGATACCTCATCCTTACCAGACATTCTGTTTCTCATTATGAAACATAAAATTGTGGCTCTGTCTCTCCATAGAGTTCTCTAGCTGTCACTGTTTTCTCACTACTTTGGGGATTAGCAGTTGACAAAATTATTTTCATATTGCTCTCTTGTCATTTTCTTCAAGAAGTGAGGGAAACCAACATGTCTTCAGATCCAACATTGATGAATAAACATGGACTAACTGAATCAGTTAGAAAGGTGACATATATCATCTTTAGTAAAATTTTAGGATTTCTGTCTTTAGATTAGAAGACCCTGAGATTAATGGCTCTTAATCTTACATATTGGGAAGAAGAAGGACTTTGTGATAGCAGCCAGACAATCTTATACAATATGTATCAATTGGGATAAAGGTTCTTGTTTATTTGTATGAATTTGTGCTTTGCTACTATATTTTGTTTATCAATCTAGTTTAATTGAGAAAGGTAACTAAGATCTGAGGAATAGAAGGTAAACGAGACCGTAGGGGAAGGACAAGAAACAGGAAGAAGGATGGAAAAAAGATAGAAGGGAGAGAAAGAATGAAGAAGGAAAAGGGTAAGATAGGAAGGAAGAAAAGGACAGGACAGAAGGATAGGAGAGAGGGAGAGTGTATGGAAAACAGAGATTGTCTAAATGGGTAATTGATCTTGCAATGCAAGTATGAAAACCAAATTTCAACTTCAGTTCCCACTACAAAGCCGGGCACAGTTGCCTGTACCTCTAGCTCCAGGTCTATGGTGAACATAGACAAGAGAATCAGTTGACTTACCCACCTGAAGCCTAGCTCCAGGTTCAGTAAGAGACTGTCTCAAAGTAATAAAGTGGAGAGTGACAAATCAGGCAGATGACGTTCTTCTCTGGCCTCTGTGAGCATGTCCTTTTGCATATCTATACATACATATACCACATTCACTTACATTCATATACACAGAGAGGGACAGAGAGGGAGAAAGAGAGGAAGAAGAAATGAAAAGAGAGAAGGAGAGAGGAAAGGACACAGACACATTCTAATTTGCACCATTTCACTGACTTCAAAATGTCACAACTCCTCTCTATGAAAAAGTGTAATTATAGTGGTTCTTTAAAATTAGCAGTAACTGTTTTATTTATAGAGTTAATAACTTTTAATAAAGAAAGAAACAAAGCCTGTTAGGTACATTTTTTAAAAAATGTAACTAGAATAAGAATACAAGTAAAAGAAGAACATTATGTCATATTTTAAAACTTCAAAATAATAAGCTGTCAGGCTATTAACATTGTTAGTAAATATTGAATGAGAAACTCCTGTCATCCAACTTTTACTCATTGAATAAATTTTCATCAGCAAAGGAAGGAAGGAGCTGAACAGTAAGATATTCTGCTGATTTTTCAGTACAGGGACTTTTGAACATTAAAGAATTTCTAGTTGAAATTGCAACAGTTAGAAATGGCTCTGGAAGGTACAGGAAATATCCATAGCTTTATAGAAATCCAGTGCAGTCCTTCAAACCCCACAGCTTGTGGTTCACCTGTCAATCAGCTGGAGTCTGAGATAAAGAGGGGATTTATAATGCCCTCATTGAGCTTGGCTGGCAGCAGCCAGCATATAAATCAAGGGAGCATTAGGGACAGTTCTGTTTACAACAATTAACTGGACTGAAACCCTGTCAGCAGTTCTTGTAGCCTGTCCTTTTTTTTGTACACATTCTGTAATATTCAGAACTTGCTTAAATATTATGAAATACTGAATACATCCCTCTGCTACCACTGATCCATATGATAAACAAGGATGCTGAGCTATAATCATGTGTCTTCATGCACCTGGAAGCTATCACTAACGACAGCCTGTGTGACAGGAACCAAGGGTTCTGCAGAAAGACGTGTTGGCAGAACTGTTTGCCAGGTTAAAGCATAAGTATTTTAATAGAAACTGCAATTAAGCAGTTAACCAGACATCCAGCTGACAATATTTAACAAAGCATTCATCTCCTAGTAATAGTAAAGACAGTCACTTGGTACTGATTCTTCAACAGTTGCTTGGCTAGCATAGGTTTTACATATTTTGTATGTATTGTGTACAGTTTGCATGAGTGTATGTGCCTGTGGACACCACAGGTTGATCCTCAGTGTATTCTTCAGTTGGTCTCCATCTTAATCTTTGAAACAAGGTTACATACTAAACGCTGTTAGACCAGAAATCTACTGAGCACTACATACTTGCCTGTGTCCACCTTCCCAGGGGTAGAATCACAGATTTTAGATAGGCGCTAGTGATTCCAACTCAGGTATTAAAATGCGTGAGCAACAAGCCTTTACCTAAAAAAGCCATCTCCTCAACATGATTTATACATTTTAAGATGTGTAACAGTAGAAGAAAATAAGACATGCTTTTAGTTATATAGCAATATCAAATATTAAAGTTGTAGCCTGGGGCTGAAGAAGTTAAGAATCTTTGCTATTTCTTAGTTAGGATTTCTACTACTGTTATAAAGATCATGACCAAATCAACCTGGGGAGTAAAGGATATATTTTATCTTAAAACTCTCATGTCATACTCCATAATGAAGGGAAGTCAGGGCAGAAACTCAAGGCAAGAACCTGGAAGTAGGAGCTGATGCAGAAGCCATGGTGGAGTGCTGCTTACTCGCTTGCTCTTCTTAGCTTGATTAGGTTGTGTTCTTATATATTTCAAGACCGCCTGCCAAAGGATAACAACACCTGCAACAGGATGGGCCCTCCTACAACTACTAACAATGAAAACACATGACAGATTTGTCTTCAATGAGAAGAGTTCTCAATTGTGGCTCCCTCTTCCCAAATAGCTGTGTCAAGGTGACAGAAACCAACAAGTACAGTTCTTTTCCAGATGACTGATTGAGGTTGCTCACACCAATACTGAGTAGATCATAAGTGTTGGTATCAGCCTGGAACTCAATGACTACACATCCAAGGAAACCGTCATACACTCTCAGAATCCACCTGGCTATCTCACCTTTACCTGGAAAAGGGCTACGTCACCGCTCATATAAATAGGCAGAACCCTCTACCTCTCTCTCTCTTCTCCCCGCCATTTCCTCCTCTTTCCTCTCCCCACCTTTGTCCTCCACCCTGAATGAACCCCTTTCCTCGTGGAACCATTCGGTCTGGTGTGGTCTGTTCTGAGCTGCGTGCCAAGGTCTAACAACAAGCACATTTTACTCCAACTTAAATAGACCTAATACCCTCTTCTGGCTCCTATGGGCATCTGCACACAAATGGCATTCATACACACATGCACATGTGTGCACACGCACAATTCTTTAGATAATGAATACTTCATTAGTATCTCTGGACATTGCTAATTATTGAATTTTCCTCACTTAAATAAATCTCTACAACTTAACCTTGCATGTATAGATGCTCTACCCGTATCTTGAATTTATTACATATTGCTTCAAAAATCTTCTAAATGGGGTGATCTAATGTCCTCTTTCTTCCTTCCATGTTGTACTCCTTACATTTTTACTTTAGCTTTCTAAATTTGCACTAATCACTTAACATACACAAACTAGATCATTTTCTGATTAATTATGAAATCAATTGGATCTCTAGATGTCTCAGTTTATTTAAGAATATAATTCTCTTCCTATCAAGAAATGATGAGCTAGTACAAAACAATTAGGTAATTCACAAAAATGAAGTTGAATATCAGTTTTGTTAGTTTACTGTTAGTTTTAAGTGTTTACTGCCATAGTTTATAGCTTATTCATTAATATATACCAAAAAATTCCACTTTGTAATTTTGCATAGCTTTACATACACATACATATATATGCATATATATTTGAATTTTTACATTTATGAAATAAAATAAGACTATATCCACACTCATCTCTCTCCTCCAGCTCATTCCATACTTTCCTCAATAGCTCTACCTTGCAACTTCATGTTTCTCCACTTCTTCCTCCTCTTCTGTGAGTAGTCTACTAAGTCCAATGTGTGTGTGTGTATGTGTATATATATATGTATATTTGCTTTCTTTAGAGAACCCTGACTGAGACAAGGTTGTTTGCACATGTTCTGCTACCATGAATAAGATCATAATGCACCTTTGTATAAAATTTTTTGTAGACAAATGTCCTCATTTTTAGGAATCTACTTAGGTGTAGAATTGCTAAATCTAGTTCTAGGAAGAAGTTATAAGCCTGGTGGTGGCTACAACATGTCCCATTGTCATCATGAACAGGGAAGAGTTCTAGAATGAGAATAAAACATGAATGCATCTGGGTAGATTTGTAATACTTATGTAAAGTCTGTCAATCAAGAAGTGAATAGCAATTACAGCATATGATTTGGGCAGTTTATTTGTTTGTTTGTTTGTTTGTTGTGGTGGTGGTTTTTTTTTTTTTTTTTTTTTTCAGTTTGGTACATGGGCCTATTTGAAGGATGAATGATTATAGCCTAGTATATTAATAGCAGTTTTGTAGATTGGTTAATACATAAATGATTAGGAATGAACGACATGAAGTAATTTTCAAAAATCTCATAATTCTATCTGATTCATTTCAGTAGTAGTTGTAGCTGCCTGCAGCCACAGACAAACTGGGTTCACCTGAAAGGGGAGCCGGAAATGAAAAAGGGAGATGGAGAGGCAAGAGAAGCATGAAGCCAAGACAAAGTTTTCTGATCAAGGCTCAAATTTTAATATTCATCTCTTCTATTTAAAGGGAAAGCCCCACCGAACCCATTCTTTGTTTCAACTGGAGATGGGTTGGAGAACCCACCCTTTGTTTCATCCAGATTATGTCTCAAGGCAAGTTCAGATGTACATGCAGCCAAGGTGGGTAACTCCACCTAGTTCCTATTACTAGGTCTATTGTGGTAAACAAGGTCTTTCTGGCTTGTTTAAGGCTGGGGGGAGGGCACAAGTAGTGAGTTTTACATGCACTTTAAGAGGATATGAAAGACTATAAAAGTAGAATGAAAATTAGAAGATGAAGTATGAAAGTCTCATTTTTTATATTCGTTTTTATTCAATATTTTGTTTATTTATATTTCAGATGCCATCTCTTTTCCCCTTTCTCCCCACCCATTAATCCCCTATTCCATCCCTCCGCCTTCCTTTTTCCCTTTATACTGTTTCAATTACATGCAAGCATTAAGGTCAGTTCTAGGTTAAGTAACTAGCAATACAATAGATGCAAATAGTCCAGGAATAAGGAAGACAACAAACCCAGATAATCAAAGAATATGCACAACAATAAACAGAGTCCTGTGATCACTTCTGTGATCACTATTTCTAAGGGCTTATCAGGATGATCAAATTTATCTGAACATACTTCCCTGTCCTAGCCCAAAGTCATTTTCATGCCTGAAGCCTACTTCTTTGTTCTAGCTTAAGATTTAGATTTCTGCCTATAATTACTTCTTTGTTCTAGTCTAAGATTTAGATTCCTGCCTGAAATTTCTTCTCTGTTCTAGCCTAGGATTTAGATTTCTGCCTGAAATTACTTCTTTGTTCCAGCCCAATGTTATATTTCTACTTGCAACAAGGCCCACTTTTTTTTAACTACTAGAATCTTGCTTGAAGATTTAAGTGTCTATATCATGAATATATAAAATTTTAGAATTTATACAATTCATAATTTTAGTTATGTAGTTTTAAATATTAACCTAAATTAAGAATTTAAAGTAAGATAAAATATTTCATTAATCTTTTAATTCATTATTAAATACATTCAAACATCAAAATAACCAAAGTAGAAAATCTTCTCATTTGGAAAATATAAAATTGAATTAAACCAAAATTGTGTTTTGACATATTTACAATGTTACTTTATTTTATTTTTATTATGTGTGTTTGTGTCTATGTGTAGGTTCTTGCACATGAGAGCAATGCCTGAAGAATATAGAAGAGCACATTTGTAGCTGCAGAGTGAATTACAGGAGCTTATAAAAGGCCCTGCATGGGTGCTGGGAACTGAACTTAGGTGCTATATAGGAGTAGTATGTTCTTTTAATATCTAAGCTATCTTTACAGCCCTATTTGTAAATCCAAATATATTTTAATACATCAGTAACTGTGATGTTTAATCTTATATGTCCACTCAATGACATAAAGAAATTTACTATGCTTTTCATCACCATGAAAGCAAATCTCTGGGTATGAGTGCATTGAATTATCAAGAACAGGTTAATGGAAGTGGGAAGGCCCACTGTAAATATAGACAGAATCATCTCATGGGTTAGGGTACCCAACAAATAAAAAGAAAAATTTAACTCTCCTTTTTTTCTGACTCTGGATACAATGTAGCCTACTGCTTCCTGCTCCTGCTACTCCTCCTTCCCTGACATGATGCCAAAATAAACCTTCTTCTCCTCAAGTTACTTTTGTCAATTATTTTGTTATGGCAATTAGAAGAGTTACTAATATAGTGATACGAATTTAGGATTAATTTCAGCATGCAGAAACATTACATACCAACTTGAAGTTTCAATATTAAAGTAAATGTAAATGAGAAATTTATTATCATAATCATTAAAAAAATAACAATTATGTCACAGGAATTTTTGAAGCCATCATAAGAGAAATGATAATATTTGAATACTATAGTCAATATATATATAATATATATATTATATTTTAACCCAAATAATAAATACTATACATTGCACTTAATGTTCTTTGGTAGTCCCTGTTTTAATCTCTTTAATTTTTCTACTGTTTATAGTTCTATAGAAAACCTAACATATAGTCAGGTTTTAAACAGCTCGTACCAGGTTATACAAAGTTATATTCAAATGAGATACTCTGTTCAGATAGTAATTTATTTTCTTTACATACCCAAGTAGTTTTCCCATACACTGAATTATAAAATATTGCTTCAAAGGAGTGGGAAAATATTAGTCATTTCCAAATTCCTATGATGAATGGCTGGAGTGACTTTCCCCGGGTCAGCACCTGTCCCAATAAGTTCCATTTAATTAGTTTGTGCTTATGAGTCTGAGAAAACAAACCCACATTCTCACTGACATTGAAAAATCTGGTTAATTAGCTAATTTCATATTTGCAAAATTAACATCTTACTTGACTAAAATAGCTCATTTTAAAATAAGGTAATTCACTTAAAAATGAAAAATTATCCATGGAAGAGCTCAGAGGAACACTTGATATATGATACTTTCTTTATCATTGCAGTTGCTCTGGCTTTTGAAAATAATAATTTCTAAAAAAAAAAAAAAAAAAAAAAAAAAACCCTCAGCCCAATGGTACCTTTTCCTTTTGCTCACTTTATGACAAAATCTGTATCACTTGTTTGAGATCAGAAGAGTCCTGGGCACTCTTGATAGCCACATGTTCTTCAGTAGTGGGCGGTTCCTATAAGTTTTTCCTGTGATGGTTTATCTTGATGTTCAGCTTCACTCTGTTTAGGGACACCTACAATATGGACGTCTCCATATGTCTGTGAGGGTGATCTGGAGAGGTTTGATCGAGGAGGAGGGACCTACTCTCAAATGTGGACAGCACAATCCCATAGTCTGGGGGCATGGGCAGAGTAAAAAGGAAAATGTGAGTCCCTGCTTCTTGCCGGTAGACACAGCTGTAGCATCTACCTCCAGTTCTAACCATGACAGCTAAAATGGCCATTTCTCACCATCAGGCCTACCCATCTCTTTAATCCAGAGTTCTTTTTCTTTTTCTTTTTTTTTATTTTTCTATTGGTTATTTTTCCAGTTTCCCTTTGGCAAACACCCCATGCCATCCCTCCTCCTCTTTGCCTCTCATAGGATAATTCCCAAGGCACCCACCCACTCCCAGTTCAGTGCTCTACCATTCCCCTATGCTGGGGCATCAAACCTTCACAGGATCAAGGGCCTCCCCTCCCATTGTTGTCAGATAAGGCAATCCTCTGCTATATATGTAGCTGGAGCCATGGAGAATTTAAAACAAAAAAAAAAAACAAACAAACAACAACAACAAAACCCAACAAAGCCCCCTATCCTTCCTTAAGTATCGTTTGCCATGTATTTTCAAAGAGAAATGAGACAAGAAACCACCACAGGTCCTCAGGTTTATTAGCAGCCAACATAATGAATATGAATATAATTAAATGCATTGTAGATTTTGCTCAGGAGTGACCACTTCATGTCTTTGTTTTGTTTTGATCTTTACTCAGTTAAGATTGAGCCCTTGACAGGAAGATTTCTGTGAGTTGAGGCCAGCCCCCGGTCTACAAATCTAATCCAGGACAACCATGGCTATTACAAAGAAAAACCCTGTGTTAAAAAATAAAAATTAAAAACAAACAAACAAACAAACAAACAAAAATAACCAAACAACAACAACAAAAGATTGGGCCTTTGAGTCATTATTTCTACCTGCACCTGCAACTACATGGTAACCATTCACTCAACTTATTAACTTCTTACAAAGCATTTCAGCTCTCTCCATGCGCCTTTCTACCCAGCTTATTTCACTGCAAATATCTCCATCATAGTTCACCTTAAACCCATTCTTTCTTCAGTTTTCACCAATACCCTTTTAAATGTTATCAATCTGTTTATGCTATCCATACTTGCAGCCTTCCCTTAACTCTGAAACCAAAGCATCTTTTTTTTTTTTTTTACATTTGTTACTCTGAAAAGACTTAAGTTCCATAGAAAACAAGCTTGTCTCAAAACACCTTCTTATTCTGTGGACATGTTAAACCTCAAACCTTTAAGATGTCTTACAGAATGATGGAACTAACTTACACACCATGCACTCCTGTTAAAAGAAAATCTCTAAGCACCGGACTTGAGATTCATAAGATGGATCCATTGTAATAGAAATTTAAAAACAGAAAGCAATAGTGGAAAGGCCTGGGATGTTCCTGAGCATCAATGCTAACCTCCAGAGTTCAAAGTCATTCTCGACTCCATTAGCGAGGAGACAGCGAACCTGGTTTAAGTGAGCTGGCCAGATGCTCAGCAGAGAGAGGAACTTGCTGAGAACTCTCAGAGCATTGCTGAGGAGGTCAGAGGACAACTTGCAAGGGTGGGTCCCTGGGATCTAACCCAGGTCTGCAGGCTTGGAGGCACGCACTGTTCCCTGCTGTGCAACCTATACGGACCTGAATATGTAGACTTCTGTAGCACATGGTGAAAATATTGCTTTATTTCCTTTGCAAATTCAGTCCCACAACTTTAAATAGCTATAAATATGACCGTACATGCTTATAGGCTTATTAGTTTTATTGACTTAATCTTCCTGTTCTGGAAAGGATTCTAACGTATTCCCACTGGGCTTATTTATTGTCCTTCTCGATCTAAGAGATATATTGTTAGGATTTTGTTTCCATCAGGGGTGCATAGATATTTTTGTTCTTAATCTTATTGGGCTGAATTGTAAATCTTGCTGAAACACTGTTATCATTTCAGCTTAATAGTAATGTACTTGATTTTTCTTTGTTTTAATAATGTCTATTCTGCTTTTGTTGATGTTAAAAATAGCCAACAGGTGGAATCAGATGGGGGTGGTAGATGCAGGGAGAGAATACTGGGAGAAACAAATAGAATTGGAAGGCTTTGGGGTGCTGTAGAAACCTAGTGCAGTGGAAATTCCGTGACATGGCAGTTATCCTAGCAAAATCTCCTAGTTACTGTGGAATACTGAACTGGCCATCCTCTACAACAAGTGAAGGCTCCTAGCAGTAGAACTGTGACATGAACAGAGGCACTAAACCTTTGACCTACAATCCAACCTTCTTGAAACATGTGCTGGGGTAATGGTGGCACAGAACATATGGAAGAGCGAATTGGTCCAACTTGAGGCCTGCAATTCAAGAGGAAATTCATGCATAGCACTGCCTGAATGACCAGGAACCAGAGGCTGGATATCCCTGAGACCCCAAGATAGAACAAAGCATGACTTCCAAGAAATAAAAAGTCAATGAAATGATTCCTAATATATTTTTCTATACTCATAGATTAGTGCCTAACCTAGCTTCCACCAGAGCAGTGTCATCCAGCAACTCATGACAACAGATGCAGAGACCCGTATCCAAACACTTAGCAGAACTAGAGGAATACCAACAGAAGAGGAAAAGGAAGAATTGGATGAGACAGAGGCATAGAGGACACCACGAGAACATTGCCCACACAATCATTTAGGCAGGACTCACAGGTGCTCACTTAGACTGAAGCAACAAACAGTATGGGTCTGTCCTGCGTCTTCTGCATATACCTTATCTTTGTGTATATTTTTGATCTTGTGGAACTCTTAACATGGCAGCAGGGGTGTCCCTGAGTCTTTTGCCTTGGTATATCCTTTTTCTGCTACTAGGTTGCCTCATCCAGTCTTAATATGAGTGTTTGTGTCTAGTCTTATTGTATCTTCTTAGGCCATGTTTGGTTAATATTCCTGAGAGGATATCTCATTTGTTAAAGGGACATGGAGGAGGAGAGGATCTGTAGGAGAAAGGAGGTGAAGGAAAGGATGGGAGGAGTTGGAGAGAGGGGAAGCTATGCTCAGGATGTAATGTATGAGAGAAGAATAAAAGAAAAATAAATAAATAGCTTAAAATATTCTTGCTCACAGTATTTATTAAAATTCTCTTGGTCACTTCTTTATTCCATTTGTATGTGTAATGGGGAAAAAATAAATATTCCATTTAAAAAGATATTGTTAGTTTCTGTTTTTTGCAGTCCTTAACAGTTACTTTAAGTTTTGCAATAGAGTTCTCTACAATTACTTAGACTGAATTATATGATAGCTTTCCTTGTCTTCTGGTGCTCATCATATCCATGTCTTCTTTTTAAAGATTTTATAATATAATATTGAATTCAAACTTTCAATGCATCATTCATGACAAATATGAATTACACTTGAAATTTAATTGAATCACCTGCTATGGAAAGTGGATCTATTACGATTATTCTTTCAATACAAAGGCTACAAGTTGGTGTGTTTAGAGGAGTATATTTCAGATATTTGATGGACATTGGGTACTTCATATTTATCTGTGAAGTTTAATATTTTACTACTTAATAATTGTTCATTATGTTATTTAAAACTCATCTTTAAAATTTTTTAAATTATGTGTGCATGACTGTGTGCCTATGAATGTGCCCCCTTCTCTCTCACCACATGGCATTTGTGTGTGCATGTATGTGTCGTGTGTGTGTGTGTGTGTGTGTGTGTGTGTGTGTGTATGTGTGAGTGTGTATGTAAAGAGTACCTAAAGAGTACAGAAGAGTGCATGTAAACTCCCCTGGACTTGTAGTTCCAAGGAATAGTGTGCTGTGCTAAATGAACAAATTGGATAAAATGGATTCTGCGAACCAAACTCAAGTCTTCTGCAAGAATAATACATGCTTTTACCCACTGAACCATTTCTAAGCTCTTATTTACTCAATGTGATTGAAATGCATTATTTGTTCCATGACTTCTTTTTTTTTTTCTTTTTTTTTTTTTTTTTGGTTTTCGAGACAGGTTTCTCTGTATAGCCTGGCTGTCTGGAACTCACTTGGTAGACCAGCTGGCCTCGAACTCAGAAATCCTGCTCTGCCTCCCAAGTGCTGGATTAAAGGCGTGCGCACACCCGCTCCTGACTTTCAAATAAGTTTAGGCCTATTTTCTGCAACAATGTCTCTATCTCTGTGCAAGAGATAAAATCAAAATATTTACCCAGAGATAAAAACATTAGTGAATCATCAAATAGTGGCAACATTATATCAATTGTTGGACATTTAAATTATGTTTCATAACTTTCATTGGTTATATCAGAAATTTATCAGATGTTTCATTTGGTTTCTGCCTTAAATCTTTCTCATGTCTCTTTGTGTACTCTGTATGTTTACTCCCAATAACCCATATGAGAGAGTTCTCTGTCTCTGTCTCTTCCTCTCTCTCTTTCTCTCTCTCTCTCTCTCTCCTTACTACTTACTTCCGTCTCTCTCAGTAGCCTTCACACATACACAAATATTTATTACTGGTCTATCTACACATCTCAAAAATATTAACCCAGAATTGCTCCTGTCTAAAGAAAATGCAGGGACAAAGTGTGGAGCAGAGACTGAAGGAAATGCCATCCAGAGACTGCCCCACCTAGATATCCATCCTACCTGTAGACACCAAATCCAGATGAAGAGAATAGACTTTTTTTGAGACCCCCTAGCATGTAGAGGCTGAAGCCAGGCCATCTGTGTTCCAGGAACTCCACAAAGAGTGGAACCTAGAATGTAGGTAATCTGGTTCTTAGGCTCTGGGTACCAAGGACAGGATAGCCACATGATAGATGATTAGATAAGATTAAATTCTTGAAAAATAAGTACACAGGGTGTTTTCCACATGATCCTTCCACTGTTTTTTTTTTTTTTTTTTTTTTATGATACTGTCAGTTGATGTTTTATGATTTGTTTTATGATTCCCCCTCATGGCTCTGGTTCTGTGGTTTTTCCCTTTATAAGCCCTTCTCCCTCAGGCCTCAAGGTCGATGCTCCTCTTGTGAGTCTTGGCCTCAGCCGACTGACATCCTGAAATAAAGCCTTATGCAGTTTGCAGCAAGTTCGGTCTCTAGAGTTTCTTGGTGGCCGTGAATTCCCACGACTTGAGCAAGGGTTCCCCTCGAGGGGGTCTTTCACAGATACTATTGCTGATGCCAAGAAGAGCCTGAAAGGAGCCTGGAATATCTGTCTCCTGAGAGACTCTGCCAGAGCTTCATCATTACAGATGTGGCTGCTCATAGCCAATCATCAGACTCAGCATGGGGATCTTAATGAGGACTTAGGGGAAGGACTGAAGGAGCTGGAGGGGTTTACAACCACATAGGAAGAACAATTTCAACCAACCAGACAATGGTTGGATGGGAACTTAGGTCCAAAACAGCTTCCCAGTCAATCCAGTGTCAGAGCACTCAGCAAGCTCACACAGGTCAGCATCATTCTTTGTCCAGGCAGCAGCATGTCTCACCAATGCTCTGGCAGCCACCATGCTCCTTCAGCATCCTGCAGAAAAAACACAAACATGCCCTCTTCCCCATATTAAATACCTGATTGGATCATGCCTTATGCCGGTATTAAATTCTTCCCTTTCACCTCTACATAAGTATGCCTAATTGTAGCTGCTATACACACTCAGCAGAAAGTTCCTTGGCATCCAATTTTTTTTTAAACTTTAAAAAAAAAGAACATGATTTAAATAAATTTGTGGTATACGAGGATATATCTCCCCCATTTTTATTATGTGAAGATAATATTTTAAATTTCCATGGTCCCCTTCCACAGTTCCTTGTACCTTGACAATTATTAGGAATCCCCATAATATGGGTAATGTTAAATGCTGCCAAAAACTCTCAAATGTTCAACTGTGATAACCAATTCCACTATCTGGTTTTTGTTTGTTTGTCTTTCCTTTTTGTTTTAGTTTTTTATTATTTTGGATACTTTATTTATCTACATTTCAGATGTTATTCCCTTTCCCCATACCCCACAAACCCTTATTCCATCCATCGTGCATTTTGATGTTAATTTCTGCACTTTGGGAGGGCCTGTGTGGTGTTTTTCTTCTGCAGCAACTAGACCTAGTTCCAGAAAGGTACAGAGGCAAATCTAGATTTATGTGATGTGCCCCTCAAAGACCGTGGGTGTTTGAAGCATGGAAATAGTGTGGTAGTGACCCCAGTGAGAACTTAGAGAGCTGGGTGGTGAGATTCTGGAGCTCTGGACTTCCAGCCAGTGTTAGCTACAATGGGAGCTTGGCTGGCATGGTGCCTGGGAGCTGACAGATGTTCTTTTCTAATACCTCCCACTACAAAGTACATTGATAACCTCACTATTTCTATAACATTTATAGAAAGCTCTCCAAACTTTGCTTTATACAACCTCTCAATCAGTCTTTGTCCTCTACTTAACCTAATATATTCCTAGTTTATTATTTTATTGATTCAAAGACACATATTTATCCTCTCTGTGCCAACCTAAATGTATAAGGTGATTATTAGGTTTGGTATTTGATTCAATGTAGATCACTCCTGTAGTACACATTGTATATCATTACACTCCATTAAGTTTTTTAGTTTAAATCATATGATTCCAGGTGGCGCTGTTAATTTTATTGTGACATATTATCTTTTTTGATTATAAACAGTCATCTTTACCTGTCTCTGTTGATGGATCTTTGGTATTTCTTGCTTTTGGGTAGCAGGTGTGTACATCTGTGTGCTCTTTCATGCGAAATGCAAGCTCACATTCTACTAGAGACATAGCCTTTTGTTAGTCCTTGAGTGCAGAGATAACGCTCATCGGACATGTCAGTGACCTCCAGCATTCTGCCCATTTCTGTCTCTCACACACTAGGATTTTAAAGTGGGAATCACATTCAGGTCTTCTTCTTGCTTCACTGAGCACTTTACTGATTGAGTTATCTTCCAAGCCCTATTTCCAGATTTTGGCACTAATGAGTTATGCTGAGAAACAGTATTGCATGTCTGCAGTGGAAGTTTGCCTCTTAATGAAGGTAAAAACCACCTGAAAGTTCTGCCACATTGGTAAGAACAACAGGGGCATTTTCCAATTGTTTATCCTCATTATGAAATGAGAAAAAATGTCTCCATTTAATCTAGGTCAAAAGTCATAAACTTCTAGACACTGAAGCTAACAATTTCCTCAATTGTGCAATTAATTACCTTGCCCATGCCTCTGGGATTCCTTTTTGTTTGTTTCACCATAAACAACATTGGAAATATGAGTTATTAAATTCAGAATACTCACTGTGACTTGTTGTATGCATGGATTGCAGTTTGTTGCCATTGATTTTTAGACATTTCTGTTAAATATCAACTAATTTTCACAGATTTTTCCTATTATCCATTGGCATCCTTCCAAGTGTTTAAAAATGCTCTTATGAGCTTTGACACACATGTGCATGAGAGAGTTCTATGTCTATATCTATGGGGATTCTTGATTCATTGATTATTTATTGGTAATTGAACATGTGAAGAAATTGAATAGAATTGCCATTTTAAGGCACAATTAAAGATTGTTTTAAGAGTGTTGGAGAGTTAGATCATTGACTAAGAGGACTGACTGTCTTGGGTGACAACCTGAGGTCTCACTTCCCACATGAAATTGACAACTATCAATAGCTCCAGAGGATCTGCCTCCCCCAATCAGCTCCCATGGCCACCACATGCATGTGTTACACACACACACACACATACACACACATGAAAATTATTGATACTCAGAATATAAAAATATTAATATTTTAAAAAGGAAAACCTTTTAAAGAAAATTTCAGATGAACACATACAGATGTGTTTAAGTTAATTGATAGATACCTCAGGTAGAAGAGTTACAGAAATGTGAGAACAATATTGCTGTAGGCCTTAGATGTTATCTGACAGCATTCTTTGATCATGGTTTATGTAAACTAGCTGTCTGCCTAAAAGGTGCCATACTTTCTGCAATGATGTAAATTGACTTAACCCCTGACCTGTAAGCTAGCCACGATTAAATGCTCTGTAAAATAAGAGTTGCTGTGGTCAAGGTGTCTCTTTACTACAATAGAAACCTTAACAGAAACAAAGCCTTTTTAGTTGGTCATGTAAAACTTTAGCAGGAAAAGAATATCAACGTTAGAACTGATGCTGTCAGTGACAGGAAGAGATTTTCCTTGAGCATGTCAAAGAATATACCTAAGGATGCAACAAGTTTCGTGTGAAAGTTTATAAAATAATGTATCCCCTTAAAATACCCTCCTTACAGACAAGTTCTTTCAGGGAGTCATTATTTTCTTCTACCATTTAGATTTTTGGGATTGAGCTCATGCTATCAGATGTGAAAGCAAGGCCCTTGACTTGCTGGGCTTCTCTTTGGCCCAGTCATACTCGATCTTCCCTGATTCTGGTATTTGTCTCCCTCAGCACAGTTTAGGATCCCCTGAACATCCACATATGTGAAAATGACAGACACATGTGCTCCCTGGCACTGTGTTCACCTATTTTGAGATCAGATTCCAGATATTTGTGCCATAGTTAAAATGGGGTGTGTGTGTCTCTGTGTATGTGCATTCCTGCCTCTTCCTTGTCATTCTATCTTCTACCCCAATTTAACCATTTTTAGTTCCAGTATTCCTCTTTAACTTAATATTAAAGACATTTCAAAAAGTCATGTGAAAATTTAGCTAATTAAACTTCATAAAGTATATGCATGTGTATATATAAGAGTTAAGATAGGGTAACAATGACCTAAATAGGCACAACAGTCTAACAAATAAAATGCCCACTACCAGGAATTAGTTCCTTCTTTCAAATTTAATGGTCAGTATCCAACCTATTGGGGTGTCCTAGAGTATCAAAAATTACAGACAACTGTTGTCAGTAACCTACCAGAACTTGATGGTAATACCCTCTAATTGAAGATATAACAACATGAGTCATAGAAAATGAAGAAATAAAAGTAATACTCACCTGGAAGTTTCATATCTATTGGCTAGCTTTCATTATTTCAGAATGTACTGTGCATGCTGCTGGAGAAGAAAAGTAATAAATCAATAACATCCCATTGTGAAGCTTGAGAGCTACAATGCCATTATCTTTGAAAGCCATGCCTACTAGATCAATGATGGAGTGAACAAAATGGGAATTCCAACCATGTTCTGCTTGGATATAAGTCCTCCTCCATAAGATGAAGTCCATAGTTGACATCATTATTGAAGCCACTAACATATGACTAGAACAGTAATAGGTTCTATGAAAAAACCATGCTATTATTATTCTGCTAAATGGATAGAGTATTAAAAGTGACATGTGCATATGGGCAACAGCAATTCAACTCAAGTAGATTATATAAAAAAAGATAAAGGCCATGAAGGATAGAGTGGAAAGAGTTAAAACTAAGTCACAGGGGCTGAATACGATTAAAATAAATTGCATACATGTAGAAGTTGCCAAAGAACATTGTTTACTCAGGAAGAATAAAAAAGATAATGAGATTTGAAAGTCTAAAGACTTACTCGTTGTGGTTGGTTCAATCACTTCTAGTTATCGAGAAAAGAGTCATTCAACATATATTCTATAATACCCTGTTCTGGAATCTTGCTCTGACCACACCCTCTGTTCCCTAATTCTGATATTTTTCTTCAAATGCATTTAGAAAATGCATGCAGTATAGTGTGTAAGGTACACGGAATGTCTTAGGGAATAATACCTGTCACTCTCAAGCAGGAGAGTGGAAATGACGAAAGTTGACATTGTAGAAGTAAACACTCGGATAGGGTTAGAATGGACCCTGGTCAGAGAGGCTGTTGTGGAAGGAACACTAAACAAATGGGTGAAATTTGACAATGCTCAAAGGGACCACTGTGATGACCCCCAGGTTCAGATAGATGATACACTAATTCCTGAAGTGTTTCGGTATAGGCAGCTTTTTGGAGAAGTGGTTTTATGTCTAAGCGACTGACAGCACAATTCCATTAGTTTTTAAGAAATAGGTATGTGATTTGTTTTTATTGTTTAACAAAAATGTCCTTTATAAATAGTAGGATAGTACTGCTACCATCTTTGGGAAGTTTAGAAAGTCATGTTTCTACCCAGGGTCAAAGAAAGAGGTCATATCCCATTCATTTCACAAAAATGATGTAACAGAATAGATTAAAAAAAAATAAATAAGGAAAATAAAAACAAAAACTCTAAAAATATAATTATTAACACAGAGAAAACAACTTTTCCTTAATGGGGTTGCTCAGATGTCCACTGTCTCTTCTTTCTTCTCCCTGTCTAATCTGACTGCTGTCCTCTAGAAGTATTTTCCATCTGAAAACAGATTACTTTTACTGGGCAACCATGATACTGCCTATGTTAAAATACAACACTTATTACAAGGGGATGAGACAATTCATCCTGAAGCAGAATATAGGGATCATAGCTCAGGAACACAGATTAAGTTCACTTGAATTTCATTTTCTAGCATGTAACTATTTGATGAAATTTTTTTTATAGAATATGAACCAAAAAAAGTTATACATACAGATGTGTTTAAGTTAACTGATAGATACCTCAGGTAGAAGAGTTACAGAAAAGTGGGAACAATTTTGCTGTAGGCTTTAGATGTTATCTGATAGCATTCTTTGATCATGGTTTAGTAAACTAGCTGTCTGCCTAAAAGGTGCCATACTTTCTGCAATGATGCTAAATTGACTTAACCCCTGACCTGTAAGCTAGCCACAATTAAATGCTCTGTAAAATAAAGTTGCTTGTCACGGTGTCTCTTCACCACAATAGAAACCTTAACAGAAACAAAGCCTTTTTAGTTTGGTCATGTAAAAACTTTAGTTGTTTATTGAGGTTGGCTGAGATCTAAAACCTGATGAGTGATATATAAGATATATTAGTATAACATTAACTGTTTAAATTTTATCAAAAATCCATTAGGAAATGTCAGCAAAATGGAGTTTAAAGATGCTGTGGTAAAGAAAGATAAGATTTTGGACCAGGTCAAATACATCAATGAGATACCTTTTCTTTTGAGAAAAAGAAAAGAGAAGGGAAAAAAAGGTGGGAAGGAGTAGAGGAAGTCTCCATCATCAATATCAAGTGTTAAGTACATTCAGTTTCCTCACCATTGATAGAAGTTCCCAGAAATATAATTACATGCACATCTACAAAGCTGATTAGCTCATCATAATTTAATTGATTATTGAGAGTTGAAATTTTGTAGGTTTATAGACAATTAATATGAGCTATAAGTTTCCCAAATAGTCACTCTTGCTTACCTGTCTATATGATCTAACTTCTCTATTATGCAAATCAATTGAACTCTAGCTTCCACTAACATTAAATCTAAGAATATTTCCTGTAACATTAATTTTTTTCAAATTTCATATTTAATGGTGGCTCTTAAATGTTTTAACCTCCCTTGTGGCCCACTACTCACCAGAGGTAGTGGAAAAGAAAGGATACAGGGGAAGTGGACCTGTTTTTAGAAAGGTTCTTTGGAGCAATTCCCGTCTGTGTTGTCTAGTAATCTGCAGTTGAGTCACAGGTTAGCAGGTAGCAGCAGCTTCATCCACTCACAAACACTTTATGGATACCTCAGCAATCCAGTTCAGATGAGTCGAGTTATCAATACCAGTGGGTGACATGACCTAGCAGAGATAGTCAGGCTTCAGCCTTGGCTCAAGTCAGCAGGAGGACCCACCAGGAACACCAAGAGAAGTTCTCAGTTGTGCCTCTCTCAGGGAAGCAAAGATCAGTGAAGACAAGAGACCCACAAGGGCTAGTTGTACCAACAAGCCAAGCTTTGTTTCTGTCACTCTGTGGAGTCTATTTATACCCTCCCAACATCACTGTGTCCTCAACATGCCTTGCCTCAGTACAGGTCTTTCCTGGCACTTGTATCCAATCAGTCAGAGTCCGAGGAGTCCCAACAAACCGAGCTCAACTATGCAATGTAAGATGGACCAATACATGTATGTTGTTAGCAAAGAATTCTCATTGTGTGTCCTTTCACATGTTTGCTTTAGCAGAACATCCTTTTTGCTGGGTCTGCTTCAGTGAAACATTCCTTCACATGTCTGCCTTAGCCTTTCACCTGTGTCTGCCCCAGCAAAACACCACCATCCAACACAACTGACTCTCCAAAGAACCCTTAAAGTTTCTACTTCAATTTCCCCATCTCATCTAAGTTCTACAACAGAGATTCCTATACTTTGCTGTTAACTATTAACTTGAGGTTTCCATTCATGAATTTAAAAAGTGTCTGAGTTATATTATTTGTTATGCTACTATTAAAACTTCATGAAACTGTTACTATATTGGATTATATTTATGGTAATGTTAATCTTTGTTCTAGGGTCATGCGTATTTGCTCACTCTAGAGTTAGCTATTTCTTATTCCCTTTATGTGAAAGCTGTGTTTTAAGTGTTGTCATTGCATGCTTGGAAAAGTGAAAACTGGACTCAATAGCAGACAACAAGACAAAGAACTGAAAAGAATCCAGAATCTTTAAAAAACTGAATTGATTTATACATTGCTTGCACCAGCTAAAACATTAAAGGGAACTTTATAGAAAGACTTGAGTATATAGCTTCATATACAGGAAACTAGCTGAGGATTGGACTCCCTTCTGTTGTGAGGCCATTGCTTTTGCTGAGGAGAAGCTTTATTTAGTGGTGCAACTGCTTTTAAATTACCCATAATCCTGTAAGTTATACCATATTCATTCATTAGGAGATTCTAATAAACCCATCTGTTCACCAAGCTGCAGTTGGATACAATTGTTGCTTTGTTCTGTCAGCATTCTAACTATAGTGAAGAGATTGATCTTCACTTCTCCTTAGAAAAAATATAGAACACAATTTATTTTTGAAAATCTGTGACAGCAAACTATAATGGAGGTAATATATCATATCTAAAAGAACTAAGAGATTGGGTAACTTAAAACCAAAGCATTTTTGGCTTAGGAATGGCAGCCTAGAGTTTCAGAAATTAATAGCATGATTTAGGGAATTCTATATGATTAGTGGGCCCTCTAGACCAAACCATCCCTTCTGGTTACTAGTTACTACTTATATTCCTATCATATAGAGGTTTAAGGAGATTCCAGGGACAAGAAAGGTGACTTATCAATTAAGAGTTCTTGCAGTTGTTGCCAAGAGCATGAGTTTTGTTATAGTACTTATTTGTCCGATGCTGGTAACTGATACCTGCTTGTAATGTCAGCTCCAGGGAATTTGACACTCTGGGAATACCTGAACTCATATGCATACTTACACACACACACACACACACACACACACACACACACACAAACTTGTGAGTTATTTACACCAGACTATTAAAAGAAGACAACTTGAAGACAGATAATAAGACAAAAGGAAGTTTTTACTAGCCAGCTGAGAACTAAGCTGGACATCTGGACCCAGTCCAGTCCCTAAGCTTTCTAAGGGTGAGCTTTAAAGCACAAAAATCACATTTGGGGCTTACACACCCCAGTTACCCAGAAATCCAGAAATAGAACAAACAACAGAAGCCAAAAAGCAAGGTTAGTACATTTAGGGACTTTGATAGATTAGGTCTTTGTTCACATTTTGGCTGGTGGTTGTTGTCTATGTGCTGTGTTCCAAGGCCTGAATGGTACTTCCATAATGGTGTCAGTTGTGCTAATGTCTGGGAGGGGCTACACCACACAGACACACACACACACACATACACAACAGACACACACACACACACACACACACCACAACACAAACAACACACACCCCTGAAAGAACAGTAACAATATTGGTCTGCCAAGGGAAGCTTAAGTTGAGTAAGATTTATATTTACATACCTTAATTTACTTGCCAGACTGATTCAGTTCACAGGCTTCAAATGAGAAAGCAATTGACAGTAATGTGAGACCTCTATGCCATATCTCCTTTACTGGTAACTCTAAATGTCCCCAGCATGCCTCGAATTGAACAGAGCCTATTTACAAAGAAACTGGGCTTTTAAGGAAAATAAAATTGCGGGATATTTAGAAGATCATTAGACAGTAGCAATATGTCAACTCTATTCTTGGGAAATTCAGAACATGTCTTTAATAGTGCATCACTGAAAGTAGAAAGTTACGAAGGTTGACTATAAAAGGCCTTGTTGTTGCTGACATCTCACAGAGACTCCAGAGAGTCTGTGAACAAGCTGCAGTTACACTCCCCAAAACGAAATATTCATCAGATGAATAACTGTACTTCCCACGCAAAAAATGTTTCTTAAAGCTTTGGTAAATGCATTATGCTACAGCCTCTTTCTTTGGCAAAATTGGATTCATTCAATGACCCTTGATTAAATCAAATGCACAATTCCTGCCTCCTTCAAGCTTTGGATGCATTCTTCTAGATTTTATGGAGGAATTTCTGGCATTTTTAGCCTTGGGATTGGCATCTGACACTCCGGTTGAATGCCCGTGACCCCTTCTTGTTTTCTGTAGTAAGAGCTGTTTTGGGAGATGCTTTACTATGGGCAACTGAGCCTTTTTAGATTGGTTCCCTAACACATAGAAAATTACAGAAGTCAATGAAGATCTCCAAAATTTTTTCCTCTGAAATTATTTTATTTATTTATTTACTTATTTATGTGTTTTATTGTTGAACTGTTCTGATCATGGAAAAAGAACAAAGCTCTCAGATGAATTAATCATGGATAATTGTTGAAAGAGATAATTTAGAACAGTGGCTTCCAATCTGGCTTGTTCTTAATCAGCCACCATCTTCCCGACAAGCCACTGCTTGATAAAAAGGCAGAAATCATCACAACCCCAATATGAAATGCTCAGAAAATTCCTGTGTCCTTCAGAACGCCGTTCACTCTGGAGTACCAACTGATACAGGATTCCTCATAGTCCCAACATTGTGGACTCTGTTAGACTGAACATCCTGCTATCAAAAGGGTAAAATATGAAAACCTCAAAGGAATCACATCTGATTAGGAAGTAACAACATATCTAGATAATTTCTCTTACTTCTTCGTTTATAAAAAGATGTATGTACATGTGTAGGTGTGTATGTATATATACCATGAATATATGTGGTTTGTCTGCATGTACATTTGTACACTACAACAAGATACTGGATCCCTTGGACTACAGTTACAGACAGTAGGGAGCCATAATGTGGGTGCTGACAATTGAACTCAGGACCTCTGGAAAAACAGTGTTGTTAACCCCTGAGACATCGCACTAGTCTCCTCTCTTACTACTTCTATTGAACATAATAATATTTCAAGATGTCATCAAAAAACAAAAGCAATATTGAAACATGAAAATTACAAAGAGAAGCAACTTATTTTAAATTAATTTTATTGAATATTTATTTACATTTCAGATGTTATATACCCTTTTCCCATTTTCACGAACTCCCAGAAAGCCCCTGTCCCATCCCCCATCCTCCTGCTTCTATGATGATGTGCCCTCATTCACCCACCCACCCATCCACCCACCCACCCACCCACTCCCACCTCCCTGCCTATGAATTCTCCCACACTGGGGCATCCAGCCTACACAAGACCAAAGACTTCCTCTCCCACCTATGCCCAACAAGGCTATCCTCCCCTACATATACAGCTGGAGCCATGGGTCCCTCCCTATGTGCTCCCAGGCTGGTGGTTTAAAGACCCTGGGAGCTCTTTTTTGTTGGTATTGTTGCTCTCCCCATGAGGCAACAAACCTCTTCTGCTCCTTCAATCTTCTCTGTAACTTCTCTATTGGGAACCCCATGATCAGCTCAATGGTTAGCTGTGAGCATGTTCCTCTGTATAGTCAGGCTATGGCAGATCTCTAAAACACTGCTGTATCAGGCTTCTATCAGTATGCACTTTCTGGCATTTACATCAGCTTCTGCCTTTGGTGACTGCACATGGGATAGATATTCAGGTAGAGCTTTCTGCGGACAGCCCCTCCTTTAAGTTTCTGTCCCACACTTTGTCTCCATATTTGCTCCCATAAGTATTTTGTTACTCCTAAGAAGGAACGAAACACCAATACTTTGGTCTTTCTTCTTCATGAGCTTCATGTGGTCTGTGAGTTGTATGTTTTGTATTGCGAGTTTTTGGGATAATATCCAATTATCAGTGAGTGTATACCATGTGTGGTCTTTTGTGATTAGGTTACCTCACTCAGATTGATATTTTCTAGTTCCATCCCTTTGCCTAAGCATTTCATGCATTCATTGTTTTTAATAGCTGATTAGTACTCCATTGTGTTAATTTATCACATATTCTGTATCCATTCCTCTGTTGAAGGACATCTGGGTTCTTTCCAGCTTCTGGCTATTATAAAAAAGGCTGCTATAAACATAGTGGAACATGTGTCCTTGTTATATGTTGGAGTATCTTCTGGGTATATGCCCAGGAGTGGTATAGCTGGATCCTCAGGTAATGGTATGTCCTATTTTCTGAGGAACCACCAGACTAATTTCTAGAGTGGTTATATCAGCTTGCAATCCCACCAACAATGGAGGAGTGTTCCTCTTACTCCACATCTTTGACAGCATCTCCTATCACCTGAGATTTGGGATCTTAACCATTCTGACTGCGTTAGAATCTCAGGGTTGTCTTGATTTGCATTTCCTGGATGACTAAGGATGTTGAACATTTCTTTAGGTGCTTCTCGGCCATTTAAGTTTCCTCATTTGAAAATTCTTTGTTCAGCTCTGTACTCCATTTTCTAATAGGGTTATTTGTTGTCTGGAGTCTAATTTCTTGAGTTCTTTGTATATATTAGATATTAGCCCTCTATCAGATGTAGGATTGGTAAAGATCTTTTCCCAATCTTTTGGTTGCTGTTTTGTCTATTGACAGTGTTCTTTGCTTTACAGAACCTTTGCAATTTTATGAGGTCCCATCTGTCAATTCTTGTTCTTAGAGCATAAGCCATTGGTGTTCTGTTCAGAACTTTTTTGCCTGTGCCTAAGTATTTGAGACTATTTCCCACCTTCTCTTCTATTAATTTCATTGTATGGGGTTTTATGTGAAGGTTCTTTATCTACTTGGACTTGAGCTTTCTACAAGGAGATAAGAATATATCGATTTGCATTCTTCTACATTCTGATCTCCAGTTGATCCAGCACTATTTGTTGAAAATGCTGTCCTTTATTCACTGGACAATTTTAGCTCCTTTGTCAAAGATCAAGTGACCATAGGTGTGTGGGTTTATTTCTGGGTCTTCAATTCTATTCCATTGATCTTCCTGTCTGTCTCTGTACAGATACCATGCAGTTTTTATCACTATTGCTCTGTAGTACAGCTTTAGGTCAGGGATGGTGCAACTTTATTAACAGATGTTATTATAATCCATGCAGAAAAAAACTGAAAAAAAACCCACCAAATCTCTTAGAATGAATGAGCATATTTAGAGCATAGAGAGAATGTAACTTACATAAAATATGACAGTTATTGTCAAATTCCTCTTTCCTTTGAGAGTATTGTGATATATGACTTGAAAACAAATCTTTGCCTTCCTACATGTTGGCAAGCAGAAATTTTAAATGTGATCATGTGGGGTCAGAGATAAGGCTCATCAATTTAGACCATGCCCTGCTCTTGCAAAGGCCTTCAATTTGGTTTCTAGCATCCACTGCAGTCACTCACAATCACCTGTAACTGTAGCTCTAAGGAATATAACTCCCTCTTGGACTTCACAGGTATTACTCTCATCATATATTCCCTTACTCACAAATATATGTGATCAATACCCAAATCTCTAAAATTCACTTGAAAAACTAATGATGTATTAATAATAACAGGAATTCACAGCATGGTATGTTCCAACCTGTTCATGATCCATGTAGACTAAAGTCTAGCAATAGCATGATTCCAATTTCGTGTGTGTGGTGACAAAGCTCTAGGCTACAGCCAAGGGCAGGATGAGTTTCATTAATCTAGCAGAACTCTCTGACCATCCCAAAACTCTCTGCCCTGTGTGTTCCCCATTGATTAAGGAAAATATGGGCTATGTATTCAAACTTTTCAAGAGTTAACACAGCAGAAAGAGATTAGGAAACTAATATATACAGGCAAAACAAGGAGAAAGACTACACACAAAGATCTGAGAAATCTCAAGCTTCCAACTGAGGTGATTGTCAAAGTCTTTCTTTGCAAAGGGCTGGTACACAGCAACTAGGCAGGCAGTTGTTCAAGATCTCAAAAAATAAAACACAGTGTTTTAATTTAATTACTAATTAATGTGATTAATTGTTGAGTTATGCTATTTAAATGATTCTAGATAATAGAAAGCATCGTTTGCTGTTTTAATTATTTATTATTCCAACATTTGAGACAACATAGAGAACAGCAACAACATTGTTAAAGATAATAAAATAGAACCAAAGTATGTTAGTAAGACTTGGGAGGCTTGAAATTTTACTAGTAAATTAAATTATGTCTCTAAGAATTAATTTTTATTAAAATGTTTTTATTTCATATACATTACATTTTATAGAAATACTGCTCCATGAATAGTACAGAAAATGTCAATTCTTGCCTTGATAGCAGTTTCAAATTCAGTAATATTTATTTCAATTCTTCTATAAAAATATGGGAATAAGTACAGAATACAAAATATAATTTTGATGGTTTTTATAGCAAGAAATGTCACTGATTCATTTATTGAGCGGAAATTTTTAATAGAAACATTAATATAAATTTGTGCTAAATGATTTAAAGGTATCTAAATTATCTAATTAGAACCACTGTATCAAATATAAAAGTGGATGTTTTCAACATTTTTAAATAATTACATCAAATTTAAAATATATTTATACTTATTGAGAATTATTTTTGAATAAACACAGAAATGTGATATGTGATGATTTATGACTGTTTTAGAAAATACTATATGTATACAGAAAGAATGTAGTGGCAAACAACTATCTACTACAGCCTTAAGATTATAGATGATTAAGGGACAGTGCAATACATAAAAATAGTAATAAAATACAAGAGGATTTTAGCAGTGTTTGCAATGTGTATAGCAGAACAAAGTTGTTATTGTTAATATTCTGTCAAACTCCACCTCCATAGTTACCTGGCAACGGCCAGGTATGCTCCTCCCTACAGTTATAAAAGGGGCTGTCTGGCCCCTCCTCTTTCTCTTGCTCCTGTGATTCACGTGTGCCTGCAGGTTCTCTCTGTCCCTTTCCCCCCTCCCTTCCCTCTCTCTCCACGTGGTCATGGCCGGCCTCCACCTCCACCTCTCTCTCTGCTCTCCCTCTCCTCTTGCTCTCTTCCCTCCGCCTAAATAAATATTCCCCTCGTGGAATGGCCTGGCATTATCTGTTCCAAGCTCCTGCGCACAGATATCAACAGATACTATTATTTATAAAAATATGTACAAATTTATGAAATAGTAAATGGTAAAAAAGAGTAAAATTTACTGCCAAATGCATGAGGATACCTACAGAAGCCAAAGGCATCAGAACTCCTAGATTTTTATTTACAAGTGTTTGTGAGCCTCTCAACATGGGTGCTGGGACCAGTTTCAAGTTCTCTTAACTGCTAAGCCAACACTGCTCTTTGAATATCATTTTATTTCATTACGATATTCAGCGGCACTCCCAAACCATTTTCTAATGCACAATAATAACTTGGTAATATTAACTGGTAAGAATATATAGTATTTCATCAAATAATTAGTACCTGATTGATGACAAAATTAGCACAGATGAATTGTTTCAAGTGTCCTTGCCTTTGTTAGTATGTAGTATATGTCTGTGTTTGTTTTGTGTGATAATGCACATTTGCACTCAGACACATGTGAGGTGGACAGAGGCTGACATTGATATATTTCTTTATAGTTCTCTATGTATTAGTGGGGGGGGGGGGACGCGGGGCAGACAAGGTCTCTAAATGAAGCTAAATCTCACCAGCTATTTACTTTGCTTGTCCAATGAGTTCCAGACTCACTCCTGTCACTGGGCCTCTACGCTACAGCTTTGTGGTTATAACTTTTGCATCTGTAAAAGTAACTTTCATTTCTCTGATGTAATTGTCCTCTTGAATGCTTACTTTTGAATAAGTTCATTCTTTCTAGCACTTTTTGAATTCTGGCTGCATGGTTCCAACTCAGCTGTTCTGGCTTAAATTCTTCTTCTAGCTGATTGATTCAAACTGACTTCTCTCAGTTTCTGCTTACCTAACTGAAAGACATGAACTCAACTTTACTGCGTTGACTCTCAACTTACTGACTCATTTGAACTGACTAGCTAGAAGCTAGAAATCTGCACACTCCCAATTTCTGGTTCTTGGATTAAAGGCATGTACTCCTGGACTAAGCCTTTCTTTATCTGAAAATTACTCTAAGGCTGGCTTTGAACTCAGAGGTCTGCTTGCTCCATCTCCTGGGATTAAAGAATTATCTGTTTTCCAGTTGGATCACATGGACCTAGAAGGTCTTTGGATGTGATTCCTTGCCAATGAAGCTATGTTGTGGGATTAAAATTCCTCTACAGATATTGATAGATGCTGGTGATCTGACTTCATGTCCTATACTCGAATATTAAGTACTTTACCAACTGAATCTTCTAAACATTTAAAGATCTTCGTCAATGACTTTCTAATATGAAATTAAATTAGGATTGTTACAGTACTCTCTGGGCCAGGGAATACAGTAAGGAGTGATTTGAAATACATTCAGAAAGTGATACCTAGTTTTTTTGTTTTGTTTTGTTTTTTCGTGACAGTGTTTTTCTGTGTAGCCGGGCTGTCCTGGAGCTCACTCTGTAGACCAGGCTGGCCTCGAACTCAGAAATCAGCCTGCCTCTGCCTCCCAAGTACTGAGATTAAAGGCCTGCACCACTACCGCCCGGCTTTTTTTTTTTTTTTTTTTCCCCACTGAAGAACAGTGGAATCGAACTTGGGACAGACAAATCGCTCGGGAGACAGAGTGCGAACACTACAGCGGTGTGCCACCACGGGACGGCTGCTTTATGATTAGTATACTGATTACATCTGATCTATGAAATGGCCACTGACATTTCTATTTTGTACATACTATATTAACTTTAAAAAGAAAGTATATAAACCCAATGCATGCCACTAATGTTTCTATTTCTTAAATTGCCTATTTTATGTATTTGATTTACTGTGGCATTTAAGTCATTGAAATCTCTGGTATTGACTCTCATTTTCAGTCCCTCACAATTGTGACAATTAACCTAGTTGACCCACCTTGTGGAATGTTTGGTTCAGCCTTAACCTTGGGCTCTGAACAGTTTTTCACCATGACAGTTGCACGTTTCATGTTTGGAAAAAGCTGCATTTTAGTTCTTTGCAGTGAGAATTTACACGTAATTATATATAATGTGGTGACATTGTAATTTAATTAGAAAGCACACTAATGCAGGATATATGAGATTTAGGATTAGAAAAGTAGTAATCAAGCCAGGCTACAAATAAAAGCCACAGTTGGTGCTAAAATCACAGGATGCTGTATTGAATAGTAGAATTTCTTCCCTCTTAGCAAAGCTCCACATTCTTTTTTTTCTGGATAGACTTCCTACACAGTACAAAATGTCATCAGAATATTTATCCCCTTTTCATAGGAAGATTTTGATTTCCCCAAAAATCTCACTGTACTAATTTTATTTCTTTCCCTTTTTTCTAATAATTGACATTTTAAATCATGATACTTGTAATAGATTTAGGTTTCATCTTCACCATATTGATGATTCTGTGACAGTGGATCTTCATTCTGGATACTGGAAGTTTTGAATAGCACAATGATACATCACTGGCACTCACTTAGCATATGTACATATGTAAAGGAAGATGTAATATACATAACTGATTACCTTAAATGATCCTATTCTGCTTGCAATGCAAATCAACGTGTGCACATCATTAAACTGGCATCTAAACTTTAATATATATTGTGTATATATATATAATATATACTTATATATATACTATAAAATATACATAGATATATATATATAATTTATAAACTTAATATATAAACTTTAATATATATAAACTTTTAATATACATATATATTACATATAGTGATAGGTAAATATATCTTTTAAATATATATATATATATATTGATAGTGATAGACTTGATAGATAGATTGATAGATAGATAGATAGATAGATAGATGATAGATGATAGATGCTAATGTTATGTAGTGTGTGTGTGTGTGTGTGTGTGTGTGCGCGCGCTCATGCATGTGTGTAGCCACTGCATTCCACAACATACATGTGGTGCTCAGAGACAACTTTCTAGTAGTTACTTCTGTCTTTCCACCGTATGGGTTATGGAGATTGAACTCAAAGCTTGATGCTTGAAAGCAAGTGTCTTTATCCAAAGAGCCACTCCACTGACCCACATAGCTGTCTTTAATTTTCTTCTGGTTTTAGAAGAGGATCTCATATTTTAACCTAGGCCAGCCTGAAATATAGACCATGACCTAGGTTGACCCCAAAGTCAAAGCAAGCCTTCTATCTTAGTCTGCCAAAGTTTTAGAATATAGACATATACCACTATGTGTTCTCTAAATATTTCTTTTATTTTTTTTGTTTGTATATATTCTTCATGTGTTTACTCGTGTGTGTGTGTTTGTAGATAAGGACAGCAATAAGTAAGGACCAGAGAAGGATATAAATTATCCTCTATTGCTCTCTGCCTTGTTTTCTTGAGACAGAGTCTCTTATTAAACCTAGAACTCAGTTGGTTTTGACTGGACTTGCAACCAGCAAACCCCAGTGATCTTCATATCTTCACCCTGTCCTTTTCCATACAATAGTACAGGTAGCCAATCTCACTCCAGTATTCTTAAGCAAGTGTCCTGATTACCTTTTGTAGCCCTTCATTCCTGTGCAACAAGGGAACTTACTAAGTCATCACCCTAGCCTTTACATATTTTCTTAAAGAGGAACATTAAATAAATGTTACATCTGCAGTCTTATAATGCTTCATTCCTACTGCATAAAATTTACATTATTCTCTTACAGAGAGTTGTGGTGAAATGCTCCACCCACCCTCTTTGCCATTATATGGGCAATGGGACCCACCCCCTTTGCTACTCTATGGGCAGAGACAACCCACTCCTAAAATGTCTTATTATACCATTACAAATCAGGTGACACTGGAATAATGTTGAATTAATAAAAGGAAGATTAAGAGACTAAGGCAGTTATCATGAGCACAAGGGCATTAAAAATACAAAAGAAGATATCTGAGTCTAAAAAAATCTAGAAAGAAAATCCAAATGACTGGATGGTTTTGTAAAACTTAGAGAATTGCATATCCATAAATAAGAATGGATCTGATCTACTTGAATTTTGTAGAGCTAGCATGAGTGAAATTTGATGGCTTTTCAAATACACTTCTGATTATTCAATATTTCTTTCCGAGTAATGTGGTTTTTCCTGTAGAACTCATTTGAAAAGGATTCTATCATTCCCAGTTATTCCAATGAATTATTGTTCTGTCAGCTGGAGACTCGCAAATTCTCTTTTATATACTTTTCAAATCAGAGAAGTAACATCAAATCAGGGCTGCATATTTTCTCAATATTGATATGAAACTGGAAATATTTAAGTATTATTTAATAATAACTATGTAATTCTGTATTTTTCAAATATTTAATTTTATAAACTATTAATTTGTAAAGTATTAGATTTGGTAAGATGGCCATCTTTCATAAGAAATGAAACTCATTTTTCTGCCATGCCTAGTTTTAACATGATTTATTGTTTCATTATTTTTCTGTTGCCAAGCATATCTCTATTACTGAAAGTAAAAGAGATAAACTCTCAAAAAGAAATCAGGACTTTTTCCTGTCCCTTTAAGAGACTGGATGTTATTTCTTATTTAGAAATTTTGATAGACTTTAATTTGGGCTCACAGTGAGTATGCAACTCTAAACAATTTGGAATACATAGAAAGCAACTATACATATATCACCTTATCATACCCTAGTTTTTTCCTAATCCTATAATAAAACACCATAACCAAAAACAACTCAGAAGGAAATGATTTCTTTCATCTTCTAGGATTCAGTTCATCACCAAAGGAAGACAGGGCAGGAACTCAAGAAGGAATGGGGATCAGAAATCATGAAGGAACACTGCTTGCTGGCTGCCTAGCTTCCTCATACATTTCAAGGTCACCTATCCTAGTACTAGTGCCATACATAGTGGGCCGGGTCCTCCTATAATAATGATCAAACAAGGCCAGTTTGATCTAGGTATTCCTGACCTGAGGCTGTAGGCTTGTCTCTCAGGAGACTATACACTGCATAAAATTTACTATTAAAATTAACCAGTATGGAGCATCTACTGAAAGTGCAGATTCTGTCTCAATAGCTCTGGCTTGGGTTTGAAAGTGAATTTTCTAGGAACTAGGTGAGGCTTTCTTACCCATAGGCTTTATTTTTGTCTAAAAATAAATTATTGGACAAAGTATTTGCAAGTCAAATACCTTAGCTTGCCTTTCAGAATTATTAAAATGTGGATGCCAGAGACATACAGAACATCTTAAGACCCTAAACATAAGAGTATTAAATTGCAGTATTTTTCTGTATGCTTTTTGAATCTTCATTGATAGAACTGGCTGACCCACAGAGAAAATGTAGTGTCTATATATTTATCATAAAACCTGCAGCTTCCCTGGTTCCCAGCAGGTGTGCTCTCATTAGCACCTGTGATTTAAAAAGTCTGACTTTCTCTCAGCAAGATATACTTTTATTAATATACATTATATTATATGTCTCTCATTTTACAATGTTATAACTTGGAACTGAATCAATAACTCCTGGTATAGGACCTGCTTACTTCATAAACATGGACCAACAGGGTTGTGCATTATACTGGTGTTTTCTGTGTAATTATAGGAGGTTAAACATTAAGCAAAGTCTTATATGTTTGAACTCTCGATACATAGTTGATGGTGCTAGTGACGGTGTTCATGGAGATTAGGTGGTGGAACTGTGCTGGAGAAACCATGTCTTTGGGGGAGGCATATGACAGTCGATAGCCTGCCTGGTACTGACTCGCGAGCTCCTTTTTTGCTTCATGTGTACAAAGGAAGTGCAATCTCCTGATTTCTGCTCCTACTGCTTTGACACGCCTCGCCTATCAGTATGAAATACTATCTGGAATTATAAACCAAAATAAACCCTTTTCTTCCATAACTTACTACATATCAGGGTTTTATCACAGCAGCAGAAAGGTAACTAATACATCAATGGATGATGATGGTAAATGACCAACAAGATTTCTGTATGAAGTAAAATAACTTAATAAAAAAATAAAAGGAAATCTGCAAGAGTATACCTGATGGCTTCTCCTTTTGCAGAAGGACTTGATGGTTGCTGAGGGATCATTACTTTCCTCTGGGGATGTTGTTTCTGGTAGATTGCCTATCCACCATTGGGTAGCTCCCCACTGATTCCAACTAGACTGGGCTACTTTGAATCAGGAGGTTATTAATAACAAACAAACAAACAAACAAACAAGGCATGAAGTTGAGAAGGAGTTTGGGAAGCAAGACTTGAAGGAAGGTGGTGGTGAATAGATACAATGAAAATTCACTGTATAAGCATAGGATTTTCAAATAAAAATACTTATTTTCTAATATGACATAAGTGAGTTCAAATTTGTAACACGTTTTTATCTTCACGTTGTAAAAATTCCTCTTCAAACTTCAAAATATTAAGAATTTGTTGAGGAATGTTTGGCAAAGATATGAAGTTAAGCTCTTTCAGAAATCATAGGATGTCTCCAAATATTTCATCACTACCTCACAAGATTCACATAAATGACACTTGCATCTTGCCACAGCATCACCTCACTAACGACCAGAAGGGAACCTCCTACTCATAGATATAGTGATAGAATGAAATACGAAGAAAATAAGGATTGAATTAACAGTTGATCAAAGACTGATGGAATGATCTTTGCATAGTTTTATCTATAAATTGTATTACAAGAGTGGTTTTAAAAATAAATTGGTGTGTGTGTTGCTTCACCTTTTCTAATTTCTATTTCTATATATTTTTCTTTCTATATACATACTTTTTGGTCAAATCCATGAGCTATAAGAACTTCTGCTCTTTTCTGTTTGTAGTTTGAGTTATTGACTTTCATGCTACTTTGTCTCCTATGCTTAGAGTTCTTTGATAAATAGTTGTCACTTTGTGGAAATAATGCTTGAAAAGTACATTGTGCTTGGCCTTCCTAAGATAGGTTATTGTTATTTACAAATCTAAGTATCCTTAGGAGTGTTCCTTCTCTTGAAATTCTAAAAAATTCTGAACAAAGGCTTTGATAATTATGCTGTAGATGGACTAAGTTCTGTCTTGGGGGCTTTTTCCAGTTCTTTCTGAATGGTACACTATGGAAGTTGCCAGCTTCCACTGACATATTGAAGTTGTCTGACATGGTCTACAGGCTAATGGTTCTCTGACCTCCAGAAGGAGGCATGGTAAAAAATTCACATACTATCAGCTACAATTCTACCTTCAGTTAAAAATAAAACCAGCATGCCACTTGAGTGTGTAGCCAAGCTATCTCAAGAGCTCTTGATCTTGGGCTAACCCATGATTGAATTTTCAACTCTGAGAGAAGCTTTGAGGTAAAATATGCTCATTTTACATTCAAATAGATGCTATTCTGAGTTATATAGGATAAGTAATTGCTTCTCTCTTCTCTTTACTACTTAAGTGGTTTGTCATTTATCTTCTTGCTCAAGCATCAGCCTTCATGTGATGCATGGTGCAACCTCATGTCTTGTTCGGGAAGATATTCACAGCTTTTATCACTTCCTTAGGCAACCAGAGCATACTTTTTCTCTCCCATCCTTCAAATTTTCATAATATTGCTAATAAGCATGACGTAGGCCCTCTCCTTTTGTCCTAGAGTTCCATATACTTCTTTGTCTTTGGCAAATTTTGTGAAATTTCTATTTTTTTAGAATTATTTTCTAAGAACTATTTCACCTGACTTTTTGGACAAATAATATGAACTCCTCACATTGAAAGTTATTTATAAAGGAATTTATTCTACTCAAGTTGCTCCATTATGGTTTTTGAGTAAATAAGTTCTGAAAACAACCGCCCTGCTCTTTATGAGTTGAGAAAGGAATTTCCCACAAAAGCATACCTTTCAATTAAAATTAATTTCTGCCTCAGGGATACTTTTCTTAAAATGAATTCAACATCATGAAATGGATCATGTCTACTCTGTCTCCACAATAGATTTAGATAGATGGTCTTAGTAGCAGAATCTGTTTTTTTTAATTTGTTGTTATAAGCCAACATGAAATACACACTGAGTCTCTTGTAAAATATCGAGGTCTAAAATAGATTTTCTGACATTCAAGACTAAACTTTAACTATTGTTATCTGTTACCAGAAAGACCTTTCTCTAAAGAACTATAACAATTTGTACTTTTGTTGAGAACCAACTGGCTGTGAATACATGCATTCACTTCTAATTTGTTGTATGTCTATACATCTGTGTTGATTCCAACATCATCTTATTTTAAGAATTGTATCAACTAAGTACATTTGAACTTACTAAAGTACCTTCTTTTTGTTTCTTTTTAAAGATTTATTTGGTTATTTGACTATATATGGTTTTATGTTCATTTTCACAGTTTACAATTTGAGCTAAGTGATTTGAACTACTTACTAGGAACATTTTATTTATTATTTTGTTTTCATTTACAGCTATAGTTAATACTTAATTCAACACATCATTCATTCATATGAGATCCTCAAAGAAATGTTTCTTTTCTGCATGTTACTTTTGTGTGAGTGTGTGTGCATGCACACATGCGCATATGCTCATACTTGTAGATATTTGTAGAGGTCAGAAAATGGCACAGCATCCCCTGTAACTATAGTTTCACACAATTTTGAACCACTCAGAGATGCTAAAATGCAGCTTGGATGCTCAGAATGACTAAGAAGGACTCTCAGTCATAAAACATCCTCCCCAGCAAAGAAGCTCGTGTTTCCTACAAAGTCAACCATGGGCCAATATGCTCTATTGTTCTTGGAGACAGGAAAGGGGAAATACGATACTGTGTGCTCTACTTTCTACCACATAAAATGTCTTCAAGAATGCATTTGATATAAATCAAACCTTTATTTAATTAATTATACCAACAATTCTTTTAAGAATGCCCTTTTCCTATAATTTGAACTTCAATATAAGTGGGATCCATAAAGATGGATTAAAAACCTAGCCCTAGAGCAAAATTGCTGCTAACTCTCAAGAAATTAGATTGTGTCCTCAAGCTTTTGTCAATATCCCCAAGTAATTATTTTCTACCAGATAATGAAGCAATGAAGCAATATAGATAAATAAATGTCTTTCCTGTTTACTGAGACCTTAGCTTTCAGATGGCTAAGAGTTACTGGAGATAAAGATACATAAAACTAAAATCCAATGAGAAAAGCAAAAATCAGAACATAAAGACCAAAAGGCCAAGTGATACACCTACATTGTAATCCAAGCAATTGGAAGGCTGAGGCAGGATCAGCATGACTTCCAGGCCAGCCTAGGTCATAGGAGACCATTTTACCTGTGGCAAAAGGGGCAGCAGTGGAGGAATCCTGGAAGATTCCAGCCTTTGGAACTCAAGACCTTTCTCCTGTATGTGGGAACCGCTGCCTGGAAGCCTTGGCTTTTACCCAAAACATCACAAAATGGAACAAGCAGATTAAACGTAAATCAAGCAAACAAAATAAAAAGGTCAATGTTTGGAAACTCTAAATTTCACTGCCTAAAATTGTCCAAATTTTGTTACCAACAACAACACAACAAAAAAACCCAATAAACAAAAAACAACAAACAAACAAAAACATTGAATGAGTACTTGAAAATCATTCTGCCCAAATCACAAGTTCTTCTTGAGATATTTTTTGATTATTAGATCTTTAAAATAAGCTCAAAGAGCTCTCAAAAGCTAGTATATTATAAGCTGTTAAAATGTGCCCCAAAAGACACTTTTCAATACCCATTTAGAAAGTCCCTATACAAGAAGATATAAGGAATCAATGTGTATTAGTTAAAATATATTGAATAAAATGATAACAATCTACTAGAAATGTACATTATCCATGGCAGATATATGTGCTGTGATGGTTTGAAGGAGAATCTATCATAAAGGCTACAGGCTCATATATTTGAATATTTGAAAATGTTTTGGAATCTAGAGGAAATGGAGAGATGGTTGGAGGAAGTACAATATTTGTGTGTCCTTGAGAGTTTATAGATGAACCCATTTTGGGTTGTTTTTATATTTTTATATTTTATTTTGAAGACAATGTGATCTTTCATTTTGTTCCTGACTGCCTGCTGCCATGCTTCTACTGCTATGGCAAAGTATTTCTCTTGGTCTATTATCCCAAACAAATCTCTTTATTTCATACCTTGCTTTTGGTCATGGTGTTTTATTACATGAACAAAAGAACACTGATACATATATTAACCAAGAAACTTATGCGACAGATTGCATGGCATACCTCTATATGTTTTTGGTATAAGACATTATTTCATTCACTGATAACAACTTATATAAATATGATCTATAATTATTTTAATTTTATTCAGGCATGGTATTCTGGACAGATGCTTAATTCCTGGACATCTTTGCTAGAATTCATATGTGGAGCTGAGAAATAAAAACATGTAACTAAGAAATTCAGGTCATTGGGCTGTAATTACCGGATGGAGCTGTGTAAGCTTTTCTTTGGAGGGGGTCTGGGTATAATCTGCATATGAGAACAGTGTATGTAGATATATTTAGCTAGACAGAATGGCTGTCTGTGGGATTTCTCACTTTACGCGGACATAGATGCTCATCAAGATGAATTTATGCCCAGAAATACACAGTGTGTGCTATTTCTTTTTGAACAGTATGTTGCTCTATGACAAATATGTTACTAATAACATGCAATACATAAAATACAATGTTCATCCAGTGTATAAAGAACTCAAGCTCAAGGCATACGCAGATACCTTGAGATATCAGATCACAGATTGCATCGCAGTTGGTTAAGAATAGGAAGTACTGAAAAACAATGACAGTTTTCTCCATGTTGCTCCTAGTCCTGCTTGTGACCCATGGAATAAATAAAATAGACCCTCTAAACCATTAAGATATGATGCAAATATCTACTTAGTCTATTTAACCCAACTCAACATTTATATAACCATAAACCCACTATGAGATCATATCTGAATATTTATCATTTTCATTGAAAATGCTTTTATCTCCTTATCTCTGGTTTTTGCATTTTTGACAAATGAAAGTTTATACATACATATATATCTTTATACACAGACACACATATGTACATTGAGTGTGTTTGTGTGTGTGTAAATATTTGTATTCCTTGTTTTGGAAGAGCATTACTCATAACAGCTAAACTGTGTTAGCAACTTGCATGTCCACATACGAATAAATGGAGAAGAAAAGTGTACATACGCATGTAATAAAATAGTCTTCAATTAAAAAGTGAAGTTTTCTCATTTATTAAAACATTGATGATGGTTGAGTCTATAATACTAACTGAGTTAATTTAATCATAGGAGCAAAACAGTATATAATTCTGTTTATAAGAAAAACTTGAGTGCCAAATCAGAATGGGAGGAAGCAGATTGTGGCATCTTAAATCTGGAGGACTAGCAATTGAGAATTTTTAAAGTAGGTAAGAAATTCAAATTTTGAAACGTGAAAAACTCTGGAGACAAAATTGGTGATAGTTATAAAATACAAATAACATATTCAATATTACACGATTGAATGATTAAAATCTGTAGTGACCTTCATACCATATGTATTTTATCACAATAAAAACAAAACAAGAACCACAAGAATGCAACAAACATTAAAGCTATTAAAAGGAGACAAGAACCTGATGTGTCCCTACTCAGGCAGAGACGTGGGAGAAAATAGACAAGACTGAAGGAAATTGCTAACTCTAAATAAGGGTAGGTGAAGTAAACATGTGTACCTTTTCTGTGGATTTGTGTCACCAGATCTTCAGTATATTGTGATCTTGACAATGGTTCCTCAGACACTCAATAGAGTTGAGTTCTTACAGGTTCTTCCTTTAATGGAAATCCAGTATTCTGTGTCAAAGTTAGGGATAGACTGACCTTTATTAATTAAAAGATACAATAAGAAAATAAAAACTATCACCTCCTAATCCATGTACCACTCCATAACACCAATGCTCCTCTCCCACCTTCAAAGACATGATCCAGTCCAGTTGATGCTTCATGTATGTACATGGGTGAACACTAGAGCAGAGGCAACTGAACTGTGCTCAAAAGCCTAAAGGAGAAATGACTCTACTCTTTACAACTGTCTACTACAAACAACTCCTCTGTTATGGATGATTCCATCCTTGGAGGAATATAGAAAGCCTTGATATTTTGTGAGGAACCACAAGTGCAGAGAATTCATCAGAGTGGAGCTCATGCTGTGTCCGGAGACAACAGCTCACATTCTTCCTATCCTCTGGATCTTACATGTTTCTATTTACTTTTCTTTGCCCTGATTTTTGAGAAGGTTTATGCTGATGTCTCATTTAGGTCCAAGTATTCAAAAGTCATTTTATTTTATGTCTCGACCATTTCTGAGACTCTGCTAAAAGAAGCCTCTCTAGCCAATATTGAGAATAGGACTAATATACTAATCAACAAGTATAAATCTAAATATAGGTGTCAATTTGTGAAGCACTAAATTTAGGAAGTTCCCTTCAGGGACTGTGATTTTCTCTAGCTATGGATTTTTCCTAGCTGAATCCAAGCATGTGTTTTTTCCAACACGGCTAGTCTCAAATCCAATCAGAAAGTGATTGTTCACCCCCAAGACAAATATACCTCTGTCACAACAGTAGCCAAGTTTTGCCTAGTAGGCCATTATTGTAGCATGTAGGGTGTCCTGCATGAGTAATTCCACTGATGCCTTGTTTTCCTTATTGGTTTGTATAGCACCTTCTAGAACTGTGAAGTCTAGGCAGCAAGGAGGAAGTTTTGAGTTATTCTAAGTAATAGGGTCTTAGCATTTAGTTTTTATATGCTACCAAAAATAAGAATTTCTAATGGATAGAATCTATACCACCCTTAATGGTTTATTAAACTTAATCTTCATATTATATTTAGAGAACACATCTTATTTGGTTATTATAGAAATGAAGATCCAAAGTCATACATAACAAAATGAAAACAATTAAGTTTGAATCACATGTTTTCTACAAACTAGCAGCAAAACCCAACCTTAAAACTGAAAAACATTCTAGCGTGAGCATTCAAATTTTGTCTTACTACCTCTTTTCAGAAAACATTGTCAAATTTAATGTGGTTAATAAAATTTTACCTTGGTATAAATTTGAACAGCAAAATATTTCAAAAGTTTAATATTTAATTCATGATTCCACAAAATGAAGTAATTCACACAACTCACTAACAATCATAAGAGAGAGTATGATGAGATCAGAATTAATGCTGGTAAGAAGATTTCCTAAATGGAATTTTAAAATCTGGAAAACATAATGTTTGTTAGGAGTTTTAATTTTCTCATTGATACACAAATATTTCTAACCCATCAGTAATCCCTCTAGAGTATTTCAAAGTTCATTAACTTCTACTAAATACAAATTAAGATTTTATTGTCACTTTTCACTTGTGAAGCAAGTGCCTCTTCCTCTGCCACATTTTACATAATGTTTTATGGCTGAACCACATAAGGATAAGATTAGGTGATATATTGACTTCTTGCTGTACTTACTGAAATTGTAAATTAAGTCCCAGTGATATATCTCACATAAGAATGTTCCCTAAAAAAATTGGGCTTTTATTTTTAGAAGCAATATAGAGCATTACACAGTTTAACAATCTGCTGTATCTATGACATGAAAAGTAACCTTAATGTAAACTACGGACTATGCATGACTATAGTGGATTAAATTATGTGTGTCCATTGTAGAATGTGTTATCACTCAGCAAACTGAGGATGATAATGAGGAAGTCTTTTAGAGTTAGCATGTATATTAGAGTTCTAAGTGACATCTTGCAATTATTACTTTTGTCATATTTTGACAAAATACCTGACAAGAGCAAATTAGGAAAGGAATGGTTTGTTTGGCGTCCCACCTTGAAGATGCAGTCCATCATAGGAGCAGGAGCTTCAGGAAGCTAGTGCATCCATAGGCAGGAAGTACAGATATAAATACTAGTTATGCTGGCTGGAATAAGCATTGCCCATGCAGGATCATATGTTTCAGTACTTGGTCCCCAGCTGTTATATCTATTTAGGAAGGATTCAAAGGAGTTGTCTTGTTGGAGTAGAACTATCTTGCCAAAGAAGGGCTTAGAGGTTTCAAAAGGCACATGTCATTGCCCATTCCCTGTCTCTGGCTAATGGTTTTATGTAAGCTCTCAGTTACTGTTCTGCTATACCTGCTTACTGGAGGCCCTGTATCTATTCTCCCTTATAATTCTCTGAAGCTTTTAATACCAAATAAACACTTAATTTTGTAAGTTGCCTTGGCTAAGTTGTCCTATTGAAACAATAAAAAAGTAACTAAGATACTATTGCTCTGTGATCTTGATTCTTTTTTATTTAGTCTGGGTCCTTGGAACTTGGTTCACAGCATGGTGTCATCCACATATAGGGAAGGTTTTCCCATCTCAGTTAATCCAATGCATAATACTCTCCTCAGATATTCTCAGAGATTTGCATCCATGGTGGTTTTAAATCCTATCAAGTTGATTATCAGTATTAAGCATCACATTGAATTGAAAGTTGAAAATTGCTCTAAGTCCTAAACTAAAGAGTCTATTAGTGAAATAGTGATATCATGATATCAAGAAAGGAATATATAAAATACCTATTTCATTTTTTTCCATAATGGTTAAAAATATTCATCTACTCCAATTATCTTACACATTAAGACATTTCTTATCTTACACATTAAGACATATAAGTATTATAAATAAATTACATAAGAGCTGAAATCACAGAAAATATAGGAATTTATTTGTTTGAGTCTTTTATCATTTATTCTGAGAAAAGAAGTTAATTATGTAACATATCTTAGCAATGCATATTTGTACACAGTTGCACTACACATAAAACTCTTGTATATGGAGTTATTTTGGCATGCCAGTAAACTTTATTGATAAAGATCAAAGTGTTCTGTTCTGGGTTATGAAACTGAGTAAAGATCCCTTTATTGAATCATGGTTTTGTTACTGTTTTGGTGTTTATATTGGGTTTTAGTATGTATATGTACATTTGTGTGTAACCGTCTCTATTTTTCTGTGTGAGTATATTTGTGTGTGTGTATGAATACACACTTGTGTCATATGTCTCTCTCTCTCTCTCTGTGAGTGTGTGTAAACATGCTCACCTTAACTCAATTTGATCTATCGAAAGCAGAATGAAGTAGTATGTTATATTTGTCCTTTACTGTGAACAACTTAGTGGTCATCTAATAGAGACAACTTTTTTTTAAAAAAAATCAAGTTATAGGAAATTGTTTTATACACAGAACACTGAATACATAAACCATGATGAAACATACCAGTATATATGAACCAAAAATACCCTGTTACTTCTGTAAAATGCTCCTGTCAGGTAGTTTGTACCAGCAATAGAAAAAATGTTTAACATACTTGTTCATATATTTGAATACAAATATTCCTGGTGCTAACAATGATTTTCTTACTTATGTTTCTTAATAGTGTTTCAAACTTTAGAATAAAGTGACTACTTGGGACATTAGTCTACAAATATTCCTGGACTTCAAGATTCTCCAAGTAAGAAAACTCAAGCTAACTTCCAAGGGAGAAGCACTAGAGAATGCCTATAAATATGGAGATATAGCCACATTATATAAATGTCATTAATTTATTAACAAAAATAAAGCAAATATCCACTTGTTTAGAATAAGACACCTATATCTTATCCATTCCCCACAGTATACACAAATAATATAGAGAAAAATTTGTTTATGTTCTACCCAACAGTTTTATACAGCCCATATAATTTTTTAATTAATTTTGTGGGTAGGTATTTTCCATTTTATTGAAAATTTCTCTGTTTTTCTGTGTAGCTTCCATATTTCCTTCAAATTTGAATTTTTCCATAGTGTGAAAATCATATTTTTTCAAATAATTAAATAAATGGGGATTCCTTATTAACTCTTCCAAGATGAATACCCATTTTCATAACATGTTCCTCTGCAGTCTAGAATATTTTTGCTTCTCTAGCTCATGTTCATGGAATTATCACCACAAACTTAAGTCTCAATTAAAACACTTTCCACTGAGGTTTTTCCAATTCAAATGGCTGTGTCTGAGCTCTTCTGTTCAGCCCCATCCTTTGCCCCAAAGGACTCACCCACAAGTCCATTATTGTTCTATTTTTAAGTTATGTTTTACTTTGAAAAATTTATTGTGAGCCATAAAATTCAGGCTTAGACTATGAATTTAGAATTGATTTTTTTTCACTTTACCCCAAATACTGTGAGCAGAAAATATTTCTATCTTCTCAAACTGATAAATCATATCAGGTACCATTCAATCTTCATATACATGTCTTAAGAAGAGGTACCATCATTATGCTCACGTCATCTTTTGATGCTATTTGAAAGTTGAAAAATAACACTAGTAAGGCAATAGAGAATATGTTATTGATCAGTTCACTTAGTATCTATTTTTGACTAATTTTGTGAGGTTTTAAAAATATTTAACTTATTTTTATTTAAAAGTATATGTCTGTGAGTAGCTTATGTATATGTAAATAAATAGGTGTACCCAGGGTGCCCAGTAAAGGGCATCAGATCTCCTGGAGTTGGAATTTCTGATGATTGTGAGCAGCTCGGTACTGTGCTATAAGTAGAACTTGTATCTTCTAGAAGGGCATCCAGGGCTCTTACATGCTATACCATCTCTTCAAGCCCAGCAGCCCACAAGCCCAGCCAGCTGACCAGAGCAGCCCCAGACCCAAAGACCCAGACCAAGCCCAGCGACCCAGCCCAAGCCCCAGCCCCAGACCCACCCCCAGACCCAGCCCCACCAGCCCCGCCCAGCCCAGACCCAGCCCCCAGCCCACCCAGCCCCCTCCTTAATTTGTTGTTCTTGTTGGTTCTCATTTCAGCACATGTTTATATTCAAACATTTTACTAAAAAATAGATTGTTATCACTACTCTCAGATAATAATTTCCTACTCAGTTTAGAATTTATTTTATATGCATTGGTCTGAAGTTGAGCTTATACTACTGTTTTTCTAGGAAGAAGTTATTAATTTTGTTCCTAGAAACACATTGAAACAGTTCCTTCTTTAATCTGAGTAGGATTAATGAGAGGCACAGAGCATCCTAATGCTTGTTAAAATGTGGTAATTTTCTTCTATGAAAATGAAATTATTTTCTCCAATTAGCCCTGCATCCAATGATCGAAAACCACCTGTCACTAGCAACAAATAGAATAACTGAGAAAGCATCGTGGCAAGAAGTGATCCAGTAGACCCAGAACTTCTAGGAAGCTATCTGACTGAGATGAGCAAACCATTCATTTGTACTGTTGGATAAAGATGCCATGACAATGTCTACTAGGCTTTAGAGAGGAGTCCATAGATGCAAAGAAAACTTGAGAGTTGCATATGGTGGGGAAACTAATTTCTCTGACCATTCTAAAAATAATTACTAGCATATCATTCATAGCAATAAAGTTGAATATCCTACCATACAATAAAAATTAATTTATTTTGAGTATTGTGTGACAAGACAATATTTCGAGTATTGTGTATCATAAGGAAGTTCTTTAAAATACAGAAAGGTGGAGAGATGGAGAAATAGATAGAAGGAAGATATGTTTGTAGAAAGAAAGAAAGAAAGAAAGAAAGCAAGGAAGGAAGGAAGGAAGGAAGGAAGGAAGGAAGGAAGGAAGAAAGAAAGATGATAGAAGAGTCAGAGACAAGTTTGTGTTGCTTTTAACTTTTCTGTTTTTCTTATGAAAACAGAAAGGTGTTCTTTTCTATAACCTCAGATTCTTTCTTTTATTTAAATTTCATTATCCTTATCTCAGTCTTCATTCTTCAAACTGTTCTCACCTATCTTTTTCAAGTCTGTTCTGCCATTCATGTTTCTTATTTTGTGCTTTGAGCATTTTGCTTCCATTTCCTTCTTTGAAAACAGCAGAAACCCACCAAGGGACTGTTGATTATGACACCAAGTTATAGCTAATCAATAAATCAGAAGTTAGCTGTCTGCTTCTCTCCCAGGAGATGTGATCTGAAATATTGTCTCTTCATATTCGAAATTCAAAATGTAATTCAAGCAAGCCAAACTGATAGATCACTCAAATCAACATGTAAAGAAAATCTGCACGTAAAGCTTAAATTTTATCCAGGGAATAGTTTTCTCTCAACAGTTGATGAAACATAAATTATATACCTGTGATCTTACCTTCACTCACTAGCTACCCCTATTATTACATAGATTCCTGAAGCTGCATACACTTCTCTTGTATACTCTCTAATTAAGTTTTATACATAAGCATGAAAAAGAGACTGGCTGAAGGACTTGTATGGCCTCAGTTTGTCTAAAGTTACTCTTCCATGTTGATTGCATGTCCATGTATGCACTCAAACTCCTCTGAGCAGCATCCTACCTGGACTTCTCACAAAGTAACTCATTACCAGTCATACAAACTCCAAGATACTAGTGAGAACCTTCCAGCACGTCATTCTTGTTCTTGCTCCTTTTGGATCACTTCATTATATTTTACCTCACATTCCTGCTTACAACATTTATAGCTACTCTTCTGGATAATTTCAAGTGTTTAAATAATCAAAATGATATTTATGGTATTTATTTCATTAAACTATACATTCTACTTTCCTGGGAATGTCTTATGTTTGTGCTACCTCTCTAAGTTAAAAAAAAAAAAAAAAAACAACACAACAACAACAAAAACAAAACAAAAAAACCTTCTGTTTCTGTGGTCATCTTTATCCATCTCTAGTGGTTAACATATTCACAAATAAAGAAACTAGTTTGGGACTTGGGAGATCGCTCAGTCAGTGGGTATTTGCCAGGCAATAATCAAGACCTGATTTCAAGTCCCAACATTCCTATGTATGGTATTATGGGTCATGTTGTAATCCCAGTATTGGGTAAGGAGACAGGCAGATTGGTAGGACTTATTCACAGCCACCCAGTTGGTATGCTCCAAGGCAATGAGACTATATTAGTAGGTGATAGTGTTTTCCTCATTAAAGATTGATGTGGAATGGCCCATCTGATTAAGGTTGCTGTCACCCCTTGGAATATGATCTTAGTGTATATAAGAAAGCAGACTTACTGAACAGATCATGAGGAATAACCACTGAGCAGCATTCTTCCATGGCTTCTGCTTCCATTCCTGATTCCAGGTCCCTTCCTGAGCTCTTTATCTGACTTCTCTAGATGATGGACTGTAAAATGTAAGGTAAAATTAACCCTTTCTTCCACAAGTTGCTTGTAGTCATGGTTTTTATCGCAGCAATAGAAACTCTAAGACAGAGACTATTAGTTAATTTTCTATTGCTGTGATAAAACATCCTGACCAAAGGCAACTTATAAAAGAAAGCATTTAGCTAGGCTCTTGGTTCTAGAGAATAAGAATCTATTATGTTAGATCAAAGACATGGCAGCTGGAACAGGCAAAAGCTTACGGTTTGATCCACAAGGAGTAGAAAGAGAGAGAAAGAGATCACATTAGGAATGGGGTAAGTCTTTGAAAAACCCCAAATCCTTTCCCCATCTAACAAGGCCACAATTCCTAATTATTTACAACAGTTCACCAACTGGGAAATGTGTTCAAAACCATGAGCCTGTGATGGCCATCCTCATTTAACAACCACATTCAACTCCCTGAATACTCTATGTGTGGGCATACCATTATGCAAAGTGCATTTTGTCCAGTTTCAAAAGTTTCAATGCTCTGTCAGTCTCAATCCTGTTTCAACATCTAGGGTCTCTATTGGGACCCATGACAATTTCTTAATCATAATTCCTATAAAGTCAAAAAGTAAATTACCTAGTTAGAATATAAATAATGGTACAAAATATACCAGACCATTCCAAAAGGGAGGCCTGGGAACACAGCTAGGAAATGCTAGACAAAACAAGACTGATACCTAGTGAGTCAAATTCTAATTTTTGTAATTCCACTTCATATATTACAGAGCATACATAATGCTGTTTTCAGTTTTTGTTCCTTCCATATATGTCTTCCTCTCTGTCTTTTGCTTTGTATGAAGTTCTCTGGCATGTATCTCCTGCCTCTAGCATGTCTAATCTTGACGTTGCCAACAACAATGCAGGCTTCATATTCACTGCTTCATACAATTGCATCTCTCAACCTCCATGTAGGGACTCCCCAGCCATGTGCCTAGGCGCAGCAGTATTCATAACAGCACAGAAATACTTTCATAAGCTCTTTACTAATATACCATTCCTGACTGCAAAGCCAGAACCACCTGGACACTATTGTCAAGTTTGACTACCAAAGTGGAGATAAAGGCAGGCCTCCTTGAGTTACATTTGTAAAAGATTTCCTTTGATGTTATTTTTTTGGAACAGAAAATTTCTAAGGTCCATTTCTTTAACAAGTTGGAAGTTAGCTGTATGATTCCTTGCCATGAGGGCACTATTTCCCTATTACTGCCCCTCTTTTTTTCCACATGGATCAGGCTTTCTTTGTTCTCCTTATCTCTTTCAGTACAAGTCTGAACTCCACAATTAGAATTCTAGTGTTCTTTTTATTTCCTTTAAACAGTATATTTGGCATTTCATTTTGCTACTCTTTCTCTTTTTCACTGTAATCTCGGATATTGGTGATTACTAATAGCCATGCAACAAGAGTCAATTACCAGGCTGTCTTGAAATGTCATAGAAAATATGTTCATTACATTTTGATTAGCCTCCGGAAATTCTGCAAGACAGTGTAAAAAGTACACACATTCTTTGCAAAATATCTCTGACCCACTTGCCAATATCATTGGCCCCTGAAATCTCTTGAGTTATGCTTCTTATTTCTACATATATCTCAGCAGTACTGTCCTGTAAGGTCTTCTAAGGCTGTATACAGTATTCAACCATATTCCCAGAACAACGCCCGAAAGTCTTCCAGAACCCTTCAAAGCCAGTTTTGTCAGGACTTCACAGCTAGAAATTTGTCTCATTTACTTCTCTATTGCTAAATTAAACAAGATGAAAAATACAATTTATTAAAGAAAGCATTTAATTAGGCTTACATTTTTAGAGTTTTAGAGTCCCTAATGGCAGGGAAAAGCATGGCAACAGGAACAACTGACAGCTTACGACGTGATCCACTGCCAATAGCACTAGTCCTTTGAAACTATAAAGTCCACTCCTGGCAGCACACCTCCTCCAACAAGACTATGCTTCTTAATCTCTGCCAAACAGTTCTAACAACTAGGGACCACATACTCATAAATAAGAACCTATGGTGCCGTCTCATTCAAGTTACCATAGCAACCCTATCTCCAAAAACAAGGTATACATCTAGGGAATAATCTAAAGTTGGCCTCTGGCCTCCATGATCAAATGTTAATACACACCTCATGTACACTCAACACATGAATAAAAGAGAAACTAACAAGTTTAAGTTTAAAGGGTGGGTTGAAGCTGTACACTTTTAATCAAGGACACCTATTTCTTGAGTCTTTCACAAAACCTGCAAATTTTACCTCCACTTTTAATTCTAAAATCTCTAAATTTTTTGTCCATATGGCTAAAAACATGCATGTGATTGCTAAAGTTGCCTAATTCCATATTTCCTAGAAGCATTGACTGATGATGAATGGAGCTTAATTCTTAGCTATTAGACACTGTTCTGTTCTAACCCTTAACGTCTACAGTGCCGTATACAATGTTGTTTCTTGGTGTGTAGGCATCCTACCCAAACCATGCTGAACTTGTCAGCTTCAACCATTAACTTACATTCCAGTGTTACTAGCCTTCATATCCATTTAGCACTTAATTGGGACAATGCAAACAGTTACATAAGCATGTTAAGACTCCAAATGAATTTTGCACAATTTTGGCAATATTATTAATAGTAAGAGCAATAACCATATTAATACAGATAAAATACACAGTGCAACTGTAAGCATATTCCACAACTCTGGCTGTTTCTTAGGAAAGCAATTCTTCCTCTTATAAAATAAATTGGCTGCAGTTTCCAAGCAGCAGATGAGTAGGCTTGGATTTAATTTTCTGCTACTGCTGAGTTTAATCTCATGAAGTCTTAATTTACCCCTTCACTCTCTTTTTCCATTATGTATTTCAGACTCACCATGACAACTGCTTTTCTAGCTACTTCATTTCTAGTTTCTTCTAACTCATAATTTAATCCTCATTACTTGTCTAACTATGTTCCTACCCCGTGAGGAAATGTTATATACATTTAATCTGATCCATCTTGTCCCTTCTTAGAAATGCCACTAGATCTTCATTTCCAGAAAATATCAATTATTTTGCATATTCCCGGTAGAAATACTAAATAGATTTTTTTAAAGATGCTCTAGAAAAATTCTGAGAATGGGATTAAATTATGACAGATGACAATGGCTTCATATTCAATTGGCACATACACTGAGAGGGGTGGTCTACTATCACTGACTTTGAACTGGGGTTGCCCTGAATACTCAGTTGATCAATACAATATATTGGTAATTTTGAGGGCAAAAATATATGAAACTCTTGCTTTAGAGCCTTTAACTGCTGTACCAAAGTACAGCTTCAGTACTGTGATATTATATGAGAATAAGAGCAGACTACAAGGGCAAAAGAAGGATCAATCTCATCCCAGCTCATTCCTCATCTCTGCTGATCCACACAGATAATTGCTCCATACTGTTAAGCAGTTCCTATTATTTTTGTACTAAAGTAAGATTTCCTTACACCACCGATAGATTAATTCAACATTCACGAAATATAAAGATATATTCTTTTTATTTTTATTTTATACTATCTGCTTTGCACAGAATTGTTATGAAATAGTGGTTAGTAGAGCACAATTCAACATCATTGCATTTGCAAACTCAATGATTAGGGAACCAATAAATGAAGCAAAGTGATTGATAGAGCACTTTCTACAACCAGGATGAACTAGCTATTTTTTGCATTGGATGGTTTTTAAAAAGCTGCAGAATCTGAAAAAATATTTTTAAGTATCCTTTGACTACATATTGAAGCTAATTATAGTAGTTTTATTTCAGATTATGATAAACTTTTCAGGAATCCTACTCAACCAAATACATCTACTAGATCAATGCTGAGGGAGAGCACTACTTAGAAAGAAAATGACATTTGAAAATATATTTTGTACTTAAAATTCCTTGAGGAATCAATGTCATTTGAGCTTTGTGTGTTGTTGTGCAGGCACATTGTATGTCTGTATTTATCTATTGTTTCTTATAGGTTAATTTAATACAAATGCATCATTAAGTTCATCAGCTTTAGCATTTTCAAACTGTCAAATTTTAAATCATTTTGAATCTTTGTAACTATTTTCAGTTAAAATAAGTCAACTATACTCTAAATCTCTGACTCTTATAAAATAGAAAAGATGTGAGCAGCAGAAACTATCTAGATAATTTTCATGCTCAGAGGATGTCCCTGAGACTTCTTTTGTGCTAATCTTTTATTGAATATAAACGCACCTATAGGACACAGTCCTCTCCTTATAGACTACTTTTAAGAATGACTGTCTATCCTTAGGACATCCATAGAAGGTAGCAAAGAAACATACATGAGAAGTGCTTGTAGTAAATGCATTTGGTAAAAATCACAAAGAATTGCAAGTGAGGATAATGTCCCAGGAAAGAAGCATATTGCTTTCTGTTACCACTGGCTGCCACTGGTCTCCTATTCAATTGTTTACAACCCTACTGTCAGAAATAATGAAACAAAACCTCTTTGCAAGAAAACAGTACAAGAAAACAGATAAAAAACATATGTCAAAATAAAAATGTGTCTATGAAATTTCTGAACAGAAGAATAGTTACCTGTGAGCATAAATGTGTGTGCAGCCAAATACACACACAAGAGACATACACACACACACACACACACACACACACAATTAATTTTTCTGCAAAAAGATTCTGAATAGCTGCACTAAGTATATTCCTTCCAAAAATCTAAGGACAGACAACTAAGATGTTTAGGAATCCACAATAAGTTTTTAAAGAATTCATTAAGCTACATCTAAATGATAATTCAATAACAAACCATGAATACATTCTAAACTCACAGTACATTAACCAAAAAAAAAATCCCTATAAAATAGTTTAGTAGCAGCATTGAAAACGGTATCTGATGGCTCACGTATTGACTATCAGCAAAGTGGCTGATCCAGAACTCAGTAGCAAATGCAGTGTAAGAGAGTAGGTTTTCTCCTCTGCTTGAGACAGAGGTAGATGTGAATTTCCTTCTATTTCCCCCATGAATAATATAATGAGTGTCATTATTTCATTAAAATTCTTATATTATTTCTTAAAACATAAGCTCTAAATTACAATGCTCTTTCAATTTACTGATGGTCCAGGCCATATGTAGTGTTTCAGAAGCTATGAGAATGGTAAATATAGTAAAGTTTATGAAGTTGGTGATATAAAACAGTATTATTTAGTATTAGATATCTTAAAAATAAACATTCATAATAAGAAGAACATTCAGTGGAAAAAAATGAAGTTTCCTCTTCTGAAGAAGAGATCACTGGGAGAGGGTTATTTTAGTAAAATGCAAAGACCTATCTAGGTACCATAGTCAAGAATTTACTGCTTAGCAACACACAGAAGAAATTTTAAATCCTTAAAACAAAACTGCATTAATTATATTTCCATGCCCTGGAAAACAACACACTAGAACTGAGAAAGAAAAGCCTTCTGGAAAGATATAGAAGTTGTGTCTTCATCAGATGCCACATCTTTAAAAACTCAGCATATAGGAGGCTGAAGTAGACTATAAGTTCTAGATTGGCCTGGGTCATACAGTGAAAAAATCAGTTTCTCAATTAAGATCAATTCTCAGAAAAGAAACAAATATGTCCTGAAAAATTATATTCTGGAAGCTTGCCTGAAAATTTACAGATGTAAAAACATAGTAGCATAGACCTAGTGAAAACTAAATTGTGAAACAGAGATTGTCTTTCATAATAATAAATAGTAATTCAGTAAAAGTGAATTATTGTAACAATAATTCATAAATAATTCAGCAAAAGTGAATTATTTTTTATTCTAATTATTCCTTTTATTTTTGAGAGTTTTATGAGCATCAGTTTTTAAAACAAAATTTAAAAGGAAAATTGCCATGGAAAATAACAAAAGTGCAAATAAGTAGTTATAGAAGAGAAAGATTGGTTGTGCAGAAAGTTATAAATATTTTAAAATAAGTACCCTAGGAAAAAGGGTTGATTAGATTGAGAAGCCACTAATGGAAAAGCAAAAGAAAATAAAAGTCCCATTAGAGCAAACATAAAAAAGTTGAAATGTCAGACATAATGAGTTAAAGGATACTTCTCTTATACCTTCTAAAATTTATGAACTTATATAAAAAAGAAACAAATACAGTGATAGGAGAATGTATGTATAGAAGGAAATATATACACATATATACATAAGTGTATATGTATATGCCTGCATATATGAAAAATGTTAACATAGAAATCAACTTCTAAGCTACAATACTGAGTGTCAAGCTTCAGTGCGATTTACATACCAAGAACAAATAACACACTATATATTTTGAAAACATCTCCAGCTACAGAATAACTGAAAATGCTATAAAAAGACACTCAACTTTCTTTTCAGACAACCACACAGAAACAGGATTTAAAATTTAGGAGATATCACACAGTTCAAACTCAGCCTATAGCTAGAGTTACTTAGGTGATATTTGCTGGCCAAAGTCTTCAAGTCAACAGCAGCATGGACTTTAGAATTGGCTAATCATCTGGGTGGGGAAAAAAGACATTTCCCCATAAAAACTTGTAACCGAGCTTTGATATACACTGACAGCTTAAGTATACTTTCCCTGTGTGGTCTGAGACTCATTGCAAAAATCACTGAAAGTGATTCTGAGCTGATAGCCTGCTGAACAGCAGGCAAATGCCTTGCAAATTTGCCTCTGGTTGAACCAAGTGTAATGCCATTATTGTCACATCATTCAAATGAAGAAACCAGTTCCCATACAGGAAGCAAGCATGTAAACAGCACTAATCCATGACATCTGCATCAGCTTCTGCCACCAGGTTCCTGCCCTGTGTAAGTTCTTGTAAAGTTTCTTCAATGATGAACAGTTATGTGGAAGTATAAGCTAATTAAACCTATCATCCCCAAGTTGTTTTGGTCATGGAATCTCATCCATAGCTGTACTATTAGGAAACGTGGAAAGAAATTGCTAATTCCATAAATCTTATAAGAATTTATACCTCTCAAATCATCAAACACTTGAAATATTTAACTCAATATTGCATTTATATCAGAGTGAAAATTTGAGCGGGTCATGGAATGAGTTGTTAAGAATAACCCTTTAAAAACTGATCATATGAGGAGGAGCAGATGAAAAGTTTCGATGTTTGTAGTTGTTATTTAGCTGTTTTCCTGGTTGCTATACAACTAACATGGTCTTTTAGAGTTGTAATAAGTCAAGAAAATGTGACAGAGTTTTGTACCTATACCCATATAGCTATTGGCAGCAACTGATTACAAGCTGTTTGTCTGTAAAGGACACAAGTTTATCAGAGGCAACTACTATATACTATAAGAAGTCCTCATAGATTATTCAGCACTGTAGGCTTACCATAAACAAGTCCTGGTTTGTAGCTGGTACTAAATTAAAAAAAAATACACCATAATACTCATAGCAAAAACATGACTCCATTGAAAACAATTTCAATTGACAAAGAAACATGTACGTTTAAAACTGTGAAGATGGAATTAGATTTACTGCAGGAATATAGAGAGATTAGATTTTAACATTTAGAATATTATTCTGATTATTAAAAATATATGAGTGCAGAAGCAACTTATTAAATTGAAATGTTTAGGACCAAGTAATTTTTTTTTTTACAGAAAGCACTTTACACACTAATTTCCTATAATTACTTACAAATATTGTATGTAAAAACTTGAAAGAAATCAATATCATATTCTTTTCAAAGAACTGTCATTGTCCAAATTTCAAGATAGGAGAGAAAAATAGAACACAATATAAAATAATTAATAAATGAAATATTAAAACATCTATAGAAGATAGTAGTGACAGATGGAAAACTACTATTTCAGAAAAAAACCTGAAATGAGAAACATGTGATAAAATATAATGAGTTTATCAGAACTTTATATGATAAAAAAAGCTCAGAAAGAGTGAATTCACAAACTCTGTAACAGAAGAAAGAATAAATACACCTATGAACAAATTGTAATATACTGAGTCTTTAAGGTCAGCCTACACACCAATTTTAAAGAAAATGTATGTATCCATAAAAACAGTTTAAATTTGGGGGTTTAAGAGTTGGATCAGTGGACAAGAATGCATACTACTCTTGCATCAGATGCAACTTTGGTTCCCATAACCATATGAGGTGACTGACTTGTCCCAGCAATTCAATTTCCAGTGAATTTAAAGCCTTGTTCATCTGTGAGCACCTGAGATACCCACAAATAGACACAGAAATAATTGTATAAACTTTAGGTTTATGAGGATATTTTGAATGATGCACTAACTGAAGCATTTAAAAAATGATGGAAGTATTGAACAAAAAAGAAGTTAGTTCTGCTTCTTCATTTATCCAAATCACCATTAAATTGCAATTGCATATTTAAGGTATTTAAATGTATTCAAATACTCAGAATTCTTACCAAATAAAACCCACATTAAATGCTTAAAACTACTATCCTAATCAAGTAGGCTTTGTCCCAGGAATGCAGGGATGGTTCAATATTCGGAAATCCATCAATGTAATCCACTATATAAACAAACTCAAAAAAAAAAAAAAAAAAAAAAACCACATTATCATCTCACTAGATGCTGAGAAAGCATTTGATAAAATTCAACATCCCTTCATGGTAAAAGTCTTGGTAAGATCAGGAATTCAAGGCCCATACCTAAACACAGTAAAAACAGTATACAGCAAGTCAGTAGCCAACATCAAACTAAATGGAGAGAAACTTGAAGCAATGACATTAAAATCAGGGACTAGAGAAGGCTACCCACTCTCTCCCTACCTATTCAGTATAGTACTGGAAGTCCTAGCCAGAGCAATTAGACAACAAAAGGAAGTCACAGGGATACAAATTGGAAAGGAAGAAGTCAAAATTTCACTGTTTGCAGATGATATGATAGTATACTTAAGTGACCCCAAAACTTCCACTAGAGAACTCCTAAAACTGGTAAACAACTTTAGCAAAGGGCTGGATATAAAATTAACTCAAACAAATCAGTAGCCTTTCTCTACTTAAAGGATAAAACAGGCTGAGAAAGAAATTAGGGAAATGACACTGTTCACAATAGTCACAAATAATATAAAATACCTAGGTGTGAATCTAACCAAGCAAGCGACAGATCTGTATGACAAGAACTTCAAGTCTCTGAAGAAAGAAATTGAAGATTTCAGAAGATGGAAAGATCTCCCATGCTCATGTATTGTCAGGATTAATATAGTAAAAATAGCCAAGTTGCCAAAAGCAATCTCTGGATTTAATGCAAACCCCATCAAAATTCCAACTCAGTTCTTCATAGAGATAAAAAGAAAAATTTGCAAATTCATTTGGAATAACAAAAAACCCAGGATAGCTAGAACTATTCTCAACAATAAAAGAACTTCTGGTGGAATCACCATCCCTGGCCTCAAGCTGTACTACAGAACAATCATGATAAAAACTGCAGGGTATTGATACAGAGACAGGCAGGAAGCTCAGTGAAATAGAATTGAAGACCAGAAATGAACTCATACATCTATGGTCACTTGATCTTTGACATAGGAGCTAAAACCGTCCAGTGGAAAAAAGACAGCTTTTTCAACAAATAGTGCTGGTTCAACTGGAGGTCAGCATGTAGAAGAATGCAAATTGACCCATTCTTATCTCCTTGTACAAAGCTGGAGTCCAAGTGGATAAAGGACCTTCACATAGAACCAGATATACTGAAACTAATAGAAGAGAGGGCAGGGAAGAGACTCGATTACCTGGACACAGGAAAAAATTCTGAACAGAACACCAATGACTTATGCTCTAAAATCAAGAATTGACAAATTGGACCTCATAAAATTGCAAAGCTTCTGTAAGGCAAAAGACACTAAATAAGACAAAACGGCAACCAATAGATTGGGAAAAGATCTTTACCAATCCTACATCTGATAGAGGGCTAATATCAAATATATAAAAGGAACTCAACACATTAGACTCCAGACAACCAAATAATCCTATTAAAAATGGGTACCAAGCTAAACAAAGAATTTTTAACTGAGGAAACTCAAAAGGCCAAGAAGCACCTAAAGAAATGTCAACATCCTTAGTCATTAGGGAAATGCAAATGAAAACAACCCTGAGATTCTACCTCACACCAATCAGAATGGCTAAGATCAAAAACTCAGGTGATGGCAGATGCTGGTGAGTATGTGGAGAAAGAGGAACACTCCTCCATTGTTGGTGGGATTGCAAGATGTTACAGCAACTCTGGAAATCAGTCTGGCAGTTCCTCAGAAAATTGGACATAGCATTACCTGAGGACCCAGCTATACCACTCTTGGGCATATACCCAGAAGATGTTCCAACATATAACAAGGACAAATGCTCCACTATGTTCATAGCAGCCTTACTTATAATAGCCAGAAGCTGGAAAGAACCCAGATGTCATTCAACAGAAGAATGGATACAGAAAATGTGGTACATTTGCACAATGTAGAATTACCTACCTATTAAAAACAATGAATTCTAGAAATTCTTAGGCAAATGGGTGAACTAAAAAATATCATCCTGAGTGAGGTAGCCTAATCACAAAAGAACATACATGGTATGCACTCACTGATATTTGGATATTAGCCCAAAAGCTCTCAATACTCACGGACCATAGGAAGCTCATGAAGAAGGAAGACCAAAGTGAGGGTGTTTCAGTCCTTCTTAGAAGGAGTAACAAAATACTCATGGGAGCAAGTATGGAGACAAACTGTGGACAGACTTGAAGGAGGGGTCATCTGGAGACTGTTCATCTGGGTATCTATCCTATGTGCAGGCACCAAAGGAAGAAACTGATGTAAATGCCAGGAAGTGCATGCTGACAGGAGCCTGATATACCTGTCTCTTTAGAGGTCTGCCAGAGTCTGATATATACAGAAGAGGATGGTCACAGCTAACTATTGAACTGATCATGGGGTTCCGAATGAAGTGAGAGAGAAGACTGAAGGTGCTGAAAGTGTTTGCTGCCCCATGTAGAGAGCAGCAATACCAACCAACCAAAGCTCGCAGGGTCTAAACTACAAGCCTGGGAGCATATACGGAGGGACCCATGGCTTCAGCTGGTTATGTAGTAGAGGAGGGCCTTGTTGGGCATAGGTGAGAGAAGAGGTCCTTGGTCCTGTGAAGGCTGGATGCCAAAGTGTGGCGGAATTCGAGGGTGGGGAGGTAGGAGTGGGAGGGTGGTTGGGGGCACATCCTCATAGAAGCAGGAGGAGGGGAGATGGGATAGGGGGGTTCCTGGGTGTGTGGGAAATGGGGAAAGGGGATCACATCTGAAATGTAAATAAAATATCCAATTAAAAATCATATAAAACCCCTATTATCTTAACCTTAGTTATTAAAAGCAAGAAAATATCCATAGGACTCTAAAAGATTTTGAGGAAAAAAAGCTGCACACTGAAGGAAAGAAGGAATGAGGGAAAGAAGAGGAGGGACAGAGGAATGGAGGCAGGAAGGGAGGCAGAAAATTTGAGAAAACATAATGATGATGAACCTTTCACACTAGCAAAAAATAATGTAAAATACCTTGTTGTAACTCTAATCAAGCAAGTGAAAACCTGTAGAAACAGAACTTCAAGTCTTTGAAGAAAGAAATTGAAGATGGAAAGACTTTCTATGCTTATGGATAAAGTAAATATGGTACATTACACAATAGAATATTACTCAGATATTAAAAAGAGTGGCATCATGAAATTTACAGGCAAGTACATGGTCCTAAAAAATAGCATCCAGAATGAGATAATCCAGACCCAGAAAGATAAACATGGTATTTACTCACTTATAAGTGGATAGTAGCCATAAAGTACAGGACAACAATGAGACGTGTCACCAAAAAAGCAAAGTAACAAGGGGGGCCCAGTGGTGATGATTGAATTGCAGTGAGAAGGGGAAATAGAATAGACACTGAGGGTGGTTAGAGGGTGGGAACTGGGTGAGTTAAGGAGTGGAGAAAGGAGCATATGGGATCAAGCAGGAAGGACTGAGGAAGAGTATTGGGAGAGAGAACTGGAATAAGTGTGTGTGTGTGTTGTGTGTGTGTGTGTGTGTGTGCGCACACACACGCTAGGAAGAGCTAGAGACCTAAAACAATGGAAACACCCTAGAATCTGTGAAGGTGACTCCTAGCAATCGGGGGCTATGGAGCATGAACCAATTATTTTCTATAGCCAGAAAAGAATTGTAATGCAAGGATTGGGAAACCAAACCAACCACAAAACCCTCCTCTCCCAAATTCTCCTACCAACAAGTTGTTAATAGGTAAAAATGAGCAGAAAGGGAGAGAATGACCAACCAACGACTGGCTCAACTTGAGACCTATACCATGAAGGAGTGAGAATCTACCCCTGACAACTATTAATGATACTATGCAATACTTCTGGAGAGGTGCATAGCATAACTGTCAGCTGAGAGGCTTCAACCTGCAACTTATTGAAACAGTTAAGAAACCCACATTCAAACATTTGGGAGAACTTGGGGAATTTTCTGGAAATTGGAGGAAAGGATTGAAGAAGCCAGAGAGACCAAGAAAACAGACATAACCAACTAACCTGGGCCCATAGTGTCCCACAGAGACCGAACCACCAATCACAAAGCATGCTTGGGAGAGACCTAAACCCTCTGCACATGTGTAACAAATGTGCTGCTGGTATTCATGTGGGACTCAAACAGCATCAGCAGGAGCTGTGTCTGACTCTCTTGTCTCCTTCGGAATCCCTTTCCCTAACTAGGCTGCCATGCCGAGCTACAATATGAGATGTACTAGTCATACTACAACTTGATATATTAAGGTAGGTTCATATTGATGGGAGGCGTATCTTCCTGAGGAAAAAGGGAAGACAGGAGGATGGTGGAGGTGAGGTAAGAGAGGGAGACTTGGTCAAATGGTGGGAAACTGCAATCCAGATATAAAATAATAAATTACTTATTAGAAAAGATTAACGATGAAAATCATAAAGACAGTGGGAAACTGGAGAAAGGATTGGAGATTTTAGACATGTTTGATTCAATTAGCAGATTAGAGAAGTATAAAGTCACATTCAAGAGTACAAGAACACCACAATTCATCTATTTATTTCTTTTACAGGACATAAAGTGGGTGTTTTGGAGGAAAGATGTTATTGGAGTGAAGAAAAGATGCATATGCTGAAAATATATTGTCTAAACATGACTGATTATCAACTGAGATAGAAATAAAAAGTATTGTACCAGCTAAGATCTGGGTGCTGTTTAACCTTTATTAACATTATCCTTTAATCTCAACCTTTCAATTATCAGTGATTTCTGTTGCACTTTCCCTGTTAATCTTTCTAAAATGACCCCAAACTTAATTCTCAGAAACACATATTAGCTTTCTTCAGAATGTCTAGCTTCTTGTTTCCTTTTCTTCTCCTTCCCTGCTCTCTCTCATCCCCTACTCTCTTTTTCACACTCCATTGTGAAACCATTTAATTTTTATTTTGCTGTAACCATGATGCTGTCACAGATTTCATTTGGTGCACTTCACTTCCACGAGCTGAAGCCTTTGTGGCTTTCTAGTGCCTTCTACTATCTTTGCTTCCTAGCTCCTATGAGCCAGCCAACATATTTATTGTGCCACACAACTAGCCTTTCGCAGTTCTGAAATTTTCTACTTTGCTAACATTCCATGGTCAGCACCATAATCAAGTTCTTAACAATATCCTTGATTCTCTACCCACAGAGAGACTTTGAACCATCAAACCACATTTTCTAAGACCACAACTCAATTAAATATAATTTAACCTGATTCTCCCACATTGAAGCAGACTAAAATTGCCTGTAGGTGGGAAGAGCTATATTGACAAATGCTACTTTGAATGATCTCTAAATACACACAAATATACTTCAATTTTGTACAAATGGATACTACCACTTCTCTCTATAAAATTTCAAGTTTTTCTATTCCTAAACCATATGGAATGCTCTCTCATGCTTTATATCCACTGATGAGTTGTTTTCTTCCTATTTCTCTATAAAAAATTGAAAGAAACAGAAAAAAAATTCCAGAATCTCCTATAGTTTAGTTTACCATCCCTCCACCATCTGCACCCACGTTAAGTACCTTCCCACATGTTACTATAGTCACCCATCTGTGCCTACATGAAGCCAATATCTCTAAGTACATAGCGAACTTTATTGCTTCCATTTGCTTCAAGAAGTGTCTCCCATGAGCCTCCTTCTCTCTTAATGTTATTTTGTGATTTGCTTTATTATTTCTTTGTAATTATTTCCTCCATATAGAAAGGCACTTTTGATCTTTTTTCCAAAACTCATTCGAAGCAGGTTAATATTCAGTCATTTCATGGTCCATGCTGAGGTTATTAATAATTTCAGAAATACTTCATTGATTGCTTTGTGTTGATTTATTACGAGTACCAGAAATGTAGTCATCCTTACTTCCATTTTATCTCATTGCTTACAGACAAACCACCTGATCTTTATCCCTACCTTACTATAGTAGTTTTAATAATCAACTTGATGAGAATTAAACAGCAATCTACAATCATTTGTGAAGGGATCTCAATGAGGAATTGTCCAGATCAGCTTAGCCTCTCCAGTGTATCTTTAGAGAGACAATATATTCTCTCGTTGCCTTAAGTTCGATGAGAAGGTCTGCTCATAGTCAGTGGCATTATTTCATGGTTGGTGGATCCTGGATTGTGGGAGAATACAAACTGAATTCATGCATGCATTAATTCATTACTCTCTGCTCTTTACTATGAGTAATAGGACAAGATGGGTTAAAGTTTCTGCTACCTTGATTTCACCACACACAAAAAAAATGGACTATAATCTGGAATTGTCAACCAGACAATTTCACTTTCTCAGTTGCTTCTTCATGACAGCAACAGGAAAAAAAAATTAGACACTTACTAAATATTCCTTCTCAGTCACCTGTTTTTGTTAACATTTTATTGACTTTGTTTCAATATTCAGTGTTTGATTCATTTCCTTGCTTTCTGTACATCACTTCGTTTGTGTCATTTTTAAAAAATCTCTTATTTTTTTAATTTTGCAGCTGTACCTGTAATGAGATTTATTTCCATAAATACATCTTTGTCCTATATACCTGTATGTGTGTGTATAATGGTTCTGCACCATTACTAGGAATTTGTGTGCTTGCCTTCTGAACTCATTTCACATATAATCTGTTCTTAGAACTAATGACAAGTCATATGTTAATTTTCCAAACCTAAATTTTATCTAGCACATCTATTATTTCTGGAACTTCTTTTGATCTCTTTATCATGTATCTTGATTCATATTATTTCTTAGAAATTCAGTCACCATGGAGCATCTAGTGGGCCACCTTCCTAAGGTAGCCTTCATTCAGTAACGTCCTGTTTCTTTATCTCTTCCACAAAAACAAGCAAAAACAAAAACGAACAATAAAACTAACCATTATCCTTTGACACAGTAGTCTAATTCTTTGTCTTGAGTTCGTTTCTTCATTTAAATTTCATTTCTCATTATTGTGTAGTCCTGATAAGCAAGAACACACATACTTTCCCTACCCACGGAAGACAATAGATAACTTTTTGGAGTCAAGTATTTCTACCTTCAGTGACTTTCAGGGATCAGTTTCTGGGCATTAGGCTTTTGATGTAAGTCATTTGGTCACTGATGCTTGTCTCCGGCCCATACATCATTTGCATATCAAGTATTTTGTTTGTTTATTGCTTTGCTTTTTGTTTTTGATAATGACTGCAGGCAGCAAGCAAGATATACAATGATATAAGAGACTTGTGATAATACTCCCTATTTTCTCTTGTAAATCACGTTTGTAGTACCAGGTTATGAGTATTCTCCTTTGTCTTCCCTCTAACATACTATGCTCTCTTCTCTGCACATCTTAATGTAGACATTTCCCCTATCTGCTAAAATTTTACGCTATGTACATTAACTATCAGCGTTGAATACATTCTCACTACTTTAAATCTGTGCTAATATTCCATCTTCCCAGAGCATTTACTTTGAGCAAGTTAACAGTTTTGCCTCATATGTAGTCTTGAATTGCCAACTAACACAATATGATTCTATTATCAACAATGATTATTATTTGTGTCTGTTTGACTTACTAGCATTTCTCAGTGCAGGTATGTGCTGGCCTTTGATAGGATCTCAATAAACATTGAGTGGGCGTTGCACAGAATATAAAAGGAGTGAAAGTATCTGTATTAGGCAAAGAAATCTATGGTTCAGAAAAAAAATGGTCCACAAAAGGCAAATAATAATATAAACTGTCAAACAATATAAATTGTATAGCAAGAGGGTATAAATCACATGTCTCCTTAAAAACATTCTATTTATAATTAGAGTATAAACATTGTCAGACTAGAAAAGCATTTTTCAACTTCTGTTATGACAGTATTTGGTAAAGAAAACCCTCTTTCATTTCCGTGTCTGCTTTTCTCTATGTGTGTGTTGTATGTAAACATGTACAATTATAGACACCAAAGGTCATGAATTGCCCCCTTTTATTGCTCTCCATCTTAATTTTTGAGATAGGATCTCTCTATGGTGAACCTGGAGCCCATGAGTTGGCTATAATGACTAGCAGTAAAGCCCCAGGATCTTCTTATTTTAAGGGTATGCTGGGGGTGCAGCTCAGGTTTAAGTAGCAATCATGTACTGAGCCATTTCCTAGGCCTCCTATCACTTAAAAAATGTAATACACATGTTTGCTGTTGTATGTCATGTGTGAGATATATATACACCACACACATATATGGGGCACACAATATATGGGGTTTGCAATCTCATGTAGCTTAGGGTAGTCTGGAACTCACTGTAGAGCTGAGGTTGCCTTTGACCTGCTAGTCAACCTGTCTCCATGTCTCTACATCCTGAACTATTGTTTTTCTTTGATAGAATTTCACTCTATAACACAGGCTAGCCCAGGACTGACTATGTAACCCAGGATGACATGAAAATTCTCCTGTCTGTTTCCCTACTTCTGTGATTGCAGGAATAAATCACAATGTCCAGGTTTCTCCCCTCCCCCCTTATATTTTATCCTGTTTTTAAAGGATTGGTCATACTTTAGTCTACTTTATAAATTGAATATTATTCTTAGTACCATTTTCTTTACCTCCTTTATTTAAAATCATATACCTCAGAAGAAAGATAATTTTATATTTGTTTACTACATAATTGACAGGGAGAAAGAGAATGCCAATAGTAATATGTCAAATAAAGGAATCAATTATTATTTTGTTTTGTTGGTTCAACCTTGAATTCTTAGATTATTTTATTCCATGAGCATAAAGAATTATTTTGATAATATTCTACTTAGTAGCATTTCCATAAATATATTCTCATCTATTTTATCATGATTTGGGGCTCTATAACTTAATCCCCTAAATTTTTATTTTCTAAATTTTATATTATATTAATTTAGACCATATTTTAAACAGGAGTTTTTAATTCCTGGTTCATTTTGTGAACCACAGTCCTGCTTTCTATAAGGAAAATTAGTCATTCAATGATTTGAATTTAGGACAACTTATTCCAAACACCTTACCAATAAGGTTATCCTGACAAGAAAACATTAATTTTCAGTACATAATACAATACAAATTATACACTACGTTTTTAAACTTTAGCCAATTATATGAATTTAAGTATTTTTATTTTAACAAATATTATTTATTCTAATTTTGCATGGTAATAACAAAATGAATCAGTTATACTCAATCAACCTGCATAGTGGAAGTTGTGATCAAGGATTGAACCAGAACAAGTCTTGGAATGAAATATTTGAGAGGACAGGAATCACTAGGGGGATAGTTCTGTGGTTAAGAGTACTAGCTTCATTTGTGGATAACAGAAGTTCTGCTCTTAGCTGACATCTGACAGTTCAAACTCCAACTACAGGCAATCTGATGTCCTCAAATGGCCCCGTAGGCTCTACCTGCACATGAGCACACATGCATGCATGCATGTTAAAAAGCAAATATGAAAAAAAAAAAGATTTGGTGTGAAGCTATCTGTTCTGTGGCTTGGCAGACTAAATTCTTGTGATTAGCCAGTTATTTTAGTGGCTTAATACAAATACTTTCTTCCAGCATCACAGGAGGCAAATGTAATATAGATTATAGTATTATATATTAAGAAGTGTATATTCCATATACACCTTGCTATATGGAAATGCACTTGAGCATACACCAACATTTCCTGAGAAGACTCTGTAGTCTGCTTTTTAGGGATAGCATAGGAAGACTTAATGCTATGTCATAGTTTCTGCATCATTTATCACAGAGGCTAAAATAATTTTGAACACAAATAAGGATAGATATGTTTTAATATTTATTTTATTTCTTATGTATATGTATCTGTGTGTTTCTCTATGCCTGTGTGCATACATGTGTGCAGGTACTTCAGAGGCCAAAACAGGGAATCCTGTCATCTGGAGCTAGAATTACTGAGGTTGTGAGCCACACTATTAGGCTGTTTGATCCAAATGCAGGACCTTTGCATGGGCAGCAAGGGCTTTTAGTTGCTGAGCCATCGTCCTTTCCCTCAGACAGATAATTATTTTACCATCAACAGTTGCATGAAGAATGTAGAAATTACTAAGCCTAGAATATTTCTGTATCACTGTGTGTTTGCTATGACAATGACTTATGTAGATTGTGGGGCGGTGGGCTGTGAGAAGCAGCTGGGTGCCTGGTTGAGCATAGGCCTGGAACCCCTAACCTTTATGGATGCAGGTGTTCAGCTCTGCTTCCGGGCCCCGGTTCTTTCCATTTAGCTTCAGACCTCCACAGCCCCTGGTACAGAGAGGTCTATGGCCATCAATCATGAGGAACAGTGCCTCAGGCTCTCCACATGTAGATGAGGTATCTCCAAGCTCTTAGACACAGCCTATAGGCAGTTATCTGCTGCCAGACCCTAACCCACCCTGAAACTGTATATAAGGGCTCTATTCAGGAGAAGTAAAAAGGTGTGCTAGAGTCATCCTGCTGTCAGAGAGTTTCTGTCGCAAGAGTTGTAACACTTGGGAAGAGATCTGCTTCTCCCGGAAACTGCCTGGGACACCAAGCTGCCTCCTTGCCAGCTAGCCAGCTTTTTATTGGCCCAGCCCAGGCTGGCTCAGTGCTGAGAGACAGGTGCAGTACCTGGAAGTGACCTGGCGACAACAGGGGAGACTAGAGCAGAAGCAGCAGCGGAGGCAGGGATCTCCCCTCCCTGCTCACACTCTGTCCCCTTGGCCCAGACCCCACATCAGGCCTTGACCAAGATCGTCATGGGATCCCTCCAGAACAAGGGATCCACAGTGCATGTATATTTGAATAGTGCATATGTAGCTATATGACAAAAATAGAAGGCTCCTTTCTTTTACAATAACCCTTGGGAAAAGGTTAAGGAACTAGGTTAAGGAATTAAGCATAAAGTCATTGACTACACCAGTTGCAATGAACTTGTGCCTTTAGAGTGTTTTTTACACAATAATAAGGTGACACACCATATGTGAGACTACTGATTGTTGGGGTGACCTTCCCTTACACTGTATGGAGGTATGTACCTGTATTTTAAACTGTTGTTTGCAGAGAGCTCAGTGTAAATTTCTTCAAAGCTAAGTGTGGAACCATGTTGTTTAATCTGAAGCCTACACTAATCCCATCACTATTAAATTCCATACCTATGACAGATAGCAATCAATTATGTAAATGTATTACCTAATGCTTATTCTCTTAAATCTTGAGGGAAATCATATTATTGTTAATGTGGTATTCTAAAATTCTAAATAGAGTATATTAATTACAAACCATTTCATTGTAGATTTTCATTGTATTTTGAATATTTTTACCAGTTTTTCTTTACAAGATTTCCTATGCTGTTTATGTCTTCATAAGTTTATGCTATGTTTGATAGAGAGACTTTTACTAATATTTTTTTCTAATTTGATGACACTTCACTGTTTGCCCTCTGATCTGTCCCTCTACTTCTCTGCCTACTAATTCTGGAGTCAGACTTCTGCAGCTTCTTTGTGTGGACCTCTAGGCCAGCTCCAGTCTGGCTGACAGTTGAGTTTGGATCACAGATAAGGATACAGCTTTTCTCTTTCTGATTCTGTCTGCAGTTATAGCTCTTCCATAAACTTCATCTTCAATATGGTGCACCTGTCCACATCATGAAATAAACTCCTATCACATGATTTTAGTTCCTCCTTTCTGTATACAGCCTAGGAGTGGAAGATTCTAGCTCCCTTCAACTTAACAGCTCCCTCAGAGCTTTCTTAACATTCCAACACCCATATAGCTCCTTTTCTACGTGTTAATTTTTAAAATTTTGTTTATAAGTACTGACTGATAATTAAAAGTATCCATCTGTATAAAATTTGGCACATCATTATTATATTTTTTAAAAGTTCATAGAAATTAATTTTTGATCAAAGATCATGCTTTAGTTTAAATATCGTCAATTACTCAGAAGTTTTCTAGCCCAGTAATAATTAGAAGAAAATCATTTAATAACTTCAACATACTTTCACTCAAACCAATTATCACACCATATTTGTTAATGATAGGAAGTATTGCACTTTTTAAAAAAAAATCTGCAATTTTTGATTATTTTAGAAATTGAAAGCACCATATGAGTTTATTTAAGATGTTTATGTGTACGTGTTTGTGTGTATATGTTTGTGTGTCTGTCTATGTGTCTGTGCCCATGTGTTATTATAGCCCAGGTATGTTCAGGTGACTTACGAGACCAGAAGATATCAGATTTCTTCAAAGTGGAGATTTTCTGAGAGCCATGGTTTTGGTGTTTTTGATGCAATCTCTGTCTTCTGATTGAATTGTAAGTGCTCTCAACTGCTGAGCCATGATATGTTAATATTATATAGTTAGGAAACTATGTATGTGTTAATATTTATAATTAGCTCATAATAAAGGTATCTTTGCTCAAGTCTGAGATCAGATATGCTCCCCTAAGCCTGACCATGTCGTCTCTGACTAATAAAATAATCCACAATCATACCTTTATGTGTTCTAACATATATTTTTGCTTTAGACTGAGAGTATTTGCCAAGACTGCCTTCTCTTGTTTATGTGTATTTTTTATTAAAATTTTAGGGATTTTTTGGAGAGTTCTTTCAAAAATCCTCTCTTTGCATTATTCCCACTTCTCTTCCCCAGTTATAACTTCTCCTCTGTCTCACTCCAAAACTTGCATAATGATCATACCAGCTGTCATACAAGTGCAGACAGGAAATTTCACAAGGACCCACCCATAGATGAAGAGCTACAAGGAAAGAAGTAGAATCACTTTTTCTACAGGACAAGTTTGCTGATAGGTTATCTTTTCTTTTTCATTTGCTCCCATCAGCCTTAAAGACAGGTTAGAAAGCACTGTGGGAATTTTTTCTTCTGCCTTTTCCCAGAATGGCATGGAGAAGGTTCTGGAAGGTTGTGTATAAGGTTTGCTGAGGACATTACTGTCTGGCTTTGTAATAAGAACTTTGATGTTTGGACAAGAATGCATATTCTAGCTTGGAAACAACAACAACAACAACAAAATGTCACTGAGCCAGTTTATACTTCTTCGAGTGATTGGACAATCTAATCAACAGTGTGGGACATGTGTGAAAATCTTATGGGTTGATATCTTTACCTTTGATTCATATGTTTGAGAATCTTGTTAAATATTATGATGCATAAAAACCACTGTTTAAAGGAATACATATTCAGCCCTCAATCTCAGATATTGTAGCTATACAATCAAAATTTTGTACCAATCAACAATGGTTTAGCTTATCATGAGGGACTTGCATCCCCAACATTAACTCCCATTTATTCTTTTTAAGATACCTATATTCTTTGTTCCTTTACTGTTTTATTTCTAAACAAGAAACTAGAATCTTTATGCATTTCCTTTAGTTTTGGAATTCCATCTGCTTCTATTCAGATGAAGCTTCAAAAGAAAGGCCAGAAAATGAAAGTATCATAACAGACAGACACAGAGCTTATTTAAGCCTGAATTGTAATAAAAATATTTTTAACTAAATAAAAAATCACTGTTGAAATAGCTTACTAAAATATACCAGTAGTCAGAAGCTTGCATCTGTTGGTGTAATCTTCCACCTGTGAGCTTTAGCTGGCTGTGGAACAACTTTCTCTGAGAAAATACCCTGGCTCTTTATACAAATAAGATCATGCTTTTACAAAAATGTTGTCCTTAATCTGATCTTTGAGATATCCCATGCAAGTTGAACAGAAGGACAATCAATGTCATAAAACAAGACAATTTTTAATTCACTGAAGTATGATATAAATATTACAGGATTTTCTCTGTGTCCATATGGTCTTCTTCACAAGTACTTGAGATCTTTGTCACTGTGTGAAAACAGACTGAGAAGAAATAAATAAGAAAATGGACTCACCTGTCTTGTAATGTAGCTTCATTTACAGAACCACGTGATAAACCACACTTGTACCTAACACTGTAGCTTCCTAGTATTTGTAATACAAGGTTTTCCAAAGCTACTGTTAAATTATGCTTATGTGTAAGAAGATAGCATGGAAATCAAAAAAGCATAGAAAATAAAAACAGAACAGTTATAGCCCTACAAAGTAATTATGTTTATATTTTGGAAGGTTTGATTAGTTTATGTTTGTATTTTCTATCATAAATAAGGGTAATGATATGGTAAGTAGACATGTATTAACAGAATTTTACTATAGATAAACTCCAGTTGTAATTTCTTAGTGAAAATTATTAGTTGACCCTGGAAAGAGGTCATCTGTGTTTTCAAAGTGCCTACCCTGTGGAACACTTAAGCCCTAGTTTTTAGGTCTTATGATGGGCTCATAAGGATTCTAGACTTGTATTTCATTCAAATCATTATCATAATTACAACAAAATTGCCTACCCAAACTTTATGCTAATATATACTACACACAGCAGTTTAGGAGTACAGATTTTTTCTTTTATTAAAAATAGATTTTTTCATACAATATATCCTGATTACAGTTTCTCCTCCCTCTACTCCTTCAGTTCTCCACTACTTTCCTACAGCATCCAGCTTCACTCTTTTTCTGTCACTCATTAGAATCAGACAGACATATAAGGGATAAATAATAAATAAGATAAAACCAGGTGCAAACAAATTCAAAAGGTCAAAATGAACAAGTGCTCAAGCAAGTGCACAAGAAACAGATTTAGATATAAGGACCGACTCATTCACACATGCAAGACTCACACCCAAAACACAAAACTGGAAGGCATAACACATATACAATGACCCTATAAGATAAAAGAGAGTGAGTTCAGAGGGAACGTTTTGAAAAGAAAAATAAAAATCCTTGACATGATCTAATGAAACAAAGTACAACCAAACTTGCCATTGAGATTTTTTTTTCTTTTATTTTCCATCTGCTGCCTACCTTAAGAATACTTTGTTTCCCCAATGAGATTCCCTTGGAGAAAACTAAATTGTCATTTGCAAGTAGTTATCAGTTGGAGATAGTCTCTGGGCTAGGATTTGGGTCATGTGTCCATTTTTCCTGACATCTATAGGTTCCCATCTTGTACAGACTTGTGAAAGCCATGTGCATGCTGCCCCAGGCTATGTTATTTTATGTGCACTGGTTCTATTTTTTTGGAAGGCTTTGTTTCCTTCCTGTCTTCCATCACCTCTGTCATTATAATCATTACTTCTCCTCTTTTTAAAGGCTCATTTCCCATGAGCTCTGATGGAAGGGACTGGATGGAGAAATCCTGCTTAGAGTTCACTGTGCAAGGATGACACTTTCTGAAATGAATAACAGTGGATCTCTGTGTTTATTTCCATCGATTGCAGGAGGAAGCTTCTTTGATAATGACTGAGCAAGGCACTGGTCTGTGAGTATAGTAAAATATCTTTAGGAGTCATTTTAATGCTTTTGGTTATCTGAAGATATCCCTGGACTACCTTGTCTCAATTTCTTTGTCACCAAAGCAGCATCAGGCATGGATCCATATTGTAAAGTAGATCCTAAGCCAAATCACACATATGTTAGTTACTTCCACAAGATCTGAGCCACCATTGCACTAGTATATCTTGTAGCAGGACTCTATTATAGACTGGAGGTCCATAATAGTGTTATAGACTGAATATCTATATTAGTAAAATAGAAATATAGATCGAAGGTCTATAATAATTTGTAGTTGAGATAGTGTTTACATTTCTCTTTTGATACCATTAAGAACACTAGTCCATGAGGGTGAAGGTTCTAGATAAGCTTCTTTTTATTTATTTATGTTCAGTATATTATGTAGGTGTTGCCTTCAGCAACAGGAACTTGTCATCAGTTTCTGGGGAACAATTTATATATTTGGCAACATTCTGGGTTATTTGTGGCTTCCTATGGTAAATAACTCAATTAGAATTAACCCATTTCTGGTACTGGAAGCTTCATTTGGTGACAAGAGTTGTCTAATGGGTCTCTTGTTTCCACCATTATTTGGTCATTCATTTAATCTGCTTTCATATACATATATATTTTAGAAACCTTGTACAATATTATGCTTCTGCACTGTATATGGTCCATTGGTTTTTCCTCCCTTCAATCTGTCATCATCCTCTTCCCCTTCCTACTTGATTCTACTGTTCTTGCATTACCTGTCATCCATCAATAATTATCCATTCTATTTCTCTTATCTATGAAGATCTATTTGGTCTAGTCCCCTACTCTATTCCTGTCATCTGTGAGTCTGTAAATTGTAGCTTGCTCATCATTGACTTAACAGTTAATATTCACATATACACTTACGTGTGTGAAAATAACATGTATATTTCTGTGTCTGTTTTACGTCACTCAGGTTGATGTTTTTTTCTAGTATCATCCATTCACATCTATATGATATAATTGCACTTAACAGCTGAGCAGTATTCCACTGTGCAAATGCTACCACTAATTTTTTTTATCCATTCGTGAGTTGAGGGATATCCAGGTTGTTTCCAATTTCTGGCTATTATTAATAGAGAAGCAATGAACTTGGTTGTGCAAGTATATCCTTGAAATATATACCCAAAAGCAGTAGAGCTGAACTTTGAGGTAGAGTTCTCTCTGACTTTCTGAGGAATTCCCATCCTTATTGCATTAATGGCTGCACAAGTTTACATTCCCACTAACAATGAATGAGTGCTTCCCTTACTCCACATCTGTGCACTATGAGCTGTCATTTGTTTTATTGTTCTTACCAATTCTGATGGATGAAATCTCTAGTTTTGATTTCCATTGCCCTGATAGCTAAGGATATTGAACATTTTTTTTAAATATCTTACTTAGCCATTTGAGTTTTCTCTTTTGCTGCTTTGATTCTGTGAACCATGTTCTTGTGGTGTCCTAAACTCCTCTAACTCCTCAAATCCTTTCTCCCTCTGTTGTGCAGAATTCCCCCAACTCTGCTTAGTGTTTGGCTGTGAGTCTCTGCATCTGCTCCTATGAAGCCTCTCCAATGATGGTTGTGTTGTTTACATATTTTGTATATTAGTATTCTGCCACATAAGACTAGTTAGTAAAATTTGTTTCCCATTCCTAAGTGCAAATTTGTCAAAAAGATGGTGTGTTTTCCCAAGGAGAAGTTTTTCTATTTCATGAGGTCCTATTTATTAATTGTTGGTCTTAGTACCTTACTTATGGTGTTTTGTTCACAGTCTTTTGCCCTGAGTTAAAGATTTTCTCTACTTTTTCTTCTACCAGATTCAGTGTATTTTGTCTTATGTTGAGTGTTTTGATGCAATTGCATTTGAATCTTGTGCAGGAAAATATGTATGGACTTAGAGGTCTTGGATAAAGGGACAAGTTCAGGAAAAGAAGGTAGGATAAAAAAAAATCTGTGTGATCTGCAGGAGATGGGGTATAAAAGAAGGCAGACCACAGCAAGTGGCTTGCTGAAGAGCTGGTGGTCAAATGGTGGAGTTGTATTTGGAGAAGAGTAAAAAGAGGTAAATATCTGGAATTAGCCTACCTGCTTCTTTGCCCAGCAGTATGCAATATGGCTTGCTGTTTCTCATAGAATGCCTGCCAGAGTTGGGGGTGAGAAAAAAATGTTAAATATAATTTTTAAAAGATTATTTTATGTGTATGAATATTTTGCATATATATATAATATAATATAATATAATATAATATACACAGATATATAGATATATAGATATATAGATATATATAGTGGTAGTTTAAATATGTTTGGCCTATTGGAAGTGGCAATATTAGGAGATCTGTCCTTGTTAAAATAAGGTGTGGCCTCATTGGAAGAAGTCTGTAATTGTGGGGGTGGGCTTTGGGGTCCTACTCACAAGCTTTGCTCTGTATGGAAATGACCTTTCTTCTGGCTTCCTGTAGAAGATAGTCTTCTCCTGGCTGCCTTTTGATCAAGATGTAGTACTCTTGACTCCTCCAATACCTCATCCTCCTGCACAATGCTTGGCTTCCCACCATGATGATAATGGACTGAACCTCTGAAACTATAAGTCATCACCAATTAAATGTTGACCTTAAGAGTTGGCTTGGTCATGGTGTCTCTTTGCAGCAGTGAAACCCTAAGTAACACACACACACACACACACAACACACAACACACAAACACACATGTATGTATCATATACATGCCTGGAACTAGAGTTACAGACAGTTGTGAGTACTGCCATTTGCGTGCTTGGAATTGAACCTGGGATCTCTAGAGGAGCATAGTGTTCCTAACGGTGAGCCATTTCTGCAACCCTAAGTATGGATTTTTAATAAAAGAACAGAGGAACTACCATGTAGGGATATTAGCAACCATCTTAGTCATAGCTACAAATCAACCTAACTCTGTAATTCTATATTTTTATACAGAATTTATACACTCAGCTCAGTTATTTCAAAAGTATAAATACAATATTCTCAAGAACTTAGTAACCAATGCTGAACCTTTTCCATATACATTGTAAAATTTCTTTGTATTAGTGATGAGGTTTTTTTTAAATAATTCATTTTTTTTCTGTACCACCATTTACATAACAAATTATGGAATGTGATGGGGGTGATCTATGCATACATTTCATTCATGCAAATTTTACTAAATTCTCCATTTTAAAGAGAATGATGAACCATCAGTTACAGAAACTTGGAAGTAATATGGTCTCCAGGTTATTCATAGACTCTATTGAAATGAATTTCCATGGAAATAGTAAAAATTTGATCATCTCCAACCTTAGTAAACAAGGTAAGTTCTTATTACCAATGGGAAAATTAAAAGTAAATGAATAAAGAACCTTAAGTCAAGGTGAATACTTTAGCTTCTAGTATGGAGAAGATTGAGGTTGTCCCATGAATTTCCTGGACTTACATGCCTTTAGAAGATTTTTTTTCATAGTTTGCTGAAAGACCATGCACCTCTAACATACATCCAGAGGAGCCATCATGCCTCTGATCTTTATTCTAGATACAAAGAAAATGCAAAAATATACAGATAAGGATAGTAAAATATAGATATGAAGTTGTTTACATGATACATTCCTGGAAGAAAAACCACAGAAGGAAACTCATGATTTAATCTTGAGTAGAAGGAAACAGCTGTGTAGCTAGCCAAAGGAATGTTCTTTTATGAAAATCTAAGATAGCAGTGGTATAGAAAAGACACTCCCACTAAAATTTTTTCTTTAGGTCTTCTGCAATCAATCTCATATTGATAGCTTAGGCTGAAGAGTTTCTTTGGCAGAGTTATAAAATTTTTAATAGTCTTTCTAAATGATTCATTCTAGTATATTACCCTAAATCATATCTCAATTTTATTCAGTTCACAATGTTAATTGTATCTTCTGTAAAGCCGATAAGCTTTGGAGAGATTGTAGTCCCATTTCAAGGGTAGACTCTGTCTTCAGTGAATTTTGTAGGAGGTCAGAAGACTGCCAAAATAATAGCTCTAGCTAGCACAGGAGACACGGAACCTATAGAAAGGCAAAGACATTAAAATCTGTACCAAAAGAACTCACTTTTGGCAAAACATATTTCAAAGTGATATGATAGTGGAGAGAACTATGGAGAAATACAAGTTGCTGTAGTAAGCAGTTTGTTGAGAAAATAAGCCAACCTTGGAAGCCTAGGTGATGTACATCAACCACTGTTTGCCTGGAGACAATAGATTCTTATGAATGTATAAAACTATAATGCGGAGTAATATAGGAGACATCATCTAATGAAAGCATTTTGTGTGGAAAGATGGGTACATATCTATTTTTGAAGATTCAAGAAACGTTTCTGTTAATTTCATTACCCGTTTGAAAATAGTACAATATTGAACATGTGAAGAAAGTCTAAATCTTAGCCTAATGGGCGCTAGCACTGTGACAATAATGCAAAAACCATCATATGTCAATACTTTAAAATATTAAAGTGTGAGTACACCCAGTACATTGTAGTACAAAGCACTGTCATCTATTTCACCTTTTCAAAAGCACATTCATTCATATACCAGACAACTGTTTTAATAACCTGGGGAATGTTTGATAATCATACAGATAAGAAGCCATGCATCAGAATATTGGGTAATGATCAATGAAGAAAGCAAAGTAAAACAAACAAACAACAACAAAACGCTACAGTGTTCAACTCATCTAAGTTGAGATCACTGTATTTGCTTGGAAGTAAGAAATGGGAAGCATTTATTCCACAGGGTACAGCTCAAAGAACAGCTATTGAAACTTTGGTAAAGAGGCAAAGTTTAAAGAAAAACATTACTTAAGTATAAAATACATAGGCTTTGATTTTGAACTAGGAAAAGTAGTTCAATGGAGGTACCTCAGAAAAAATTAAAACATTGTGGATTAATGCAAAGTTTACTCCAAACAGAAAGAGGAAACCGAAACAACCAGAAATCGAAAAATACAAGTATTTGTAATGGAGGAAAAGCACACCCTGGTCATGTTTTCTATATCCCTTGTGGAGCAAGTGAGAAGTCTGCCATGAAGTAGGGTCATCTAAAGCACAGGACATGTAGAAAGCAGTTTAGCAAAGTGGCAGTGTCAGAAGCCAACTAAACATAAATAATATAGTAACAATGCATAGACATGCACAAGTGAGTGCTCAAGCAAGCACACACACCACACACCACACACACACACACACACTGGTTTCTCATCAAATAAATACTTACTTTTGTCAAGGATGCTTTATGGTAGACACATGTTTTCTTCTGCATTTGAGATAAAAACTACTCTTTTGAGATCAAAATCTGATGAAGTTATTTTGAAAAGGTTATTAAATAGAATTTTAGATGTTCTCATAAAGACCCTGATTAAAAATTATGATTTTTTTTCTTGGTTGTTTTGAAAAAAAAAATGTGTAATGTCCTGCCTTAATTCATGCCTACAAGAGGACTTCAGAGGACAACATCAGTTGTAGGGACTTGTACTTGTTGCTTTGGTACCATGATAAAAGAAACTTAAAGAACATAAACACTTTTGCTAAGGAAGTCAAGGCAGCAGAATATTGATGAAGCTTGTCACATTGTATCCATAGTCAAGAGACAAAAAATAATCAATGCTGATTTTCAATTTGTTTTCTACGTTTTATACCGTCCAAAACTTTCCTATGGTCAGTGGTACTACTTACATTTATGGTGATTCTTTCCGTGTCAATTAATCTAATGTAGATAATTTGTGTAGTTCCACATTCAGCTTCCCTCCTCAGGGTGACTGGGTGGTGCTGCATACTGGGTAAGAAAGGATGAAGTGGAGTCTAAAATGGATGGGTAAGCAGGATCTCAGTCAGGCTTTGTGTGTGTGTGTGCGTGTGTGTGTTGTGTTGTGTGCTGTGAGTGTGCGTGTGCGTGTGTGTGTGTGTGTGTGTGTGTGCATGTGTATGTGTGTGTGTGTGCATGTGTTAGGGTTTAAATGTTGTTATAGCACTTTTAGACTGTGTTCAGTGAAACAGCTTCTACATATATTTTACTCAGGGTGAACAAGGACTATATGTATACCGTAGAGAGTGCAAATGGATTTTTCAGGTGAATTAGATTGGTTGAGACTTAAGGTCTTCAGAATACCACATTTGTATGGAGAGTCATTCCAGGTGCTTGCTGGGCAGGTTCTTATCTGAAAGTGAACCTGTGATTTCAACAAGGACAAAGGGACATTTCTCAGGTTGAAGATGTGTGGGTCAGGTTCTCCAGATAAGGTCAGGTGGAGAAGATGAAGCCCCACTGAAAACAGGGAGACCTCCATTTTCACCAAGCTCAGAGTGCTGTCTGATCATGGTAAACTTTCCCAACAAATTCCTGAGATATATGTCTAAAGCTTTTCTCTTCAGTGATTTTAGATTCTGTTCAAATTGACAATCAGTATGAATCACTGTCGGCAACTTTCAATTTTACCTATTGATATGTTTATAAAAAGATAGAGAGATAAAGAGAATATGTTCTGTTGGGGTGTGGAGAGGTATTAGGGAAGAGGATGTCCTCAGTAGGCCCATGCAGAGGCATCTCTTCCCCTTGAGGGACCAGTCACACACAGGTATAGTATAGAATAAAGTTTATTCAGGGCATGGGGAGGGGAGCAAGGAGGGTAGTAGAGGCAGAGAGGAGAGCAGAGAAGTAGAGAAGTAAAGAAGTAGAGGCCGGCCATGACTACTTGGAGAGAGGGGGAAGGGAAGAGGGAAGGGCGAGGGGACAGAAAGAAGCTAGAGGCAAGAGACCAAGAGATCAAGAGAGACAGGAGGGGACAAGCAGCCCCTTTTATAGTGGGCCAGGCCTACTTAGCTGTTGCCAGGTAACTGTGGAGGTGGAATTTAGATAGAATACTAACACCTATTGTCATTGTCAGTCTTCTATTGTTACGAAGTGACACCATGACTCTGATAACTCTTATATATAAGAAAGCATTAAATTGGAGCTTACTTGTAGTTCAGAGGTTTCCTTGGTTGTCATCATGGCAGGACATTTGGCAGCATACAGGCAGATGCTGCAGAAATATTGAGAACTTCAACCAGATCCATAAGCAGAGATATAGCACTTGGATTTTATTGACCACCGCTTCCAAATAATAACATAGAAACCTTTTATTAATTATGAAAGCTGGCTTTAGCTTAGTAACCTTTTAACTAGCTCATTTATGTAAACCTGACTATCTAGTTTTGTCCTGCAGTGTGTCTCATTAGTTATTCTCCTTCAGTTCTGGCACCTGTTTATTCTTCCATGTCTTACTGGTGAAATCTCTCCGTACGTTTCTCAGACAAATATCCTGCCTTAGACTTTTCCCAGATTTCCTAACTCTCACTTGAAGTCCTTCCTTCTACTCCTGCCTCAAATACTGGATGTTTTGTTTTTTATTAAACCAATCAGAAAGTGTTGGAGGGAGTATATACAAAAATAATATATTGATATTATTTAGCAAAAAATGTTTCTAATGTGTTGATATACAAGAGGATTTTGATAGTCATTTGGAACAATGGATAGAGGCTCTTTATCCTCTTCAAATTATTGGAGGGAGGTTCACAGTTTAAGAGTAAGGAGCCATCTTGAGTGTCATGCCAAATAACATTGGATTCTTGTTAGTTTGAAAATTTACAGTAGTAGTCATTATAATTAGGAAAAAGTTTAAAGACATTTGCAATATATTTGGCATAATTCTAACACTTTTCTAGATGTTCTAACTTTGCATAGTGAGCTTATGAATTTAAAGAATGCTACTCTGCTGAGTGTTGATGCTGCAATACTTCTTATGAAATTACCCATGGCCTGAGCTCAGTATTTCTGTTTTGGACAAGCTTCAAGAATGGCATACATAGCTTGATCATGCTAACCTTTTTGTTCTTGGAATACTTTTATTCCTGCCTACCAAGTTAAAACATGTCTTTAACACCATCAACATGTTGGAAGCCAAAGTACATGGCTTGAACCTGAAAATGGACCGCCAAACAGTGTTACTAATTAACAGGCTGAAAAGTCAAGGACTGGTAAAATTCTGCATAGAGCCTTACCAACCAAAGACAGAAGTGTGTTTCCTTTGATATTTCATATTTCATGACGGGTAAGGAAGGCATTCTTGTCATAATGACCTAAGACAGGTCAGGCTTCCTTATAAAATAAAAAATGGGGAGACACGGAAGCTTTTGGGGCTGCTTGGCAAGAATCTGACATTGGCCAAGGACAAAGAAATGGTCTGCTTGTCAGAAAGATGACATCTGACAATGACAAGGAAGTTGGCTTCCTTGTAATTTCAGGCAGGTAATCTAAATCTAAATCTTAGGCTAGAACAAGGAAGTAGACAAGGCTTCAGACGTGAAAGTAACTTTGGGGTAGGACAGGCAAGTAGGCTCAGATATTTGGTCATCCTGATAGGCCCTTAGAAATAATGATCATGGGAGTGTTCAAGTAATAGGATTTAATGCCTTGCTTGTTATTTGACTATTTGTGTTTATTATGTTTCTTGTCCTTGACTATTTGCATCTATTGTATTGGTAGACCCTCATCCTAGAACTGACCTTAATACTTGCATGTAATTAAAATGATATAAAAGCAAAAAGGAGGAGGTAGGATGGGATAGAGGTTTTCTAGGGAGGGGAAGTGGGGAAAGTAGATGACATCTGAAATATAAATAAATAAAATATGCAATAAAAATTAGATCACTAATAAAAGCATAAAAGAATAACAATACCAAGTCTGGCCTGTAATCAGATCTCTGGCAGTATAGAAATAAGCATTTGAATAAAAAAGGACAATTTTTACACCATGCACAAAAAGATCAACACAACACAGAGATATCAATACTTGACATGCACTTTTGAAACCTCAAAGTTCATCCCTAGTGACACACTTCCTCCAACAAGGCTATACTTCCTAATCCTTTCATACTGTACCACTTTCTAGTGACCAAGCATTCAAATCTATGAATTTATGAAAACATTCTTATTAAAACACCGTTCCTATTATCTATGTGATCCACAATCTATCAAGAGACTCTAAGAATGATTTAGATCCACATGTAATACACATTCCATGTTTAATACTTCTGAAAACACTATAGTATCTCCTATATTCTGTACATGATTACGTAGTTTGGATTTTCAAGAAAAACTCAGATAATAACTTCATTTGTGTGATATTGTCAGAACATATTTCACCCTCATTGTTTCTATGAATTTAACATATTTTCAATCAAAGGCTTTGTTATATAAGAGACTGTTCAAGATTGGGATGATAATTTACTTTTTTTTTTAATTAGCAGGTCTAAGACTGATTATCTTCACCTATGTGATTGTCTTTATTTACTTTTTTTATTACACTGATGGAGGTACAGAATTAGTGTACTTATTTGAGGATTAGTGTACTTATTGGTTAAAATATAAAAGAACCTGAGCTGTGTTCTAGTTACAGCATAAGTCGCACCCAGTCACACATGTTGCCTTAAGACTTAGATGGACCTTTCCATGTCCTTAGATAGGACTAGAGGTCAGTGGAATATAACCCTATTGACCAGGTACATTTTTTTTTGTCTACACAGCTAATAAAGACAGGAAAGCAACAATGACTTAATGGAATAGATTTGGGGAAAGCCAGGGCATTCAATCTATGTGAACTGTCTCTTTTTGTGATTTTCAGGACCAAGGACAACATAGCAGTCCTTCCTTGAGATGAGGGCCTGCATTTTTCAGAATAAAACATAATGACCCTGTATGATAAAGAAAATGATTTGAGTCCTGTCATATTAAACATAAGGACTGTGTGAGTGAAAAGCCCACAGAACCAAAGAATTATAAGTGAATGAACACAACAAAGGACATTTGTCCAGAATATATTTTGAAATTCTGGAAAAGTGAACAAAATCATGACCTCTTATACTAGAAAGACCCATGAAGTGAAAATGAAGGCATTAAAAAAGTTTACTTTCATAGGAAATTTAAAATAGATGAAAGAGATGGAAAGATAGATAGTTGCCAGACAGATAGATACATAGATAGATGATAAATAGATGTTTTGTGTGTTTGTGTGTGTGTCTATATACAGGAAATCTTTAAATATATGATATGTAAATGACAGGAAATAGACAATGCCAGTCACAGTTTTTAGACTTACAGATAATGAATGTCTAACATTGGTGCTCTGCCTGCACTTAGATTGTTAGAAATGTATAAAAAGGCATTATGGTTAGTAAAATAATGTTTGATTTCCTTATAAGGCCAAATACATACACATTCTGTAATTCAGAATATCATTTACTCTTATTTTTAAATAATAATTAAATATTATTTTTAACAATAATTAAACAATATTTTGTTATTTGAATATTTCATATATTTTTACAACAAATTGTCATCTCCTAACTTCCACTGTATGTCCCCATCTCTCACCCAACCACATATCCTTCTTCTTTTTAAATTAATAACCTCTTGTGTCCAATTAGTGCTGTTCATATGCTCAGAGATGTGAGGCAATCTATGGGCCATAGGCAACTTAGAGACACTTAATTGGAATGCTCGGTAATATAAAGATTTCACATCCACAATACACATATATTATAAGTTATTAGTCCAGAATTAATATAGAATTTATCAAAACGTTTTAGAAACTCAGAGTTCAGTTGATATGAAACTCACTACAATACAGATGCATTAATACCAAGAAAGAGTGCATAGCTTCTATGATTTAACTTGCACAGTTGTCATAGCTAGGGATTTTTATTTCTGTGAAAGACAGCATCATCAAGGCAACTCTTTTGAAGGAAAATATATAATTGGGTCTGGCTTACAGTTTCAGAGGTTTAGTCATGGTCATCATGTCAGGAAGCATAGCAGCTTGAGGCAGAATGATAACAAAGCAAGACTGAAAACGAGGTAGGCAAATCCAAATACTTCATCTCCATGATTTATGTCAAAATGCTCTTCAGATCTTCAACTTTCAGCTTTATTGAATGCAAGGCACTTCTTTCTTTTGGGCTGGTTCTACTTCCTGTTAGCAGTTTCCTCAGCAGGTATACCATGGCTTTTGCATCTTGAACATCTTAGGATCTCCAAGGCAACTTACTCCAGCTTAATGCAAGGGCCTCTCTGGGCCCCCATGCATTTACAAGCCTTCCACACATCTGGCTAAAGATTCCATAACCCTGTTGATTCTTGACTCTAAAGCCTGAGCCTCGTATTCAAAGTTGGCAAGTTATGCTGCTTGCTGCCGTTAGAACTTGCTTGGCTGTCCTGGACTTGCTCTGTAAATTGATCTTGAACTCAGAGATTTGTATGCTTATGGCTCCTGAGTGCTAAGATTGAAGATGTGTACTACCAAGTCTAGGCCTAAGATTTTCCCTTTACTAAAGATTGATCTGAAGACCAGGCTAGCTTGAATGCAGAGGTCTAATTAGTCTGTCTCCTGGGATTAAAGGCATTTACCACCACACCTGGGCCTAAGGTTTTCTTTAATTCATATGCACAAGGTTTTTATAAGCATGGTCACTGTGCCTCAAGATTTGGATTAAAAGTCTGTGTCAATTTGATCAAAAACCTGTGTCTTTCAACCTCAAGATCCTGATCAAAGGCATGGTGTCTTTCTGTCACTATGATTTGGATCACAGATGTGACCTCCATTTCTGGATTGAAGTTAATTCTAGATACAGTCAAGTTGAACTGAGAATAGCCATCATAATCTATCCCTTGTCAACTTGACATCCAATCATATATCCTTATATCAAAATGAAAATAATAACCAATAATAATAATGCCTAACATAAGATAACTATCCCTTGTACAAATGCAAAAAACATATAAAATAAGCTTAGCTGGGTAAGATCTTGCCCTGAGATCACCAATACCTTAATATTGTTTAACATCTTTAACCTGCTTATCTCCTTGAACACAGAATTTAGTTCTATTCTACTTTCTTATGCCCTTTTTTTTTTAATTTAACCTTTAAAGTGGTAATCTGTAAGGTACTTACACTATTATCAAGACAGAGAGAAAATATCTTTTCAAAAATTTCTATTAAAATGTCCATCTTATCACCTTATAAAACAGTATTATACCTTGAGTTTTTGTGAAGTCTTTTCATTTTGTTTGAATTAAATAAGACTCTTCATTCCCTGATCATAGTAAATTTTTTCTGAGCTCCTTCCGCATGCTATAAAACTTGCTTTCAAGTATTCAGTCATATTTTTACCATGTTCTCATTCTTCATCTGCAGATAAGTCTCTCTATCCCATGGATAAAGTTATCCATTCCCACAGGACCATCGATATGGCAAGAGGTACTTTCTCTTCATATATATTCTTTCAAAAATAGATTTTGATTCTTGATAGCATGTATACAATATTTGATGATATTCATTGCTAACACTTCAACTGCTCTAGGATCTCCACATATTCGCCTTCCAATTTCTGTTCTTATATTTGTCATGCTCACTGAATCATAATAGTGTTGTTATATGAACAAGTGTGGGGGGTATTCACTAGGGCATAGTCAACCTATCCAGGGTCAAATCTGTGAATTCAACTGACCCTTAAGCCCCCAGCACTCATAAACTGCCAATATCTTTCAGATATGGATAGGGACTCACAATCATTTCCCCTTCCATGCAAAGATGACGATCATTTGATATGTACTGAGTTCATAAATGAAATGACTATTTCAAATCCAAAAGACATTCCTTCTCAGAAGTCTTCCAAAACTCTGATTCTTCCATTTCATCTCGTAGTTAGTCTTTCTCATCAATAATAGAGAGAGCAACGATTCCCACGTACTTATCCGGGAAGATCTCTGATTCCTTCTCACTACTGACCTATACTAGTTCTATCCACCATATTAAAAAAATATATACTTAAAGGAGAAAATGTATGTACTTTATTGCCATAGAACTCATGATCAGGTACAAGATCATTCCATAAAGTTGAACTTAAATTAGCAAATAATCACTGCATTTTTAATTAAAATGGAAGAGGTTCTTCTGAAAGCAATAAGCCTTGGTTGGGAAACTACATAAAGTGCTTCTGCAATCACTCTACACACGTCTGTTTATCCTTTCACCCTGGTTTCTTATTCATATTTATTTTATCATTTTACCTTTATTCTCTTCTTTTGTTTCTATCATGTTTTGATATATTTTGGATGAGGTCTTGTGGGTGGTTTTGTACCCAAAGACAACCTACAGCATGTGCTATGTTAAGATTAAAGGCTTCTTACACACTCCATGATTCATAGACCTAATCATATTGTTGACATTTTTGAAAGGAATCCACCACAAAAAAGTATATGTTCTTGCATGTGGGTGTATAATATTCTCTTTTTATGCAATGAATCATAGTTATAGGAGATGAATCTGTTATCATCCCGAATTAGGAATGTAGAAAATTCAAGATAAAGAATAATTATTAAAAAGTTAACTAGGATGGGAGAGAAATAAACATCAAAATGCATGAATGAAGAGTAGTAACTTTCCTTCTGATAGTTATAATTGTTCTACTACAAAGTCTCCAATTGTATAATAAAATATCATATCTTAAAAGTGAAGGTGATTAGCATCTTCCAGATAATCCATTTTAGAAAAATGAAAATGTGCATGTTGGTAAGTTTTAACTATCAGCTTGAAGAAATCCTGAATCATCTGAGAGACAAGTTTCTATCGAGGTTCTCCATGAATCAGATGGGCTCACAGGTGTGTCTGTGGAGCATTATCTTAATTGTCAATTACTAAATGCAGAGACTATTATTTTAGATTCATGGATTATGTGAAAAAAATCAAGCTAGCATTCAAATTCAGTATTTTCTGGTAGATTTTTTATTTTTACATTTCCTAATTCTTCAAGAAGGTGTTCCTAAAACGGGTTGCATAGGATTTATGAAATGAATTCATAAAATAGGAAATATTCCGGACATAGTTTTAAGCTAGTATTAAATAGAACAAAGTAAAAAAATAAAAAATGATGAATTTCAACATGTATTTACTAATGACATAAAACAAATACATCATGCAGCGCTGATTTGTATTATTCTATAAATAAGCTGCAGATTTTACTGATTTGCCTGCTGCTTTCAGAGGCATTTGGGACATAATTGATTAGAATGCTTCATAATTTCAAAGATGTCTGATTTCTTCATAATTTTAGATTGCTCTACAATTTAAGCAGAAGCTTGACTGATACAATCTAATTGTACTTTTCCTCATTCCCTGCACTTGATTGAGGACCAACTTCACAGATCACATTGAAAGCCTCATAGACTGGAGGTGTACAGTTTTTAATCAGTGATAAAACACATATATATGCTGAGTACTCTAGTAGAGGATTTTAAATTTGCACACAGCCCCTTGGGAAAATAAACCCATCTCTTACTTGAATTATTGGTTTTCAAATCTCTCCCTTGAAAGATTATTTCATGTTTCTGAATGTTTTTAGCATTGTAGTTCTTGTTGGTTTGGTGGTAGTTGACATATGATAGTTGTGCAGCACATAATATGTAATATAATGATTTGATCAACATATAAAGTATGAAAGGATCAAGTTAGAGAACTTGATGTTAAGCATTTACCATTTCTGTTTTGGAAGAACATTAAATGTCTTCTCTTTGAGTAACATCAAAGGATGCAATAATTTATCATTGAATAAAATCATCAGAGTGCAAAATAGAAAATAAAATCTTATTTGTTAGGACAGTGTGGACATAGTATTTGCTGTTAACTTTTTCATTTCAGGTAGTATGAATCCATCAGTGTCTTAAAGTTAAATTAATTTAAATATTTTTCTATTTCTTTTCCCATAAAATGAAGCAGGTTGTCTAACATCAGCTATGTTTTTTCTTTTCTGTTATTATATTTTATTTATATTTGATTATGACATTTTCATATATGAGTAGATTTTTTTCATATTCCCTATTACCCTGTTGTATCCTTTCTTCTACTTCTACTGGTCTCCCTTTACTTCTCAATTTTTTTTCTGTTTGAAAATTTCATCTCTCTCTCTCTTCCTTTCTCTCTCTTTCTTTCTCTCTATCTCTACCTCCTGATGACCATGTGAATTACATTATGGTTTCTTACTATAACAGAAGTGAAGGGTTTGGTTACCAGAGTATGGTCACTTGGCCAGTGGCTATAACATTCCAGACTATATTTCCATCTCCATTGGCATTCATTAACTTTTTATAAATCCTCAGGAAGAAGTAGGGCCTTGTGATACCCTATTCATTATGCTGATCATGTTCAGGTAACCATAGCTATCATGAACTCCATAGTGATAGCTATGTAGTACTCAGCAGTAGGAATTGCATTCCAAACTCATTCCTCTAGATCTTAGATTCCTTCTGTTCCATCTTCTACATCCTTATAGCTTGGGCATGAGGGGCGACAATGAAGTACAGTTCATGGCTAAGCTTTCCACTATCATTCATTTCATCTCATTGACAAGTTGTGAGCATCCTTGCTTACCACTACCATATGCAAAAGAAGCTTCTCTGACCAATGCTGGAAGCATCATTAGTTTATAGTCATAGCAATAAATATGTATAAGGTACTTTGATGAGCACAGTATGTCTAATACATACATTCATACACATACATACACATATACATATATAAAATCATATACATACACATTACATATACACATACTCATATACATATAATTACTAAGAGCTGTGACATCTCTAGCATGACTACAATATAGTCTTAGACAAATTCCTTCATGTGAATGGGTGTCAAATCTAACCAGAAACCAGTAGGCTACCCCCAACAAGCTTACCTGAATTACAATAATGAATTTATTTTTTCTATACTCTCCATGGTGTTGCCCAAAGGGGCCTCAGCTGGGTAACAGTGCTGATGACTGTTCATTCCCAGCAGCTTTGGAGTGCTTTTCAGCACCATACAGGATAGAAAAAGTTAGCAAGGAAAGTTCTAACCCAATTTCAGTTTGATTTCTCTATGTTCTTAAGTGAAATGATGGATTTAAAGTATTTTTATAGTAATACAAAAAGCAAAAATTATAATCAAGATTTTAAATAAATGTGACCATTTTTATATGATGATTTTCTTTTCTTAAAAATTTTTAGAAAATTACAATGGAGTTTCTAATTGGTAGACAAAGACTATAAATGTGTACAGAAAGACTAATTTAAGTTCTTAATTTATATGTTAACAATGTCAAAATTTAACTGAAGATATTTTGTAAGATATAGAAGGAGAAAAACACAGTATCATTAAAGATATCCAAGAGCTTATGGTTCTCTAGCCAGTAACATTGCTCAACTAAATAACCCACGCTCAACTCAAAATTTACCATCATGTGATATGATATGAAATGACCTTTTCACCATCAAAGATGACATCACATTTTGTGTTACACCATTTTATTCATTTTGTAGTTGGGATGTGTCAAATGATAATAGAACATAGATAACTGGGTCACTATGAAGCTTATAAAACTCCCTTTTTATTCATTCCATGAGAACTTGGTGGAGATGTGTTGGTTGTTTTATATGGTTGAGTACAATTCAAAATCTCTCATGTTCTAGGAGCTTATTTTAAAATGTAGCAAGTCTCTTTCCTTATTCTAATAGTAGTCTTCCTATTTCACACTGCTCATAAGATATATCTCCATTTCCATGTATGTAGAAAGAAAGAGAGAGAGAGAGAGAGAGAGAGAGAGAGAGAGAGAGAGAGAGAGAGAGAGAGAAAGAAAGAAAGAAAGAAAGAAAGAAAGAAAGAAAGAAAGAAAGAAAGAAAGAAAGAAATGCATAACAATGAGGCCCACCAATTCTGAGTTGGCCTCTGGTCAAAGTTGGATCAAGAGTCACATTTAAAATTTACAGGCTTGCTTCCCCACTCATCAGTGCTCATTAATGATGATATAAACCTTTAAGTAATGATGTTATAAGTGAATTGTTAATGTATTGCAAATATTAACAGTAATGAGTATTACATTGTGATAAGGATATGGTGTGTGTGTGTGTTTTACCACATAATACACTCTGTGTTAGAAAAAAAACAGTGTATATAAAAAATCATATCCATGATCCCTTCATATACGAACTTCCAATTATCTATAACTTGAAAAAGTTCATATACTTTTTTATTGATAAACAAATAGATCAAAATAACAGTATTTGGTGTTTGGCAAGTAGACCACACCTTGAATCCCAACACTCAGGAGTCAGATAAAGGAGAATTTCTGTGAGTACAATTGCAAATCTGTAGTGAGACCCTGTCCCATAATACAACAACAACAAAAACTTACTTAGCAACATAAGTTTGAAGAAATATAGAACATTTATGTACATTTGGAAACAAAAAATTTATAACCACATTATATAATTAATTTAAGTTTACCAAACAAACAAGAAAAGGCATATAGCATAATACTCATCAAATCTATACTGAAATTTCTGTCCTTCAATAATCTCTCATGATTTAAGATGTATAAAAACACGATACCTTAAATGTTAGCCTATGCTGAACAAGGTAATTATATTTTTGTTTATTCTAAACAGCACAGGACTACATGGTAAGTACTCTACAATAAAGCTGAATGTCAAAATCACAAACTCATTTAAAACAATATGTCATAGTACGTAAATAAGATAGTGGGTTTTTTAAAATCAAAGCATATTAAAACCTACTTATGTACAATATAACATAAAATTTTACATTAAAGTATAAAAGTTATTTTGGAGTAATTCATACATAATATGTCATAAGTATTGCCTTTTTGAAGATCAAGTAGAAGAAATATGAAGTAGGAGAGACTTAAAGGGATTGATTTTTTTAACATGAGTTTTTTTGTTAGTGTTCTTTTGTTTTTTTTTTCATGTTTCTTTTTTTATTGGATATTTTATTTATTTACATTTCAGATGTCATCTACTTTCCCCATTTCCCCTCCCTAGAACCCCTAATCCAATTCCCCTCATACTTTTTGCTTTTATATCATTTTAATTATATGCATGTTTTAAAGTCAGTTCTAGGTTTTGGATCTAGCAATACAATAGATGCAAATAGTCAAGGAACAAGCAACACAGTAAACACAAATAGTCAGAGAACAAGCAAGGCATTAAACCCAATTCTGTGAATACTCCCATGATCACTATTTCTGAGGGCTTATCAGGATGACCAAAATATCTGAGCCTACTTGCCTCCTTGCCCAAAGTCATTTTTCATGTTTGAAGCCTACTTCCTTGTTCTAGCCTAAAATTTAGATTCCTACCTGAAATTTAACTCTACTTTGTTCTAGCCTAATGTCAGATTCCTGCCTGAAGCCTACTTCTTTGTCCTTGGCAGATGTCATATTCCTGTCTAGCAGCCCATTTTCTTGTCCTTGGCCAATGTCTGATTCTTGCCAAGCAGCCCCAAAGGCTCTCTGCCTCTCCCTGTTTTTTATTTCATTAACAAGACTGAGCCTGTCTTAGGTCATTCTGACAAGAATGCCTTCCTTCTTACTCATTGTGGAATATGCATTATTAAAAGCAATGCACTTCTGTCTTAGGTTGGCAAGGCTCTGTGCAGAATCTTATCAGTCCTTGGCTTGCCAGCCTCTTAACTTAATAGCTCTGTCTGGGGGTCCATTTTCAGGTTCAAGCCATGTACTTTGGCTGCCAACATTTTGATGTTGTTAAAAACAAGCTTTAACAAGATATGTAGTAATAAAAGTATTCCCAGGACAAAAGGGCTAGCATGATCAAGCTATATATGCCATTATTGAAGCTTGAATAAAGTAGAAATACTGACCTCAGGCCATGGGTAATTTTCATCAACACTCAGCAGAATAGCATTCTTGAAATTCATAAGCTCACTATGTAATGTTAAAACATCCAGAGAGATGTTAGAATTATGCCAAATACACTGCAAGAGTCTTTAAGCTTCTTCCTAATTTTAATTACTACCACTGTAAATTTTAGAACTAACATGAATCCAATGGTATCTGGCATGACACTGGAGGTGGGTCTTCATCTTTAAATTCTGAACTTCCTTCCAATAATTTGGGTAGCATAAAGAACATCAACCCATTCTTCCAAATGCCTATCTAAATCCTCTTGGATGCTGAAGGAGCATGGTGGCCACTAGAGTAACAGGTGAGACATGGTGATGCCAGGACAAAGAATGATGCTGACTTGTGAGCTTGCTGAGTGCTGACAATGGTGACTGGGAAGCTGTATTGGACATATATTCCTGATCCACCATTGCATACCTATAACCCTGATGGGACAATCTGCCTTGCCTCAAGAGTTTAGACCTTGTGGAACAGAGAATCAATAAGAGAAGTTATAATGACACTTGTATTGTTCTTAAATGTCACCAGTTATTCAGACTCAATCATGTACTGATCTAGAAATCAATCCAATATTGGAAATAACAGTCTTCATTTGGAAGTCTGGTTCTGTGCTGTGGATTGCCCCGGCCTTGTATTTTGATACTACTGCCCCTTTCCTGTGAAAGGCTTCAGAGGAGGTGTGAGTCATTACACAGGTGATCTCCAGTGAACCTTCTGCCCATCTTAATTTGTTAAAAAAAAAAAAAAAAAAAAAAAAAGGCTGGAGCCAGTGATTGGGCAAAGGAAGGGAGGTGGAGATATAAAGGTTGATGGGAAGAGAGCAGAGAGGGAGGACGACTGGAGGACAACTGGAGGAAGACAATGGAGGAGGAAGACAACTGGAGAGAGAAGAGAGAGAGGACGACTGGGCAGAAGAGAGGAGAGAGAAGACGATGGAGGATGAGGGAGGAGGACGACTGGGAAGCAGGAGGTAGAAGGACAAACACAAAGTCTGGAAAACCCTCAAGTTATAAGGATCTCATAGCTGGGGAACATAGAAGTGTAGGGGTATCTGCCCAATCTAGGTTTATAGAATATATTCATAATTACTGAGTTGTATTTTCAATGACCAGTCCTATTTGAGTTGGAGATTTAAATATCTCTCACTACAGTTCTGGACATTTTCAAAGACATATATGGAAATTAGCTGCAGTTCTCTATGATGTTATGTTAGCAAGAGATAAAGTTGTGGCAGTATCTGGATTTCAAACAGGTGTTAGGACATGTGTTAAAGCTCTTTTAATTTTCAAATTAAAACTACTTTTGTTTCTTCTACAATATAAGATGAGTTTTGAAGCAAATTTCAAATTTTTTTTTAATTGCAGCTTTGTATGAAGATTTGAAGTGACTGTTTCCGGTTTTTTGTTGTATATTCTAATTAACAAATTACAAAATAAGTAAGCAGGATGGAGAGATGACAAAGCAGCTAAGAGTGCATGCTCTTGAAGATGACCTAGCTTGACTTCCCAGGACCCATAAGCTGGCTCATACTTATAATTCAAGTATTCTGCAGGAGGAGGAAACTTTCTGAACTGCTGAATCACTCATCCAGCTCCACCCTCACCTTAACATTTCTTTCATATTTTTGGTCACAATTTTTCAATCTTTGTACTTAAAATATACATATTATTCAATTATATATCTTTATAAAATAACAACAATGAAAGACATTTTTCTTTTTTTAATTAATTAATTTACTCAATTATTTAAATCACACCATAATTTACTTATTCACACAGGGGTTATAAACACAAAAAGGCAGGATGTGGGGAAAGGAATGACACTGGAGCATAGGTGTTCAGGGGGAGTACAGATACCATTCAGAACAGGGCATCAGCTTGGTGAAGGTTCAGGTGACAGGTCACTATGACTCTGCCTATGATTCACTTGTCCTTATCTAAATTGGTACTGTCTGCCGAGGCTGCCTATTTATAATATCTATGACTACTCAGGCTGGTAAATTTCCACAGAAGCTGCCTGTTTACACTAGCTTATAGACTGCTGTTTCAGTGTTTTTCCACAGAGACCCAAGACTTTGTGTTAGCATGTATGTATGTCAGGCCTATTGCTGATTTTAGGCCTATGACTGATTTTAGGCCTTCAGTGTATAAGCAGGGCTGCCCCTGACATCTCCTCCCTTCTCTAAGTATAGAAGGGCCTTGGCGATTCTAATCTTGCGAAGGCCCAGATAGTGGCCTGACCCCCAATAATTGAAGGGGAACTTGTAATGGCTCCGGTCCTTCTGTAGTTGTCCAGTGAAGCATGAGGGCCATACCTATCCCGATGGAAAGACATTTTTCAAGTTTCACATGAAGCACAAATTTCTTCTCTAAATTTAATACTTTCAGACAAATATAACTTTTTAATAACTAATGAACAAATGCAGTTCATCTTAATATTCATTCTGTAAATATATACTTCTGTCTCAGACTTAACAGAATGAATAGGAACATAGAAATAAAAATGAAAAATTATAAAAATTTCATATTTCATAGAGTAAAGTGAGTTTCATTCTATTAATATTGTGAATATTCCAAAGTAGAAATATGTAAAATATGTCCTACTACATAAATTGTAAAATTTTGCAAATAAAGATATTTTATTATGATCTCACATAGTAAGAAAATTTGGTGATTATTTGAGGAATATGAAATGGTAAATCTTTTTTCACTTTTATTGCAAATGGATTCTTTTCTCAAATGATATATAAGTACAGTTTCCCCTCCCTCTACTCCTTTCTGTTGTTTCTTACCTTACCCCTCATTGAATCCACACCCTTTCCTTCTCTCATCAGTAAAGAACAGGCTTCTAAGAGATGAAAGAAAACATAACAAAATAAATAGAAATTAAAAAAAAAGAACATCATATCAACATTAGACAAGGCAAACCAACAGAAAGGAATAGGCCCAAGAGAAGGTACAAGAATCACACCCCAGAGATTCACACACTTGGGAGTCCCATAAAAACACTAAACTGAAAACCACCATATATATGTGGAGGACATGGAGCAGACTAGTGCAGGCCTTGTGCTTCCTGCTTCAGTCTCTGTGAGTTCATAGGAACTTTGTTCCATTAATTTAGAGAACCATGTTCTCCTGGCATCCTCCCTCCCAAATGCTTTGTTGCCATTTTCCATATATTTATATTAAACTCACAATGTCTATAATTCATTTTTATTCTTTGATCATGATTATGCACCTCTCAAACCTTACATGCAACAATGATCTTCATATAACTTACAAATAATGCTAGAAAACTTGATTCATGTCTCCTTAATCTAGCTGTCTCTGAATCCACTTGCAGAATCTAGTTTACATTGAATGTACTTTGTCTTCAACATTGCAACCTGAACCTGACTCATGAGATTTTTTTTTTTAAGATAAAGACTTTATTTCATGTATGTGAGTACATCATCACTGTCCTCAGACACACCAGAAAAGGGCATCAGTCTGATTGCTGTGGTTGTGAGCCACCATGTGGTTGCTGGGAATTGAACTCAGGACCTCTGGAAGAACAGTCAGTGCTCTTAACCCCTGAGTCATCTCTCTAGCCCCATGAGATGAGATCTTTCTTATAAACCTTGTAGTGTGCCATCATTTGGTCTTATGCCTGCTGTGTAACACTACCCCTTAACTCATTCTATATTGCAACCAGAATAACTTCTTACAAAACTGGAACATATCTACTATGTCACACACTTTCTAACCATATAGTGACATCCCACTGTCTTCTAAGACCATAACTAGGGACTGGATAAATGGCTCAGTGGTAAGAGCACTTGCTGTTCATCCAGAAAAGCTGTGTTCAGGTTTTCCCAGAACCCACATGGAAAACAAGCACTTGTAACTCCAGTTCCAAAAGATCCAGTACCCATTTCTGGCTTCTGGAGGCATTTGCATGCATGTAGTACATATGGTATACAACAGGCAAGAAGCCACATACACATAAATAAAAATAAAATACCATAGCCAATTCCATAGCTAGAAAGTAATGATGGTTAAAACCTCATCTCACCATAAACACTGATTGCACATTCATTTTCTCCATGGCACTCATCTTTCCTGAAGTGTCTGGTCTCGTCAGTCATTTATACACCTGTGTTCTATCCCTCAGCAGAGGCTTACTCTCATAGACTTGTTCCTGAGCCTTGTTACATCTTATTCATGTATCAGGTTGCAACTCTAGTAACACATCCTGGAATGAATAGTTGGCCTTATAATATACTCCCGTCACACTCTGTTATTTCCTTTATAACACTTACAATTGTTTATAACTATGTTTTATTTCACAGCATTGTGATGTGCATTACTGTTTTAGTGCCTCTCAATGACACTAGCATCATTAGTGTTATAAAGAACAGAACAACAGCAGAGTTATAACTCTTTATGGAAGTCGCAGGTGCCACGAAACTCTCATTCTGCATAATCTCTGTATGTTATGGCCCAAAACTGTCAAGTACAAAATATTTAACTATGTTTTACCTGTAGCACAGTCCCAAATAGTCTAATGGATTTCTTTTTGAGAATTTCATAAATGTGTAGTGTATTTCATACATGTGTGATGTAGAATACATTATGTTCAGCCCTCCCTCCCAACTCTTTCCATGCCTTCTCATTCTATATTAAGACCTATTTTCCTTTAATTACATATATCAATAAGTTATATGGTTATTTTTTATTTAAATAACATGCCATGTCTATTTGATGTTGCTTGTCTGTATATTTGTCTTGCGTATGTCAAATAATCTATGAGAAGCATGATTCATTTTTATATAATATTTTATGTACTCTCTTACTTTGTCTCTCTGTGTCTCTGTCTCTGTCTCTGTCTCTGTCTCTCTCTCTCACTCTCTCTCTCTCTTGCTCTCTCTGTGGTGTGTCTGGCATGTGTGTCTGTGTGTGATATATGTATGTATATGAGAATCTTGGGAGAATGCTATTGTGGAACAAATGAATTCAGACAAATTTTTGCAGTTGGTACTCTCCTCACAGTGGTCTATGGAATTAATCTCAGGTGTGTAGGTTTGTGTAGCAAGTTCTTTTACCCACAGAGCAATCTTACTGGTTCACTACTACCAATAGTTTAAAATGTTGTTAATATAATTCTTTGTGGTTCTATTTTACTGTTTTATTTACTGTTGACAGATGTATTCTTGCCTGAAATAATTTTTTCAGTTAACCTGTGTGACATGAAAACACTTAAGTTTCAGAGTCTTCTCTAGTACAAAAATAAAAATAAAATATGTCTAATGTGACTGAAAACCTAAATGAAGTAATGCATTGTAATATAGTATAACACATACATATATGTGTATATATAATAGTGTCCATTGGCCTTAGTAAATATTTGATGACTGTGGGCAACTGATATTCATCCTTCAAGTAGATATACAGAACACAGAGGCCTGCATAATATCTCAGCTGATGGAAAGAAAGCATCAACACTTGAAGGTTTTGCTTCTCCACATGTATTCACATACATACACCTATATATAAAATAAACAAAGGCCTGATTTTTTTAAAAAAGGAAAGAGTGAGGACAAGTCACATGTCCCTTCATTGCCCTCTGCCTATAGAAATACCTGCTATGTGTCTTCAAATTAGAGTATGTGATCCGCTAGGATAAATGTGGATGTTTGTTAATTTATTGTTTATAAATAAGTTTGTTAATTTATTGTGCATAATCACCAAGTCTTTATTAGTTTGAATCTGTGTATTAAAATAAGCATATAAGAATAATACATAATATACAGATAAAATATTACATATGTTATATTAAAATACCTATATAAATTACGTTTTGGATGTAGAGAAATGGCCCATAATTCTTTAAGCACAACCTTTTGGAGAAATGAGAGTGAAGAACTTACAATTCCTTAGATCTCTTTGTTGGTGTTGTTGCTGTTGTTGGTAGTGTTGTTGTTGTTTTGGTATAGTTTGGTTTGGATGGTTGTTGTTTTGTTTGTTTGTTTGTTTTTGTTTTGTTATTATAACAGACCTACTTTTACAAGTAGATGGTACATGAAAACTAAGCTCTATTACAAAGTAGTTCTAAAGGAGATTTTTAAAAATGTTTTTAGATATTTTATTTATTTATATTTCAAATGTTTTCCCCCTTTCTTGGTTTCCCATCCAGAAACCCCCTATCCCATCCCCCCTTCCCCTTGTTTCTATGAAGGTATTCCCCTACCCAACCACTCCTGCCTTCTGCCCAGGCATTCTCCTACACTGGAGCATCAAGCCTTCCCAGGATCAAGGCCCTCTCCATTCACTGATGCATGACAAGGCCATCCTTTGCTAATATGTGGCTGGAACCATGAGACAGTCCATGTGTACTCTTTGGTTGATGGTATAGTCTCTGGAAGCTCTGGAGGAATGGTTGGTTGATAATGTTGCTCCTCCTACGAGATTGCAAACCCCTTCAGTATAGCGGGATCCACCCCCCCCCCTCAGCGACTGCTTTTGCAATAAGGCTCAGTGATTAGGAAGTATGAAAGGTAGGCAGAATGAGGAGTTGGGAGGAGAGAAGGAGAGGAACGGGAGGAAAAGAAGAAAGGAAATCTAGAAGCCATGGAGAACCACAGATGGGTCGAGAGCAGTTCTGGGTAACAGCTTATATCTAAAGGTTAGATATTGGGTAACAATTCTAATTGTGTGGGCATCTTGTTAATTGAGAATTTCCAAATATATAAATCTATTGAGTAATCTTTAAGCATTAAGAGTCTCATTCTACCGGGTACCGTGGGCATAGCAGGAGTGGTCTGGGCTCAGCCAAACATTGCAGGGGACATCATGGTGGATAGGCAGAGCCAGCTTGGCCTCTGGACACTTCTAGGTGTGTGCACATGGCATTTGGCTGCTTCTAGTGCAGAACATGGAGATGGTGGGAGCTAAGAAGATCTGCCCTGCTGATTAGATAGCTGGCCCGTACTGCTCCTTCAGCTCTTTCTCTAACTCCTCCATTGGCACTTTGTGCCCAGTCCAATGGTCTGCTATGAGCATCCACCTTTGTATTTGTCAGGCTCTGGCAGAGTCTCTCAGGAGACAGTTATATCAGGTTCCTGTCAGCAAGCACTTCTTGGAATCTGCAGTAGTGTCTGGGTTTGGTGTCTGTATATGGATGGATCACTAGGTGGGGCAATCTCTGGATGGCCTTTCCTTCAGTCTCTGCTCCATACTTTGTCTCAGTATTTCCTCCCTTGCAGCATTTTGCTAAAGGAGATTTTTATTATTTAGTTCAATTTTATGTGTGCTAAATGTAATGTTCATGTATCTGAATACATGTAGAGATCAGCATTTAAAGTTAGGTATCATCCTCTATTGTCTTCCTTATTTTTTCAGATAGAGACTTATACTGAACCTAGAGCTTACTGCTTCCATTAAATTAGTTGGCCTTGAAGTTCCATGGATCTTCTTGCATTCAATTCTTCATTGTAAAGATTGTGCATACATGCTACTATGTCTGTCTTCTTCTGTGGGTGCTAGGGACTGTTTGTAAAAAAGACATGTGAGTGACTGAACTATCTTATCAATTCCTAGATCATATATTTTAAACAAAATTTATGCAATTAAAAACACAACAGAGTTTTCCATGGTTCTAATTTTTGACATACAGAAGATATACTTTTTGTGTATAACCCTGAACACTTTAGCATGTGTCAGCTTGTGAAAGATATGTTCTGTGGAAGAATGATTAAGAAAAAAAAACCAATAATCTCTATCATAAAATACATATGAGCAAATAAAATTGACTAAGTGGTATGTGTGTATAAGGAGAGAGAGAGAGAGAGAGAGAGAGAGAGAGAGAATAATTAAAGAAGCAGTGAAGAATTTGAGAGGAAGTAAAGGGACAGGGAAGGAGTTGGGAGGAAAGAGGGATAGATAATTACAAGTGCAGTAATTATTGGTCCTTTATTGGTCTATGGAGGCTTGATGCCACAGCATAGAGAGATGCTAGGGTGGTGGGGTGGGAGTGAGTTGGGGAGTAGAGGTGCACCTTCATGGAGGCAGGGGAGGGGTTTGGATAGGGGGCTGGCAGCAGGGAAACTGGGAAGGGGAACAACATAAATAACCAATAATAAAAAAAGAAAAATCTCAAGAAAATAAGTTTATAAAAAGAACAGGACTGATTTGGGGCTGCAAATGCATGTCAGTTGGTAGATTGCTTGCCTAATGTGAACAAAATCTAGGCTCAAGGTGACAAAATCAAGACTACAAAAACTGGTCATGGCCTCTCCTGTGAATTACCCCAGCACTGGGAAGGCAGAGGTAGGAGAATTACACATCTATTGTCATCTTTGGCTCTACAGTGAGGTAGATGCCAGGTGGAAAACTTTAGGACCAGTCAGAAAGTCCAAAAAAAAAAAAAAAGAAAGAAAGAAAAAACAACAGCAATCAACAAACAAACAAACAGAAGAAGGAAGGAAGGGAGGAAAAATTATGTAAAGGTTTTCACAGACACAAAGTAGTTTGACTTTTACCACACAATTTTACTTAATGATGTTGTTGTTTGAAAAAATTTCTTTCCCTTATCCTATGCCATAAGCAGACACATAAACCTTTATAGGATATTTCAAGTATTGTTTTTTGTTGTAGAAACACACGCAAAGTTTAAAATCTAGAAGTATAGAAAGTGTTACATTAACTAAATAAGGCTATATACGACTAAAATCCACTGATAATTGTTACATTCATTAAATACAGATAATATTATATGTATTTCTCTATTGACCATGTCAGTTTTCAAAACAAAACTGCATATTCTGTCTCTCTCAAAAACAAAACCAAAGAACTAAAATAAAAAATGACAAATAAAATAAAAGCAACCCCCATACACCACCAATAGTCTCTGTTTTGTGTTGAGCAACTATGTCTGGGAATGGGAATTAGTAAATCAGTCTGGAGTGTGATTGAAATACCCAGTGGGCAATAAGAGAGAGTGAGCGAGCAAGCAAAAGAGAGTGAGGAAAGAGGGAAGGAGAGAGGGAGGAAGGGAGGGAGGAAGACGGGGAGAGAGGAGTAGTAGGATAAAGTTAGATAGGTGAGAAGGAACAGGGTTTGGGGAGGGGAAAGAATATTATCAAAATACATTGAATGAAAATCTAATTTAAAAAGGTAAAATACAATTCACTGAAATATGTGTAAAACATCAAGGACTACCACATAAAACCAGATAAACTCAACCATTAGAAGAGAAAATGGGGAAGAGCCTCAACAGCAGATGCTGGTAAGGATGTGTAGAAAGAGGAACACTCCTCCATTGCTGGTGGGACTCCAAGCAGATATTTCACTTTAAATGTCACTAAGAAGTCATAATTGCTATGCCTCTAAAAGTAAGTATTAAAGAATGTCTGCAATGGAGGTATGCCTTCAATTGGTCCAAGGCACTGTTTCTCAAAGCATGGACTCATGTTCATGTTTGCATATGTGGGCATAGATGAAACAATGATTTGCTCACTCCAGGCTACACACACACAAACACACACATGTGTATGTAAGCAGCACGTGCACATGCTTCTACAAATCATGGTTTTTGTGTTTCACGAGTTTCTAGCAACCTTGAATGGCATTATTTTAGCCTAGGATGATTGTCAAATATCTACAGATGGTTGCCAAATATCTGTATTTCAGAGAAAAAAATATTAAATACAATTAAGTTATTTCACTTTTTCTTTGCAAATAAATAGAAATATTTATAAGACCTTTGCTTTTCGTTTGTGTATTCATTCATTACTTTTTCTTTGAGGGGCCAAATTTCCTATTGACCTCTTTGCTGAAATTAAATTAGGTGTAAAATTTGAGAGCCTGAATTTTCATAGCCTTATTAAAATTACTAGAATAAAATGATTAATAATTGCTATGTTTATATCAAGCAAAATTCAAGTTCATTTAAAAATGTGATAATATTAGTTTTCTCTCTAATTTTACAGTCAGAAACATTTTTTTTCTCATCCTATAAACTTCTCAGCCTTATAACACCTCCAGCTATGCAAGGTGTTTTAATATTAAATAGCAATCCTTATCCTTCAGGGAATATGAGTCTTCAATTTCACAGGTGTCAAAAGATAAGCTATTCTGGGGAAAGTAGACATCTGGGTTTACTCATAGCTTGAATCAAAATTAGATCCTTCAGGGAAATTCTGAGCCTGAAATCTCAACTACTATAGAACAGCTCATGCAAGCACTGTTTCAATGACTCCCCCATTGACAAAGAAAACACTTCTTACACATTCAGCCTGGTAGACATAGAAACCAGAACAACATGATATGGTAGATGATCCACTTATATAATCCACATTGTCCCTTTAAGTCAAGTACTCCAATTAATATTGTTTATTCAGTCTATCTATCTATCTATCTATCTATCTATCTATATTATCTATCTATCTGTCTACTTCAAAATTACCAGTAGGTAAACTTTTTTGATATTTTCTTGTTTGATGGCTTCCAATAAATAACAAAAACAAAGCAAAAAACCAACTAAAACAACACCAGAAAAACCTAAACTCATAGGAAGACATTAAATACAGGAATTATAAATGCAAAAAGACAGGACATGGAGAAGGGGATGACAGCAGAGCATAGGTGGTCAGGGAGAGTACAGATATCTTTCAGAACAGGGTATCTTTTTCTATATTTTATTTATTTTTTAACTAATTAATTTATTTATTTGCATTTCATATGTTGGCACCTTGGTCCCCTCCCCCTAAATTTCCCCACCCCATGCCCTCTCCTTTGTATCTCTGAGAGGGTGCTCTCCATGGTATCCCCCTTTTCTAGGGCATCAACTCTCTACAGGACTAGGTAAATCCTCTCCCACTAGGGTCAGTCAATAGACAAGTCAATCCATACTCTGCTATATATGTCCTGGGGTTCTTGGACCAGCCTGTGTATGCTCTTTTGATGCTGGCATAGTCAATGGTAGCTCCCAGGAATCCATGTTAGTTGACCCTGTTAGTCTTCCTATGGGGTTGCAATCGCCTTCAGTTCCTTCAATACTTCTCACTAACCCTTCCACAGGGATCCCCAAACTCACTCCAATGTTTGTCTGTAAGAATCTGCACTTGTTGAAAATGCTGTCCTTCTGCATAGGGGTTGATGTCAAAAGTATCCCCTCTCCAGGAAAAAAACATCAGGATGGGTATGGCCCTCATGCCTCACTAGACATCTACAGGAGGACCATTACAAGGTCCCCTTTAATTATTGGAGGTCAGGCCTCTATCCCTACAATTGCAAGATTAGAATCGCCATGGCCCTTCTATACTTAGAGAAGGGAGGAGATGTCAGGGGGCAGCCCTGCTTATACATTGAAGGCCTAAAATCAGCCATAGGCCTAAATCAGCAATAGGCCTGACATACATACATGCTAACACAAAGTCTTGGGTCTCTGTGGAAAAACACTGAAACAGATGGCTATAAGCTATTGTAAACAGCCAGCTTTTGTGGAAATTTATCAGCCTGAGTAGTCATAGACCTTGTAAATAGGTAGCCTCTGTGGATAGTACCAACTTAGATAAGGACAAGTGAATCATAGGCAGAGTCATAGAGACCTGTCCCCTGAACCTTCACCAAGCCATACCCTGTTCTGAAAGATATCTGTACTCTCCCTGACCACCTATGCTCTGCTGTCATCCCCTTCTCCATGTCCTGTCTTTTTGTGTTTATAACTCCTGTGTGAATAAGTAAAAATTACAATTTGATTTAAAAAAAAAGAAAGAAAAAGAAAGAATGGCAAAAAAGAAAAAGAAAAAAGAATACGCTGCCTTTTAACACTGGACAGTTTTAGCTCCTTTGTCAAAGTTCAAGTGACCATAGGTGTGTGGGTTCATTTCTGGGTCTTCAATTCTATTCCATTGATCTTCCTGCCTGTCTCTGTACCAATTGTTTTATCATTATTTCTCTGTAGTACAGCTTGAAGTCAAGGATAGTGATTCCCTCAGAAGTTCTTTTATTGTTGAGGCTACTATCCTGGGTTTTTTGTTATTCCAAATGAATTTGCAAATTGCTCTTTCTATCTCTATGAATAATTGAGTTGGAATTTTGATGCAGTTTGCATTGAATCCAGAGATTGCTTTCAGCAAGATGGTCATTTTTACTATATTAATCCTGCCAATCCAAGAGTATGGGAGATATTTCCATTTTCTGAGATCTTCTTCAATTTCTTTATTCAGAGACTTGAATATCTTGTCATACAAATCTTTCACTTGCTTGGTTAGATTCACACCTAGGTATTTATATTATAAGTGACTATTGTGAAGGGTGTCATTTCCCTAATTTGCTTCTTAGCCTGTTTATCCTTCTAGTAGAGGAAGGCTACTGATTTGTTTGAGTTGATTTTTTTTTTATGTGTTCTTGGATTTGGTTTGTAAGAATTTTCTTGAATATTTTTATATCAATAATCATAAGGGAGATTGGTCTGTAGTTTTCCTTGTTTGTTGCATCTTTCTGTGGTTTAGATATGAGCGTAATTGTGGCTTCATTGATCAAATTGTAGTGTTCCTCCTGTTTCTATTTTGTGGAATAGTTTGAAGAGAATTGGAATTAGGTCTTCCTTGAAGGTCTGATAGAATTTTGCACTAAAACCATCTGGTTCTGGCGTTTTTTTGGTGGGGAGACTCTTAATGTCTGCTTCTAATTCTTTAGCGGTTATTTGAATGTTTACATGGTTTATCTACTCCTGATTTAACTTTGGTACCTGGTATCTGTCTAGAAAATTGCCCGTTTCATCCAGATTTTCCAGTTGCGTTGGATATAGACTTTTGTAGTAGGATGTCATGAGTTTTTGAATTGCCTCAGTTTCTGTTACTATGTCTCCCTTCTCAGTTCTGATTTTATTAATTTGGATTCGGTCTCTATGCCCTCAGGTTAGTCTGGCTAAGGGTTTATGTATCATGTTGATTTTTCTCAAAGAACCAGCTCTTGGTTTTGTTGATACTTTGAGTAGTTCTTTTTGTTTCTACTAGGTTGATTTCAGCCCTGAGATTGATTATTTTCTGCTGTCTACTCCTCTTGGGTGTATTTGCTTCTCTTCAAATGATGCTGGTTCACTTGGAGGTCAGCATGTAGAAGAGTGCAAATTGATCCATTCTTATCTCCTTGTACAAAGCTCAAGTCTAAGTGATAAAGATCTTCATATAAAGCCATATACACTGAAACTAATAGAAGAGAAGGTGGGGAAGGGCCTAGAATACTTGGGCACAGGGGAAAAGTTCCTGAACAGAACACCAATGACTTCTGCTCTAAGATCAAGAATTGACAAATGGGACCTCATAAAATTGCAAAGCTTCTGTAAGCAATGGACACTGAATAGGACAAAATGGCAACCAGCAGATTGGGAAAGATCTTTACCAATCCTACATCTGATAAGGGCTAATATCCAATATATACAAGAACTCAAGAAATTGACTACAGACAATCAAATATCCCTATTAAAATGGGGTATGGAGCTAAAGGAATTCTCTTCTGAAGAAACTTGAATGACCTAGAAGCACCTAAAGAAATGTTCAACATTCTTTGTCATCAAGGAAATGCAAATCAAAACAACCATGAGATTCCACCTCACAACAGTCAGAATGGCTAAGATAAAAAACTCAGGTGATAGTAGATGCTGGTCGAGGATGTGGAGGAAAGGAACACTCTTCCATTGTTGTGGGATTGCAAGCTGGCAAAATCACTCTGAAAATCAGTCTGGTGGTTCCTCAGAAAATTGGACACAGCATTACCTGAGGACCCAGCTATACCACTCCTGGGCATATATCCAGAAGATGCTCCAACATATAACACGGATATATGCTCCACTATACTCATAACAGCCTTACTTAAAATAGCAAGAAGCTGAAAAGAACCAGATGTCCTTCAACTGAGGAATGGATACAGAAAATATGGTATATTTACACAATGGAGTTACTCAGCTACTAAAAACAACAATTCATGAAATTATTAGGCAAATGGATGGAACTAGAAAATATCATCCTGAGTGAGGTAACCCAATCACAAAAAACACAAATGGTATGCACTCACTGATAACTGTATATTATCCCAAAGTTCACAATACTCAAGATACAACTCAAAGACCACATGAAGCTCATGAAGAAGAAAAACCAGGATGATATTTTCTAGTTTCATTAATTCACCTTCAAAATTTATCATGTCCTCCTTTTTAAAATAACTGAATCATATTTCACTGTGCAAATGAACACCATTATGTGGAAGCATTCTTCAGTTGAGGGACAATTGGGTTGCTTCCAGATTCTGGCTATTATGAATAAGGCTGCTATGAACATGGTAGATGTAGCCTATGTCCTTGTGCTATGTTGGAACATCTTTTGGGTGTAAGTCCAGAAGCAGTATAGTTGGGTCTTCAGGAGATCTATTTCCAATTTTCTGAGGAACTACTAGATTGATTTCCAGATTTGTTGTACCAGCTTGCAATCCCACCAGCAATGAGGAGTGTTTCTTTTGACTCCACTTTCCTCTCCAGCATGTGCTGTCACTTGAGTTATTTTATCTTAGCCATTCTGATAGGTATGAGATTTTCAGAGTCACTTTGATTTGCATTTCCCTGATGACTAAGGATGATGAACATTTCTTAAAGTACTTCTGGCCATTCGAGATTCCTAGGCAGAGAAGTCTGTTTAGCTCAGCACTCAATTTTTTAATAAGGTTCTTGTTTGTTGGAAGTATAACTTCTTGACTTCTTTATATATCCTATATATTAGCCCTGTACTAGATGTAGGGTTAGTGAAGATCTTTTCCAAACCTGTAGGTTGCTATTTTATCCTATTGACAGTGTTCTTAAGGAGAACTTAAATAACTCCCTTCATTTAATTCAGGAAAACACAGATAAACAGGTAGAAGCTCTTACAGAAGAAATACACAATTCGCTTAAAGAAATACAGGAAAACACAAACAGAGAAGGAATTGAAGAAAAACATCCAGGATCTAAAAATGGAAATAGAAACATTAAAGAAAACACAAAGGAAGACAACTCTGGTGATAGAAAACCTTGGAGAGAGATCAGGAGTCACAGATGTAATCATCACCAACAGAATACAAAATATATATAAGTGAGAATCTCAGGTGTAGAAGATACCATAGAAGACATTAACACAACAGTCAGAGAAAATACAAAGTGTTAAAATCTGCCAACTGAAAACATCTAGGAAATTCAGGACACAATGCAAAGACCAACCCCTAAGAATAATAGGTATACAAGAGACTGAAGATTCCTAATTCAAAGGGCCAGTAAACTTCTTCAACAAAATCAAAGAAGAAAACTTCCCTAACCTAAAGAAAGAGATGGCCATAAATGTACAAGAAGCCTACAGAACACCAAATAAATTTGACCAGAAAAGAAACTCCTCCCTTTATAGAATGATAAAAACCCAAGTGTACAGTACAAAGAAAAATATTAAAAGTGGTAAGGGAAAAGTTTCAAGTAACATATAAAAGCAGACCTATCAGAATCACACCAGACTTCTCAATAGAGACTCTAAAAGCCAGAAGATCTTGGGCTGATGTCATAAAACCTTAAGAGAACACAATGGCATCCCAGCAAAACTCTCAATTACCATAGATGGAGAAAACAAGTATTCCATGACAAAACCAAATTTTAAACAATATCTTTCCATTAAACCAGCCTTACAAAAGATAATAGAAGGAAAACTGCAACACAAGGAGGGAAACTACACACACACACACACAAAAAAATGAAGAAATTAATTTTCTCACATCAAACCCAAAAGAAGACATCCACACAAACTTAATTCTACGTCTAACAACAAAAATAATGGAAGAAATAATCACTATGCTTTAATGTCTCTCAACATCAATGAATTCAATTTCCCAGTAAAAAGACATAAGATATCAGACAGGATCAATCATTTTGGTGCATACAGGGAATACACCTCAGTGACAAAGACAGTCACTACTTCAGAGAAAAAGGCTAGAAAACAAGTTTTCAAAAAATTGGTGCCAAGAAAGAAGATGGTGTAGCCATTCCAATCTGTCCTAATAAAATATGACTTTCAATTAAAAGTTATAAAAAAAAAAAAAAATGAGAAGGACAGCATTTATAGGAAAAATCACCAAGATAACTCTCAATCTGAACAACTCAGAGCCTAAGCAAGGGAGCCCACATATAAAATGAACATTTCACAAAGCTCAAGCACAATGAAAAATATCAAGGACATCATGCTCCATTTTGTTTGTAACGCCTTAATTATGATAGCAGAACTGGAAACAATCAATCTCTCCACAAAAGATGATGCAGTAAAAGTGGTCATTTGCACAATGGAGTACCACTCAGCTATAAAATGATGACTTCATGTCATTTTTAGGCAAATGGATAGAACTAGAAAAAAAAAAAAAAAAAACCCTATCCCAACCCCCTCTACTTCTTTTTTCATTTCTTTTGTTAGATGATTTCTTTAATTACATTTCAAATGTTATCCTCCTTCCCTGTTTCCCCTCCAAAATCACCTATCCCTTGCCCCTTCCCCTGATTCTATGAGGGTGCTCCCCCACCACCCACCCACCCACCCACCCACCCACTTCTGCATCTGTGCCCTGGCATTCCCCTACTCTGGGGCATTGAGCATTCCCAGGACCAAGGGCCTCTCCTCTCATTAATGCCCTACAAAGTCATCCTCTGCTACATATGGGGCTGGAGCCATGGGTCACTTCATGTGTACTCTTTGATGGTTTAGTTCCTGGGAGCTCTGGGAGGTCTGGTTGGTTGATATTATTGTTCATTCTATGGAGTTGCAAACCACTTAAGCCCTAATTGAGGGATGGGGCCACCAACCATCTTAAAAATTTTAACCCAGAACTGTTCCCATCTAAAGGAATCACAAGGACAAAGGGGGAAAAAAACAAGAAGAAAGATTGAAGGAAAGGCCATCCAGAGACTGCCACACCTTGAGATCCATCCCATCTGCAGACACCAAACCTCAGCACGATTGCTGAGGTCAAGAAGTGCTTACTGACAGGAGCTTGGTATAGCTGTCCTCTGAGAAGTTCTACCAGCACCTGACTAATACAAATGCAGATACTCACAACCAACCATCAGACTGAGCCCAGGGTCTCCACTGGAAGAGTTAGATGAAGGAGCTGAAGGGGATTTCCATCCTAGGAAGAACAACAATATCAACTAACCAGACCCCCCCCCTCGAGCTCCCAGGCACTAAACTACCAACTAAAGAGTATACATGGTGGGTCCATGGCTCCAGCTACAAATGTAGCAGAGGACTGCCTTATCTGGGATCCATGGGAGGGGGCTCTTGGTCCTATGGAGGCTTGATGCCTCAGCAGAGGGGATGCTAGAGGGAGAGGTGGGAGTGGGTGAGTAAGTGTTGAAGCACCCTCTTAGAGCTAAAGTTGAGGGGGATGGGATGAGGGTTTGTGGAGGGGAGACCACAAAGGGGGACAACATTTGAAATGTAAATAAATAAAATAATGAATAAACAGTATTGATTTCCTCCAGTAAGTATATGTATGACTGGAGAAAAACTGCCTGTGGTAGGAAAGTAATTGACAGATAGGAGACAAATAAGAGATCTCAATAGTGACCTAGGTCAAAAGAAAAGCTACTGGAGTCTCCATGCACTGAAATTACAGGATGCACAGAGAAATAGTTAAACATCGAATTATGGAAACATTATAAATACTAAACTGCAAACTGCTTTGTAACAACTTAATCTTAAATGGTATAATTAAAAATAAACAAATAAATATAATCATGATGAAAATAAAACCAAGGTACCAAAGATATACTCATTTATTCAACACGTATCACAACAAACACACAATTTTAAGATTCTCCTGAGCTTATATTTACAACATGTATCATTAATGCTCATTCATGACCAAGTGTAATTTGACTTATAGTATCTTAAGTTCCCTGTCTTCTCTGGGTTTTTATTTCTTTTTCTTTTTAAAGACTCATCTTTTTTCTTTGATTAAGGCCTTATGAAAGTTTATTTTCAAATTATGGATGCTATTCTGTATGAGGGGCATATGAGAAAGAAACATGAGATAAAAACTAACTCAAAACAAATTGAAGTTAAGGTCCTATGTATTCATGTTGTTTCCTGGTCCTTCTTTGGTGCTTTCAGAGGTATGTAGAGAATAAGGAAATTTGTTATAGGTGGAAGTTACTAACAATTACTAAGTGCATTACCTGTATCATAATTTACCAAGTGTATGTTTCAATATATTATTTACATATGTATTTGAATTTTTCTCCAGAAAGATAACATTTGGAAATGAAATTGTTACCTTAAGTATATTTCAGAGAAAGATATTGATAGTAATAACAAACAACTTCTCAAGAACATGAAGGTTACATTTTTCCCTAGTGTTTAAAATCCAGAAATAGAAAACATTTTTTAAAAATTTCACTTTGAAAACATACTTAAATATATTTATATTTCTCCAGGTTTACTCATCATTTGATATCGTTAGCCAAGCTAGGCAATCTCTTTGATGTTTCCATAACTGTCCCTTCATCTTCCTATTTGTGTCACATGGAATACCGTTAACACTTTCATCCTGACCTTCCCTTCCTCTTTTACTGGGTTGTTTTGCTGCTTTCCCCTGTACTTTAAAAATATATAATACACAGGTTGACTTTGAATCAATCAAGAAGGGCTTATGTGGATATACAGAGACCAAAAGTCAATCACAGGGCCTGCATCAGTCTGCACCAGAACCTTTGCATATGTGTTATGGATGTTAGTTTGGTGTTTTTGTGGGACTCCGAAGAGTGGGAGCCAGCCTGTGTGTTTCTTACTCTTGCCTGCTTTTAAGAAACTTCTTCTCCTGTATGTTGCCTTGGCCTGACTCAATATGAAACCATTTGCCTTATCTTATTGTATTTTGTTATTGTCCTGTTAGGATGTCCTCTCTTGGAGGCCTGTTCCATATATATCCATATATATATATAACTTTATTTACATATATATACTTTATTTACATTTCAAATGTTATCCTCTTACCGAGTTTCCCTTCCAGAAGGCCCTTATCCCATCCCCTCTACCCTTTCTTTTATGAGGGTGTTCCTTCACTCAACCACCAACTCTCCGCCTCCAGGCTCTGGCATCCCCCTACACTGGGGCATCAAACCTTCACAATTCCAAGGGTATCTCCTCCTATTGATGCCCAACAAGGCCATGCTGTGCTACATATGTGGCTGGAGCCATGGGTCACTCCATGTGTATTCTTTGGTTGATGATTTAGTTCCTGGGAGCTCTGGGGAGTCTGGTTGGTTGATATTGTTGTTCATCCTATGGGGTTACAAACCCCCTCAGCTCCTTCAGTCTTTTAACTCTCCATTGGGGACCTCGTGGTCAGTACAATGGTTGGCTGTGTGCATCCACTTCTGTATTTGTCAGACTCTGGCAGAGCCTCTCAGGAGATAACTATATCAGGCTCCTGTTGACAGGGGCAGCGAACTGAGAAGGGATCGATTTGGGGAAAGGAAAGATATGGGAGCTAGAAGGAGTAGAGGCAGGGAAACTGTGGTTGGTATGCATTGTGTAAGAGAAGAATCTATTTCCATTTTTAAAAACTGACAAAATTTAGCAAATAAAATCAAAGAAGTATGTACTTGTTAACATAAAGCAAAACAATTAACAATGTACATAATAATACTTCTATATTAAGCATTTTGTGTGTATATTTATTTTTGTCAAGATATATTGAATTTACAAATCGACTTTAGTTTGTAGATTGGGGAAAATAAACGGACAATAAAAGGAACAAAGAAGGCTTTAAAATTGTTATTTAAAATTTTGTTAAACTTTAAATTATTTTAAACTGGTAGTTTTATGAAAGTTCAGAAATAAAATAAAAGATATTATGCTACTAAAAGCTTCTTTTATTGCAGTTACTGATTCTATAACCCTGTATTTTATAAATCTTTATCACTATCTTATTCTTAGTTCCCTCTAAACCATGCTTTATTAAGTATGGTCTATTGATGATGCATCTTTTGGACTTTTATGCATCCCTAAATGCCTCCATCATGTTGAGTCCATGATAGCTAGATGCTTTTCTCAGATGTCTGCGGTTTCTATTCCACAATTTTCTAGCCTCTAATTCTTTAGGTGAGAAATTCTAAGCATTCCAATATGAGATTTTTCCATTTTACCTTCCATAACTCTTGCTCAAGTGGACTAGGTTGCTTTTAATTTTCACTAGCCTTAAAGGATTTTATACACTGTGCTAACAGATATGTCCTTTCTCATATTTCCAGGCTTTAGTGAGACATTTCAGACTAGAGATTTATTTAAGGCTTTCTATAGTTCAGGCAACATGCCTTTACTTTTCTACATTATTCTATTTTCAACCTTAACATTCATTATTATATATATGCCAGGTTCCATGATATTGCTCCCAGGTCCCTTATCTTTTGCATACTTTCCATATTTTTAGTCTACACACTTACCTATTTATGGCACTTAAGTTTCTAGGCAACTACATCTAGTCTTTTCAGTAATCTGTAGTTGTATAGTTTATAAATCCCAGTTGTCAGTAACCATAAAACTACTCCTGTGGCTATGAATGTCATTCAGTATTACTATTTATAGAACTCAAGCTTTCTCTCTCTCTTTGTTGGCTACTTTTAGCTTTCTTGGATGGTATTAGTCTCTCTGTCAGTAAGCTAATTATTATTTTACTTAATGTTCTCAGAACAATTCAAACATACATGATGAGAAATAGATCATCTGCTTCATGTGAACATCACATGATGGGAGGCAAAATTAAATGGACAAAAAGTTATACTTAATATGATAGTGGCTTGAAGTCTTAATATAATTAAAAACTGGTTTTTAATAATGGTGTGACTTTAACTACAACAGAATAGAAGAAATATACATAAAATACAATCACAGAGCCAAGAATATCTAGATTATTACAGAGACAAACATGAAAAATATTACAAAGAAAATAAAATCTATTTACTTAAGAAATCATCTTTATTAGTACATCAGTAAAAGGAAAATAAAAAGTAATAGAAAATAGAATAATACTATTCAGCAGAATAAAAACATTTCTGACAAATAACAACTGAGAAAATCCCATAGTGATTTTTATTAATACAATTTCTAAAGGAGAATTCTAGAAAAAAATATTACCTCAGAAGAAACCTGAAGGTGAACAAAGGTATACTGAATTAAAATTTTGAGAATGTATGGATAAATCAAACTAAGAATCAACATTATAAAATAATGATGGTTATAATCAACTGGGAAGACAGATGAAAGTAAAATAAAACTAAAATATTCTGATTGTTTGAGTAACACAGGATTATGACTGATTTTATTTCAGCATTGTGTTAAGATGAAGCAATAATTTAATAATTGCATCACACAATTTACTATTGTTCTGGAAATCTTTGATGTTTATTATAACAGAAGAAAATTGGATACATGACATGACTTAAAATACTTTAGAAATATTTTGCTGACCAAAGCTTCAATACTGCATTTTCTTTTTAGCCATAGAGTTGATATAATTAGAATCTTTTCTTTAAAAATATTATCTATAATCTATTTTGTATAGACTTCCAAAAGGATGTAAATATATTCAAATAAGACTAACATTCAGTAGCCATGATCTTAATCATCCATGCATGTTGCCAAATAATCCTCAAAATTACTGGTTTTAATTTTGAGTGGTTTGCTTTATGTTATTATAGAATTTTCTCAGTCAATGCAGAAAGAAGATTTGTTTAAAGATGAAAATTTTACTAAGGCTGGAGCTGGAGAGAGGAAGCTGTGGTTAAGACCACATAGTGCTTATGTGAAGGTCTGAGCTTATTTCCCAGACCCCAGTTAAATAATAAATTCTTTTAACTCCAGCTTCAAGATATGTTATGGGTTTTTTTCTGGCTTCCTTAGACATACATACACAGAGAAGCATAGAAACCCAGAGAAACATAGACATATGTGTGTGCAAATAAGCTTATTTTATTAAGGGAGAGGCTAGAGAGAAGGCTCAGTAATTAAGAGTGCTTCCTGCTTACCAAAATCTGAGTTTGGTTTCCAGACCAGCTTCATGACTTGCAATTGCTTTAGCTTCATCTTCAGGGATCTATGCCTCTCTGCCGCTTTTGGGCACCTTTACAACTTCCATATGTTCTACAGATAGACCGATAGATGGCACATCAAATAAATATTAGATTAAATAGCCGGGCGGTGGTGGCGCACGCCTTTAATCCAGCACTTGGGAGGCAGAGCAGGCGTTTCTGAGTTCGAGGCCAGCTGTCTACCGATGAGTTCCAGGATAGCCAGGCTATACAGAGAACCCTGCTCGAAAACCAAAAAAAAAAAAAAAGAAAGTAAAGTGTAGCAATGACAAATTTATTGTCAATAGTGATTGCAATTTCAGACAATGCATCAACCAAAATTCACTGGCAGCCTAGTGCTTACTATAACCACCTTAATCACATTTTTGTAACAATCGATATTCTTCTACTGTATATCGATGTGATTTCCTTGGTAATATTTTCAGAATGAGTAAATTGTAAAGGGTAATAAATTTGTAAATTCTACCATAAAGAAGAAATTATTAATTGCATATTTATTTAAATTTTTGATGCATGTTTTTGTTACTTATGGTTAATTGATGATTTTCAATAATGTAAGTCATGGTTGAAAGTGAGAGAGCTAATTTTGCACTCTTTCTGTATAAATCAATAAATTACAAAGAAAAATTTTAAATGAATTAAGGTGCTATATTGACGTCCTAGATATTTATTATTTTAAACTATCATTTCAATTTTAGGGTGTTGTTTCAATATCTTGAAAATGTTGAGTATTTTTGGAGATTTCATAGAAATAATTAATTGCATTCACTTATCCAAATTTATGTGTTACCGTTTCATAAATTGTTTCAAAAATAAAGGTGTAGAAATCACACCTTGTTCATTTTTCTTTGGTAAATTTCACCACATGTTATAGAAGCATATGCTTGCTTATTCATCTAAAATTTGTGCAACAATCAGGAGATGGGCATGGAGCTGCAGCTATGAGAGGGAAGAGAACAAACTTAAGAAGGATTAGGCCTCCCTGGATATATGTTGCAAATGTGCAGCTTGGTTTTCATGTAGGTCTCAAACATCTGGAGTGGGGGCTATCCCAAAACATGCAGCCTGTATATGGAGTATGGTCTTCTAGCTGGGTGCCTCATCTGGCCTCAATGGAGAGGAAGCACCTAGCCTCTCAGAGACTTAAAGTGGCAGGGTGGGGATACAGGAGGAGGGGGTACTCAGAAAACAAGAGATGGGGAAGGATTGTGGGAGGGGGTGACTGGGATGGATTATAAAGTGAATAAGAAAAAAATAAAATAAAAAAGAAAAGAAAAAAAAATTAAGTTCAAGAATAGAAAACCTAAAAAAAAAGAAGGATTATGTTGAAAAACAGTTCAAGGCTTTTTGGTTGCAGATAAGCAAAAATAATTACAAGTCAAGTATAAAATAAAACTTCATCATTTTTAGAAAAATAAAAATTTTTCCAAAGGGTATATTCTTTGAATTGATATAGGATTTTCTAACATCTATTGGACTTTTTCATTTTAAAAGTGATTATAATGAAAACGTATGTTAGTATATATGCTTCCCTAATTTTTCTTTTCATTAGGTCTGCACTTTTCCTTTTTCTTCCTTTCACCTCCTGCTCTTCCCTCTCCCTTTCTCTTTCTCTGTTCTCTCTTTTCTCTTCCTCCTCCTTTTCTTTATCTTTTTTCCTTGTTTTTAAATTTATTTTTTATTTACTCCTTATGGAAACCGTACATTCAGACAATGTATTTTGGTGAAATTTAAACCCTTATCCCCTCCAACTTTTTCATACCTTTCTTTGACCACATTCTTCTCAACCTTAACCATGGTTTGATTAGTGCTACATATACGTCCAATGCCATTTGTTGGAGTGCAAATAACCTACTAGGGCCATATCTCTGAAGAAAACCACCTCTCCCTCTTGAAGCAGCAAAAATCTACAAAGAAATTTGCATGTTGGAGAATTTATAATTCTCAGTGAATGACAGTTCTTTGGGCTGGTGTATATGTCAGGAAATTAATCATGATAATGTGATTGGGAGATCTTAGCTAAAAGTTGTACTAGAGTGTGATGTGCCTTGAGAGCCCTTCCCCATCTATGGTAAAAGTTTGATTGGCTTTATCTTGTGAAGGTCTTATGGAGGCAACCATCGGCTATGTCAATGTGGTTTCAAAAAGCAATCCTGTAATTAGGTTTAAAACATTGAGGCTAAAGAATGTAGGCAAAGGGATGGGGGACCTGCATTTATAGATGCATACTCATTAGTAAATAAAAGTAAGTAAACATCGAGCTTGAGTGAGCACATGGGACACTAGGAAATAATGTTCATCATATATGTTCTAAAGAAGATGACTTGATCAATGTAGCAATTTTATAAGATATCACACAAAATAATAGAAAAATATTAAAGTTCTTTTAGAAGATGTTATATGTGATCAGCTCTGCTTCTCCTATGTTTCTGTAGTACTAGGCAGTGAGAATATACAATTAATAAAAATAGAGAAAGCTGGTCTGGAAATTAGTATCAGGCTTTAGCTACTAATATACTGAATTTAAGTGCCTTTAAGAAACTTTAAGAAGGTATTTTGGATCTTTGGGTGATAAATCTATAAAGAAAATGTTGAACTCACATTATGTCCATAAACATATCAATGATGATAAAGGGATTGATTGGTTTAGCTTTAGTAGAGGAAATAAAAAATATCATCAGAATTCAGAGTATCCAATGCTGGGATGAAAAACACTCCCACCTAAAGACAGAAAATGGAGGAGGATGAATTTAAACGTGAGCTGAAATGGATACCAACAGTGACACAAGGTAGGGAAGAGACTCCTCAGTAGAAGGTTGACAGTCTAAACAGCCTCTCAAGAATGAGAATTATTAGGGTAATTTAGAATTCTGTGAATGAACAAATACAGTAAATAATGTTTGAAATGGCTCATTCAACTTCTAAGTGAGTCAACATTATTTGGCAAATGGATGTTAAAGCTCTTTCAGTTACATTTTTATTCTTAATTCCTGACATAATACCAGACCAAGGAAGTGTCATCCATGGAGGTTTAAATTATCCAAACTGCAAATATCTGTGTAGATTTATTCTCTATACTGGTGTCTATAAGCATAATGGTATACTCCAAGGAAATACAATTATGCTGGCATTAGTTTTATTTATCAAAATGTTTTAGGAATCTAGTGATTTATCACGTGAAATAGTGGTAAGCTGTTCAGTTATGATTGACCTCTAGAATGGGAGAGATCCCTCAGCAGAATGAGGTAGATATTAAGGTCTGGTGAAATAACCAAGCCAGATAACCCAAGTTTGATCCCAGGCACTCTATGAAGGAAGAAGACCAAAGGCTGTAATATGGACATACTATAGTCCTCTGACTTCCACAATGCCCTGTAGTATACTTGTGTAGGCATGTAAATACTTAGTAATATTTGTTTAAAGTATGGAAGGTACCTGCCACAAAACGACTGAAGAACCTGTTTAAACATCTGTGGAAGCTATGGCATCATGCACTTCATAAGATCTTCATGTTTGAGATTTCTAGCAAAAGGGATAGATTTCTCTTAACTTCCAATACCAGACAGTACCCGAAAATGTTAGTGTTAATTAGCTCTCATTTGAAGAGTTCTTAATATAATTACATGATGTTATCAGTCAGAAGAAAATATCTAGTCCCTTTTCTTCACTAATGTAAGTACCCAGATGGCTGAGGCACTGTGTGTCAACTGGGAGCGATATTAATATGTCAATCACACTTTCTTCTATTATTAAAGACAAACCTGATTCCAAACTAAACTGAGTAAAATGGCAGGACAATACTAAGTGCTGTCTAAAGCTTGTGTGTTTATCCTGGACTAGGTGTGCAATGTACTAATTTACTTTATTTCACATCAAGGAAACATCATGAATGTTTTTTATAATTCCATCCAAAATTAGTATTACATATTTCACATGGAGCAAATCTATCAGGTTTATAATAGCAAATTTTTTTGTAATGACTTTGAATCCTGTTTCATGTAACTGCTATCTAAAAGCTTTGTATAAAAAATAAATGTTTAAAATTGGTACATATTCTTTTTGCATTTTATATATTGTACTGTAGGGGAATTTTAATCCAGCAACATGGCATCTCTGACAAGGGATCATATTCAAAGAATGGCTGGAATGCAGACACTCCCTGATTACAGTATGATCTGGGTGAAAAACAGACACACATTTAGTACACACATTTAATCCTTAACAGTGAAGATAAAATTAGTTTGTAGAAAGAAGCCATATTTGAAAGTGACATCTAATGAGGAACAGACAAAGTGATGAATCAGAGAAAGATTTGACAGAGTCAAAGATAGGATACCCTCAACTTACATAAGAACAGCACCAGAAAGAGAGGCTACTTAAGAATATACACACGCCAGGCGTGGTGGCACAGGCCTTTAATCTCAGCACTTGGGAGGCAGAGGCAGGTGGATTTCTGAGTTCAAGGCCAGCCTGGTCTACAGAGTGAGTTCCAGGACAGCCAGGGCTATACAGAGAAACCCTGTCTCGAAAACCCAAAAATAAATAAATAAATAAATAAATAAATAAACCAAACAAAAAGAACCAAAAACAAAACAAAGAAACACACACAAAACCACACACACACACACACACACACACACACACACGGGGAGCGCGCACACACACACACGCGGTGCGCGCACACACACACACACACACACACACACACGCACGCACAGAAGAGGTAGGAAAGAAAGTGATGTGTGGTGTGTGTGTATGGCAGTTTTACAGGGACAGTTTTACAGATACAGACTACAGAGAGAACAAAACAAGATGCAGGTGAAGACAGAAGTAACCAGAGAATGAGAGGGAGCCAGAAGATAAGAAGATATTGCCAAAGTTAGGATGAGGCCAAGCTGAGCAATTCAGTCAGAAGATGAGAGAAACTGGACAGAATGACTCAGCTTAGAAGATTAGATTCCACAGAGGCTAGACGCTTCTACGCCTACACCTAGGGATAGTTCAAACAGAGAGGAAATGCTTGGGCTCAGCCTAAGCCCTCTATTCACACAGTTAGCTTGTTTATAGCTCTCATTTCACCATTTCATTAGAGGAAATAAAAAGACATTTACATTACACCACTAACTTTATATGTTTATTTTAACAAGAAAAATTGGTATGATTTAACAGCTCTCTAGGAAAGTCTAATCATCTCTTTCATCTGGTGTGTAGAGTTTGACTGGACCTCACCTTAAATCACGAATTTACACATTGTCTACATTGTGTTCACTGTTACAGTGCGGCTGGGGGGGGTGTTGAATTAGAGAGTAATGGCGAATGAGACCTGGAATGTTTGCTATATACATGAGTCTGTCTATGCTCAACAGAAATGTTCCAAGAAACCCTCAGAGTCAAATGTAAGAAAATTTCATCATATTAAAAGATGTTTTTCACTCAACAGATGATTCTCAAATTGATGGTAACAGATTGATTTTCAGTGAAAACAAAAACATGCTAATGTGTTTGTGTGTATAACATGTTTTCAGGAAACCCGAAAACTGGCAAAATTATGCATCTTGCTTACAAATGCTGTTAGTCTCTTCTGTCACTGCAAAGATAGGCAATTTATTCCATAACCCACTCAACTTCATTTAAGAGAGAAGACATCATGTGTGAGGCTTAATACACTAGTAAAGTTGCACTTAATATACTTGTATATAAGAAAAAATGGAGCCCAGAAAATATATACTTTGAAATTATTAGTAGTATGTATGTATCATTCCTTGAAATGTATTTCATGTTGATATAAACAGATAAACAATGTATAGCAACATAAAGAGAGCTATAAAAACACATTGAACTCAGAGGTATATATTAACTAGAATCATGTACTTATATGAAATAAAAAGATAGACCTCTATCATGAAAAAGAAAGAAAACATCAATTTTAAAGTTACAATCATTCAGGAGCAAAGTTACTAATCTCAGAGAAACACAAAGTTTCAGTGACATTTAAAAATCACTATAGGGGCTATGGAGATAGCTCAGCAGCTAGAAGTAACTGAAGCTCTCCCAGAGGACCCAAATTTAATTCCCATTATCTACCTCAGGCAGCTCCCAACTGCCTGGAATTCTAGCTCCTGGAGATCTAGCATCCTCTTCTGGCCTCCAGGGGTACTAGCATATAATATACAAAAAACAAGTACACACACACACACACACACATCATCTATCTATCTATCTATCTATCTATCTATCTATACTTTTAACCACAGAAAAAGGGGTGGAGAAAGAAAGAGAGAGAGAGAAAGTGAAAGAGAGAGCAGTCCATGAAACTCACCATATTATGTAAAAAAAATACCTTTTGAAAAATCAAATAGCCTTGGTCCTGTGAAGGTTGGACTCCCCAGTGTGGCGGGATTCAAGGGCAGGGAGGGGGGAGTGGGTGGATGAGTGGGGGCACACCCTCATAGAAGCAGCAGGAAGGGGGACTGGATAGGGAGTTCCTGGCTGGGGGAATGGGGCAAGGGTATAACATCTGAAATGTAAATAAGTAGAATGTCCATTAAAAATGTAATCCTTTAATAAATAATTAAATTATCATGCAGTAAAAGAGTGTGAATAAAAAGGCACACAGAGCAAAATTTGTTAGAGTTATTAAAAAAGAATGAATGATAGGAAAGTGTGGAAGCCTGGTTTTGTTTTAATTTACTTAGCATATAAAATTTTCAATAATTTAAAATAATCTAGATTATTAACAACTTTATATAGACTGGGTTCTCATATTTGTTTTATTTATAGCTTACCGTTTATCACTAATGCTTAAGACTCTTACCTGCTTTCTTTTACTTATTAATAATTATTGAATAATAGACTAACTCAGTAAAAAAAGAATAATTAAATAAAAATACATTAGTTATTTCAATAGATATAAAATTAGTAATAAAATAAAAAAATACAAATTAATTATTATTATTAATTAATGAAACAAAGAATTGGTGCTTTGATAAATTCAGTAAGACTGACAAACTTTAATTAATTTGCAAAATTAATTAAAGGCAGATGGAGAATATCCAAATTAATAAACTTTAGAAATTAAATGGGGACATAAAAAAAGACACAGGAAATCCAGAGAATCATATGGATGGATATATTTTATAAACTTATTCTAACAAATGGAAAATCTAAAAGATTTTTCTAGATACATACCATGTATCAAAGTTAATGCAAGACCAGATAAGGAACTTAAACCCTTAGGAAAGTAGAAGCAGTCATTAAAATTCTCCCAAAGCAAATATAACCAACGGCCAGAATGTTTTACAATAAATTCTACTTGATTTTCAAAGAAAAGTCAATGCCATTACTACTCTAATTATTCAACAAAATATAAATAGGAAGAATGTTTGTCATTTGTTTAATGTGGCCACAATTACCCTAATACCCACATAAAACTCAAGAAAGAGAATTGAAGACTAACTTCCCTTATGAAAATAGGTGCAATAATTTTAACCTATTCAAAAAATACTTCTAGCCTTTGGCCTGGGGCGGACCTGCAGCTGGTCTGCTCCTGTGGAAACACAGGATCCTGAGACATCCTAGAGGGACTCACTGCACCTAGAGCAGAGGGTAAGACACCTTGCCCAATACCCCAAAGCCCAGAGTTACAACTGGGAGCCAGGTGGGGCTTAAGGAACTAGCAGGCACCCAAAGCCCGCCCCTCCGGACTATAACTTCCCTTGCACCGGGAGCCTGGTCCTTTGGCCTGGGGCGGACCTGCAGCTGGTCTGCTCCTGTGGAAACACCGGATCCTGAGACATCCTAGAGGGACACACTGCACCCAGAGCAGAGGAGCAGAGGACACTTAGCAGGTCTGCGCCTGTGGAAACATCTGATCCTGAGACATGCTAAAAGACCTACTGCATCCAGAGCAGAGGGAGCTTAGGATCACAGGAACACAGAGACATCTGGAATCCGAGGAGATCTGACACAAGCAAGATAACTGGAAAGACAGACTCCAGTCAGACACAGTGTGCACAGGTAACACTAGAGCCAACCAGATGGCGAAAGGCAAGCACAAGAACACAAGCAACAGAAACCAAAGTTACCTGACATCATCAGAACCCAGTTCTCCCACCATAGCAAGCCCTGGATACTCCATCACACAGGAAAAACAGGACTCAGAATTAAAATCACTTCTCATGATGATGATGGAGGATTTTAAGAAGGACATAAGTAACTCCATTAAAGAAATACAGGAGAACACAGGTAAACAGGTAGAAGCCCTCAAAGAGGAAACACAAAAATCCTTGAAAGAATTGAAAGAGAACACAGGTAAACAGGTAGAAGCCCTTAAAGAGGAAACACAAAAATCCTTTAAAGAATTTCAAGAAAACACAATCAAACAGGTGAAGGAATTGAACAAAACCATCCAGGATCTAAAACTGGAAATAGAAACAATAAAGAAATCTCAAAGGGAGACTACTCTGGAGATAGAAAACGTAGGAAAGAGATCAGGAGTCATAGATGCAAGCATCACCAACAGAATACAAGAGATAGAAGAGAGAATCTCATGCACAGAAGATACCATGGAAAACCTCGACACAACAGTCAAAGAAAATGCAAAATGCAAAAAACTCCTAACACAGAACATCCAGGAAATCCAAGATGCAATCAGGAGACCAAACCTAAGGATAATAGGTATAGATGAGAGTGAAGATTCCCAATCTAAAGGGCCAGTAAATATCTTCAACAAAATTATAGAGGAAAATTTCCCCAACCTAAAGAACGAGACACTCATAAACATACAAGAAGCCTACAGAACACCAAACAGACTAGACCAGAAAAGAAATACCTCCTGTCACATAATAATCAAAACACCAAATGCACAAAACAAAGAAAAAATACTAAAAGCAGTAAGGGAAAAAGGTCAAGTAACATATAAAGGCAGACCAATAAGAATTACACCAGACTTTTCACCAGAGACTATAAAAGCCAGAAGATCCTGGTCTTCTATTATACAGACCCTAAGGGAACACAACTGCCAGCCCAGACTGCTATACCCAGCAAAACTCTCAATCACTATAGATGGAGAAACCAAGATATTCCATGACAAAACCAAATTTGCACAATATCTTCCCACAAACCCAGCACTTCAAAGGATAATTGATGGAAAACGCCAACACAAGGAAGGAAACTACAACCGAGAAGAAGCATGGAAGTAATCTTCCAACAACCCCCCAAAAAAAGGTAGCTACACAAACATAATTCCACCTCTAATAACAAAAATAACAGGAAGCAACAATCATTTTTCCTTAATATCCCTTAACATCAATGGACTAAATTCTCCAATAAAAAGACGTAGACTATCAGACTGGATACATAAACAGGACCCAGAATTTTGTTGCATACAAGAAACGCACCTCAGTGACAAAGACAGACATTACCTCAGAGTAAAAGGCTGGAAAACAATTTTCCAAGCAAATGGTCCCAAGAAACAAGCTGGAGTAGCCATTCTAATATCAAATAAAATCGACTTTCAACCAAAAGTAATCAAAAAAGATAAGGAAGGACACTTCATACTCATTAAAGGAAAAATCTACCAAGATGAACTCTCAATTCTGAACATCTATGCTCCAAATGCAAGGGCATCTACATACATAAAAGAGACTTTACTAAAGCTCAAAGCACACGTTGCACCTCACACAATAATAGTGGGGGATTTTAACACCCCACTCTCTCCAATGGACAGATCTTGGAAACAGAAACTAAACAAAGACACATTGAAATTAGCAGAAGTTATGGACCAAATAGATTTAACAGATATCTATAGAACATTTCATCCTAAAGTAAAAGTATATACCTTTTTCTCAGCACCTCATGGTACCTTCTCCAAAATAGACCATATAATTGGTCACAAAACAGTACTCAACAGATAAAAAAAGATTGAAATAATCCCCTGCATCCTATCAGATCACCACAGACTAAGGCTGGTCCTTAATAATGACAGAACCAAGGGAAAACCCACATCCATGTGGAAACTGAACAATGCTCTACTCAATGATGACTTTGTCAAGGAAGAAATAAAGAAAAATTAAAGACTTTCTAGAATTTAATGAAAATGAGGAAACATCATACCAGAACTTGTGGGACTCCATGAAAGCAGTGCTAAGAGGAAAACTCATAGCTCTAAGTGCCTACAAAAAGAAATTGGAGAGAGCACACATTAACAACTTGACAGCACACCTGAAAGCTCTAGAACAAAAGAAGCAAATACACCCAAGAGGAGTAGGCGTCAGGAAATAATCAAACTCAGGGCTGAAATCAACCGAGTAGAAACAGAAAGAACTATACAAAATATCAACAAAACCAGGAGTTGGTTCTTTGAGAAAATCAACAAGATAGATAAACCCTTAGCCAGATTAACCAGAGGGCACAGAGACAGTACCCAAATTAATAAAATCAGATCTGAAAAGGGAGACATAACAACAGAAACTGAGGAAATTCAAAAAATCATCAGATCCTACTACAAAGGCCTATACTCAACAAAACTGGAAAATCTGGATGAAATGGACAATTTTCTAGACAGATACCAGGTACCAAAGTTAAATGAGGAGCAAATAAACCATCTAAACAGTCCCATAAACCCTAAAGAAATAGCAGCAGTCATTAAAAGTCTCCCCACCAAAAAAAGCCCAGGACCAGATGGTTTTAGTGCAGAATTCTATCAGACCTTCAAGGAAGACCTAATACCAATTCTCTTCAAACTATTCCACAAAATAGAAACAGAAGGAACACTACCCAATTCGTTCTATGAAGCTACAATCACACTCATACCTAAACCTCACAAAGACCCAACAAAGAAAGAGAACTTCAGACCAATCTCTCTTATGAATATCAATGCAAAAATACTCAATAAAATTCTAGCAAACCGAATCCAAGAACACATCAAAACAATCATTCATCATGATAAAGTGGGCTTTATCCCAGGAATGCAGGGATGGTTCAATATTCGGAAATCCATCAATGTAATCCACTACATAAACAAACTCAAAGAAAAAAACCACATGATCATCTCATTAGATGCTGAGAAAGCATTTGACAAAATTCAACATCCCTTCAAGTAAAAGTCTTGGAAAGAACAGGAATTCAAGGACCATACCTAAACATAGTAAAAGCAATATACAGCAAACCAGTAGCTAACATCAAACTTAATGGAGAGAAACTTGAAGCATTCCCACTAAAATCAGGGACTAGACAAGGCTGCCCACTCTCTCCCCTACCTATTCAATATAGTACTGGAAGTCCTAGCCAGAGCAATCAGACAACAAAAAGAAATCAAAGGAATACAAATAGGAAAGGAAGAAGTCAAAATATCACTATTTGCAGATGATATGATAATATACTTAAGTGACCCCAAAAACTCCACCAGAGAACTCCTAAACCTGATAAACAACTTCAGCAAGGTGGCAGGTTATAAAATCAACTCGAACAAATCAGTAGCCTTCCTCTACATGAAAGATAAACAGGCTGAAAAAAATTAGGGAAATGACACCCTTCACAAAAATCACACATAATATAAAATACCTCGGGTGAATCTAACCAAGCAAGTGAAAGAATCTGTATAACAAGAACTTCAAGTCTCTGAAGAAAGAAATTGAAGAAGATCTCAGGAAATGGAAAGATCTCCCATGCTCATGGATTGGCAGGATTAATATAGTAAAAATGGCCATCTTGCCAAAAGCAATCTACAGATTCAATGCAATCCCCATTAAAATACCAACTCAATTCTTTACAGAACTAGAAAGAGAAATTCTGAAATTTATTTGGAACAACAAAAAACCCAGGATAGCGAAAACCATTCTCAACAATAAAAGAACTTCTGGACGAATCGCCATCCCTGACCTCAAGCTTTACTACAGAGCAGTAGTGATAAAAACGGCCTGGTATTGGTACAGAGACAGGCAGGAAGATCAGTGGAATAGAGTTGAAGACCCAGAAATGAACCCACACAACTATGGTCATTTAATCTTTGACAAAGGAGCTAAAACCATCCAGTGGAACAAGGACAGCATTTTCAACAAATGGTGCTGGTTCAACTGGTGGACAGCATGCAGAAAAAAATGCAAATCGATCCATTTCTTATCTCCTTGTACAAAGCTCAAGTCCAGGTGGATAAAGGACCTTCACATAAAACCAGACACACTGAAACTAATAGAAGAGAAAGTGGGAAGACCCTCGAATACCTAGGCACAGGGGAAAAGTTCCTGAACAGAACACCAATGGCCTATGCTCTAAGATCAAGAATTGACAAATGGGACCTCATAAAATTGCAAAGTTTCTGTAAGGCAAAGGACACTGTCAATAGGACAAAACGACAACCAACAGATTGGGAAAAAATCTTTACCAATCCCACATCCGATAGAGGACTAATATCTAATATATACAAAGAACTCAAGAAATTAGACTCTAGGCAACCAAATAACCCTATTAAAAAATGGAGTAAGGAGCTAAACAAAGAATTCTCAACTGAGGAAATGCGAATGGCTGAGAAGCACCTAAAGAAATGTTCAGCATCCTTGGTCATCAGTGAAATGCAAATCAAAACAACCCTGAGATTCCACTTCACACCAGTCAGAATGGCTAAAATAAAAAACTCAGCTGATAGCGATGCTGGCGAGGATGTGGAGAAAGAGGAACACTCCTCCATTGTTGTGGGGATTGCAAGATGGTGCAACCACTATGGAAATCAGTCTGGCGTTCCTCAGAAAATTGGACATATCACTACCTGAGGACCCAGCTATACCACTCCTGGTATATATCCAGAAGATGCTCTAAACACATAACAAGGACATATGCTCCACTATGTTCATAGCAGCATTATTTATAATAGCCAGAAACTGGAAAGAACCCAGATGCCCTTCAACAGAGGAATGGATACAAAAAATGTGGTACATTTACACAATGGAATATTACTCAGCTATTAAAAACAATGAATTTGATAAATTCTTATATAAATGGATGGAACTAGAAAATATCATCCTGAGTGAAGTAACCCAATCACAAAAGAAACATACATGGTATGCACTCACTGATTATTGGATTTTAGCCCAGAAGCCTGAAATACCCAAGATACAACTCACAGACCACAAAAAGCTCATGAAGAATGATGACCAAGTAGGGGGGGCTTCAGTCCTTCTTAGAAGGAGTAACAAAATACTCAAGGGTGCAAATATGGAGACACAGTGCAGGACAGAAACTGAAGAAGAGACAGACCATTCCACCTGGATATCCATCCTATGTGCAGTCACCAAAGGTAGAGGTTGATGTGGATGTCAGGATGTACATGCTGACAGGAGCCTGATGTAGCTGTCTCCTTAGAAGTCTGCAAGAGTCCGACATACTCAGAGGCAGAAGCCCACAGCTAACCATTAAACTGATCACGGGGTTCCAATGGAGAAGATAGAGTGAAGGCTGAAGGAGTTGAGAGGATTCGAGACACCATGAGGAAAGCAACAATCCCAACCAACCAGAGCCCCCAGGGTCTAAACCACCAGCCTGGGAGCGCTTAGGGAGGGACCCATGGCTCCAGCTATATATGCAAGGGAGCTATATATAAGTGGGAGAAGAGATCCTTGGGTCCCATGAAGACTGGACGTCGTGGGGGGGGAATACTCGAGGGTGGGGAGGTGAGGATACAGGGGAGGGTGGAAGGGGGGTACACCAACGTGGAGATAGGAGGAGGGGGGGAAGGGATAGTGAGTTCCTGGGAGGGAGAGGGGGAAATGGGGCAAGGAGAGAACATCTGAAATGTATAAAATATTTACAATAAAAAAATTTACAATAAAAAAAAATAAAATGATAAAAAAAAATACTTCTAAACTGAATCTAAGAATTAATCAACAAGATCTTCTACTATGATCAAGAATGCTCCATCCCAGGAATGCTGGGATGGAGGAATAATATATATTCCATACACACACACACACACACACACACACACACACCATGTATGTATATATATATGTATATATATATATATATATATATATATTATAATATATATTATATCTAAAAGAGACACATGATAATTTCATTAGATACAGTAAAATCTTTTGACAAAACAAAGACCCTTTCATGATAAAAACCTAGGAGAGATTAGGATGTAAGGAGTATACTTCAATGTGTCTGCCTAATAAAGGCAGTTTAAAGCAAATCCATAGCTAACATTAATTTAAATGGAAGGAAACTAAAAGCAATTCCACTACAATCAGGAGCAAGTTAAGGATAACAATTCTCTCCATACATATTCAATATAGTACTTGAATCCTTAACTGGAAAAATAAGACAGATAAAGGAATCATACAAAATTGGAATGAGAAAAGTTGCCTACCTTAATTTTCTTGAGTCATGATTGAAAGGAATTTATAGATGTCTCATTAGAGACTAATTTGTCCCAAGACGTCTTTGATTCTTCGAAATATGTCTGCCAATTAGTTTCTATTTGTTGTCATCTGCTGCTGAAAAGAGTTTTTCAGATAATGGCTACTTCAATGGAGATAAGCATATTGTCCCTAGATAGAAATTTTTTTAAAAGGTTTTTTCTTGCTTTTAAAAGAGTAGTATTGGTTTTACTCTAGGTACATAAACTGCTAGTCTCGGTCTCTTTGGTTCACCCAAGCAAGGATATTTGATGTTTTGGCTCTGTCTTCTGGATTGATTAATCTAATCAGCATATTGATTGTTATCTCTAAAAACTTTGTGCCAAGTTCATGGTACCCTTTAGCATATTTGCAGACTGAACCCTATTGTCAAATCCAAGGTTTTTATGCTATGTTGATGTCTTAGGGTTTTACTGCTGTGAACCATGCATTCTGTGCCACCATGACCAAGGTAACTCTTATAAAGACAACATTTAATTGGGATTGGCTTACAGGTCAGAGGTTCAGTCATTATCATCAAGGTGGGAGCAGGGCAGTGCCAAAGAGGCATAGTGCAGGAGGAGCTAAGAGTTCTACATCTTCATCTGAAGGCCACTAGAAGACTGGCTTTCACATGGTTAGGAGGGGTCTTAAAAATCATGCCCACACTGACAAATTTCTTCAAACAAAGCCACACCTACTCCAATAAGGCCATACTTCCAAAGAGTGACATTCCCTGGGCCAAGTATATTCAAACCTCCAGAGTTGGTGTTTTAGTTTCCCTTTTAGTAGCATGTAGAAAACCTTGCATTCCAAAGACACTAAAATGTAGATGTGAAGGCTCTATGTAGGCACCAACTTGACCTCTCTGTGTTCAATGATTTGTTTATGTGTTGGATTCAACAATAAGGATTTGATGTCAGTTTGTGGAGAAGAACTTAGAATCTTGCTCAAAAGTCTGGGTTGTTTGGGAATTCCCAATGGATCTCTTTATCTGAAGACTCAGTTCTATGTAACCCAAATCCTAGGTAGTGAGTTTTATTTGCTGACAACAGATAGGCAGCTAGGACTCTTTTTCCATCTTTATTTTGAGATTTGTTAGATCACCTTCATATACACATTTATTTTAGAAAGCTTCCACAATAACATACTTCACTTCAAATTGTCCTTTTCTTTAGCTGTCTTTTAAGAACGCTTCATCTTACCACAAAAATCCTTGTTCAACCATGTTCATTGCTGCTCTTTTCATAAAAAGCAGAGGTTTAAAATAACCTTGATGTCTCTTAGCAGACGAGTGACTAATAAAAGTATGTTACACAATGTATTAACACTCAGTTTTAAAAAAATATGAAATCATGAGATTCACAGATAAATGGATAGAATTAGAAACAACAAACAACTAAACAAAAAACATAACCAAGATACAATCTGTAGAAACATAAAGTTTGTGTATAGAGTATAGGACTAGGGCTGACAGCCCAATTACATTAGGACATTCAATATTTAGTTATGGATGGCTGGAAGCGAAAGGGCTGGAACTGGATGATCAAGTGGCGAGGAAAAAGGAAGAGGGAGACAAGATGGGATATGGGCGATAGAGCTAAAACTAAGTGCTATTTCTTTTGTTTATATATTGTCTTCTTTCAATTTGACCCTGCACACCGTTGTATATTTATTATGGTTTCCAATTTAGTGTTTTTCTGGAGTTCCCAAGTATTGGAACAAACAAGGGTGCTTCTTTTCTTTTTGCCTTCTCTTGGCCTTCGTTCCCTCTGTTTATTTATTTTCTCTTATTCTGATTATTACTTCTTGTTTTATCTTATTATGTATTACTTTGTTTTATTTTTACCCCTTAGAAGCCTGTTTCTTTCCTAATGAGATTCAGGAAGGGGTGGGTACATATGTGAGGTGAGATGGGTAGTAACTGGAATAGAGAGTGATGGAATATCATAATAAGAATATACTGTGAAAAAAACAAATCTATTTTTAACAAAATGGAAAAAAGACAAAAAAAATGTATTCTGAACCAAATGCTCATTTTTTCCCATGGAAGAGCTGATACCATTATCATTGGTATTTCAATTACATTAATGTTATTATTTCCACAACTGAAATGCCATATACCAATCTTAAAGCAAGTAGATGTGATGAAGGAGAAGAAAAAATTTAGTAAGAAATAAATCCACAATAATCTATGGCATGAATTTGATTCACTGCACAGGAAAATCCCCAATGAAGGACTGTCCAGATGCAAGATGTTTGTGCCACTTAAACCACAGGATGTTAATCTGAAAATATCCAAAATGACATAATTGGTAATGTGATTTGACTCTGCTTCATTTAGAGTATTCACCTAGTTATTAAACACACATGTATTCCAGTAAAATATTGATGGAACAAAACTAACCAATTTAAAACATATAAAAAGCAAAGGTATACACCTGTCTATTTTATGGTTAAAGTGTACATGAACTCGCAAGGGAATAGACTACTGGTATTATCAAACAATCAACCAAAAAAAAGTCTTTCAAGGGGCTGCAGAGATGGTCATCTATGGGAAGGATCTAAGAGTGCTCCCAACACATAGGTAGGGAAGCTCACAGTGTTCTGTAATTCCAGCTTTAGGGGATTTCAAATTCTCCTGTAGGCTCCTTGTATACTTCATTATGTGTACAAACCTTATGCAGACTCACATATAATTAAAAATAAATAAGACCACACACACACACACACACACACACACACACACACACACAATAATTCAGTACCTATATAGCAGTTTTCTAGCTATCAGCTTAAACTTTCTTATTATTTAGATTTCTGTGTTAGATGTTGAGAATTGTGTGGAGCGCACAATTCAATTTCTATCCAATCCCCCTTTCAATTCAATTTGTATATGAAATAATTTCCTATTCTCAAGTGACTGCATTCCAAATTCTGATAATGTTCTGTGTCTTAGATGGAATGAGGCATAAAGATCACAATAAGCCATACTACCTGCTTTTCTTAGCTCACACTGTGCATTTTCACCCTAGGACCTAGCTAAGTTCTCTGATCATACCAACACCCTGCAACTACTTAAACTGTGCTTTACTATAAACAACCTCTGTAATAAGTCTTACTAGATTTTCAGTGTTTCCATGGAAGTAAAGTATAAGGAAACCTTTACAATCAGAATAAATTATCTATAGATGATTTTAATTGGTGCTAAAGTATTTTCAAATTCATTTTAAGAGATATATTCTTTTTTGGGATCTATGCTTTTTATGTATATTGAGTGTATACGTGGGATGAAGAGGGCTTATGTCACGTCTAGTTGGAGTTACAGGTAGTTGATAATAGATAATGAGAATGCACCTGAACTCATGTCCTCAGGAAGAGCTGCTACAGCTGAGCCATTTCTCTAGTCACAATATATTCCTTTCATATAAAAAATAAGCTTTCTTTATCCTTCCAGGTGCAAGTGATGTTAGATTTTTAAGTAACTCATTTAATGCATTTGTCCCTCCTTCTCATAATGGACATGACTTTGATTTGCTTTCTTTAAAAGTGGAGTCAGGACTGGGAGCCTGCCTTTGATTGTTTTTTTTTTTAATTGTTCATTCTCTCTCTGTCTCTGTCTCTGCCCTTGTCTGTCTTCTTCTCTCTCTCTCTCTCTGTCTCTCTCTCTCTTTCTCTCTCTCTGTCTGTCTCTCCTGCCATATTTCTAACACTGAGAGATAAGCCTCTTTCTTTGATCTTTGTTCTTTTCCTTTTTAAAACTATATTTGCTTTATGGTTGTGTAATTATGAAATTTAAGATGAGGAGAAATGAGGAGTGATTTACTTCCTCTCTTCCCTGTATCTACTGTACATCAATTATCTTTCCCATGAATTCTAATCATGCATATAAATCCAATGAATTAAAATTATAAATTTTGCTGTCTAGTCAATCTATACAACCTTTTTATTTTTTTGGAAAATTTTATTTTACCTGATTCTTACAAGTATGTTCGCTTTATTCAATGTCCTATAGAATTCACATATCTTTTGTAGAGATCCGCATTATATTGCAAAGAATATGTAATGTAAAGTCTGGAGGCTTGTGCCTGACAGAGGTCTACAATGACTTAGCCTCTATTTCTCTCTACTCAAAACATGAGACATCAGCATCAATCTTCTATCCTAACGGACATACGTGTGCTGATGAAAACAAACAGGACTCTACAAACTGAGAGACAGCACATACTTGATTTTTTATTTGATTATTTGCCCACAGTTTTCTAGACAGGGTGCTCTGGCTTGGTTTTCCTCAACTAAAATAAAAAGAAGAAAGAAAGAAATGGAGTGTCATTATCAGTGTTTGTGTCTGTCACTTGAAGGTGAGCTATAAAAAGCTGGACAGGAGTTACTTAGGGCCAGCTGGCGCAGATCCTGTGTTGAGGTTAGTGTTTCATTTCGTTAGGAGTATTTAAGGAACACACACACGCATTCGCACTCACACACCTGGGCCCCACTTAGCAAATTCTATTATGCCAATTTCAACCTTGGCAAAAATCTCCAAGTAAAACTGCCATCAAAAGGTCACTTCCACTCATTTCTTTAGCGCTATTAAAGAATAAAGTACCCATTACTTATCTTGCCTTGACGATTAGAAAGGTCAAAAGTTGTAAAAAGCCTTCTTTTTAACTTAAATATGTGATGAAGTTTCCTGAAAAATTAAACTTCTATGCTCCTCTAAATTTTTCTCATCAAGAAAAACTACAAAATCAAAGTCATATTTTTTTATAATTTTATGATCTTTAGCTAATACATAAGATACCTACAGTATTGAATAGTAGTGTTAAAGCAAAAAGACAAATGATAATTATCATAAAATGATGATAAAATTGATATACATTTTTTGTAAAGATTTAAAAATATAAATGATATTTTATAATTTTAATTCTAAATATTGAAAATATCTAATTTAAAGATGTCATTATTTGTTCAAAACCAAGAAAAGTAGGAATATTAATGTTTCAGTTATGTATAAAGGACATAAAATACTATAGGACAAAGTTATACTGTCTGAGGGAGTTGTATAATACAGGGAGTTTGTTCCCTAAATTGCAAGATATCTAAGAATTTCTAAGATTCTCTCCCTCCCTTCCACCTCTCTTTCTTATGAGTGTGTATAGCACATGTGTAGATCACAGAACAACTTTTGGAAGTCAGTTCTCTCTTTCCTCTATGAGACCAGGAAATCAAACTCAGTTCTTGGGACTCGTTGGCACACACTTTGTCTGCTGTGCCATCTTACTTGCCCTGAGAATTCTTAACCGAAAGAAAAGAAATACCTACATATCATATGAGTTTTGCCTGTTTTCTTGAAAGAATATCAACAAATACATAAAATTTTGTGATGCAGTCTGGCAGAAGTGGTACCAGGTATTTAGAAAGTACTTACCAAAGGAATTGTCTTTTTATAACTAACATTTTGATCCTTAAATAGCAAAGATGATTAAAGATGTCCCTGATGATAGAGTCATTTGCAACAAAGATGCCTCTTTTAACAAACTTCTTTTAACTTTGCAGGTGTTGCTGAAATAAAAAAAAAAAAATTAATAGCAAAAGCTTTATTTCACCTGGTAACTGTACTTGTCAAATAAGAAACATAAATGCATGAAGCACAGAAGTGCACCTTGCCTCTTTCTTTTTAATGTTCTCTCTAATGTCAAGGTCAATCAGAAAGTAATTCCAGGCTTTGTAAGATAATAGGAGAAAAATATAAACATCCCTTTCCCCTTCCATGAATAAATTTGCTGAGGACCCACACCTCCTAAGAGGACACAGTGTAAATCATCCCACTGGGAAAATATGTTTCCTAATATAAGAATGAGTAAACAAAGAGTATGGCGTAGCAAGACTCGAAAGTGTGAGCATCCTGTTGTCATAAAAGACAAATAACCATCATTTTCAACAAAGCAAGCTTGAAGTCTCACAGATGCGCACCCTATATGGGTGCAACCATCATAAATATTTCTGTGCTTTATATTTTATTGTATTCGATACTTACTTATTTTATCATGTGTATTTATATGGTATTTCTGAGTGTATGCATGTGCATCACATTTATGCAATCTCCATGCAGATTCGAAGGAGGAAAACAAATCACCTGGTAATGGAGTTAAAGACACTTGTGAGCCACCATCAAAGAACTAAGCATTGAGAACTGACTTGGAGTCCTCTGCAAAGACAGCCAGTGCTCTTAACTACTGTGCCATTTCTTCAGCCTCTCTTATAATATATTTTAAATAAAATATGAAAATTAGTTTATTTACAACCAAAACATTAACTTTTTAAAACACTTCATTTACCAAGGAATTTGACTCTTCCCAAATGGAATTTTGTTAATTTAATAAACCAAGAGAAAACAACAAATTGTCCCTGAGTTATGCAGGAGAACATTTTGTGAAATAGAATGTGAATAGATAGAGAAGTCAAAACCACACTTTATACTATGCAAAATAATCAGATGTTCTTACAAATAGAAATGCAAAATACCCCATGGTAATCTTGTTGAATTTTAAAGTAGATAGTTTTAATAATGTCCTCAATATTAAGAAAGGAAGGAAGAAATAAATAAGTAAATATGAAATACTGAAAATCAATATGAAAACTCAAATATGAAAAACTGAAAATCAATGCCAGAAATTATTCATAAACTATTTTAGCTTGTTACTTTACAATTTTCAAAGAAAACTAATGCACGGAAAACAGAATATGGAGCAAATACGGTTATAAGATATGGACCTCTAACATATTCAGAATAATGTTAGAAATTTATTTGTTTTCTATAGAAATATTTATTCTTTATTTTTCTGTGTAGGGTTCTTTTTATTGGTTATTTTATTTATTTACAATCCAAATGTTATCCCTTCTCCTGAATTCCCCTTATCTCATCCCCCCTGCTTCTATGAGAGTACTCCACACCGACCCCTCCACTCCTTCCTCACTGCCCTAGCATTCCTCTGTGCTGGGGCATTGAATCGCCAGAGGACCAAGGGCCTCCCCTCCCATTGATGCCAAATAAGTCCATTTTTCTTAATGGTTGAAAACTCTTTTAGTAGATTTACAGAATTATTTTAGATTATTAAAATGTATTTCAATACTTTAGAAACACATTATTCTTATAAGCTTCAGATTTTGCTTACTAAAAGCTTAGTGATAAATGCTATTTATGTGACATTTGAATCTAAGAGTAAAGAAAGATTTTGACTCTCTTTTGCCATCTCTTTCTTGCCACTAACCACCAAGTTCTTGATCATATACAAATGGTGAAGTTTTAATAGCATGATATCTATATTTCTTTACGATATCAGTTTTGTTATGAAAGACCTCATTTACTATTATTTTTCATTTAAACATTTTTTTTTTTACATCAACAACAAAGATACTACAATTCCAACTACCAAAAGATCTGGAAGTACAAAGAATTGAATGCAAGCATAGAGGATAACATTTGAAATGAATATAAAGAAAATATCCAATAATGAAAAAAGAAAGTTTGGAAAAAGGAAAGACTTCTAAAAACGTATAACCTGGCCTGATCACCATTGCATATTACATAATGTATATATATATATATATATATATATATATTATATTCTCCCCCACCTTCTATGAGGGTGCTCCCCCACCCACCCACTCCCGTCTCACCACCATAACATTCCTCTATGCTGCGACATCAAGCCTCAACAGGACTATAGTGTTTTGGTAGCAATATAGACCATGTGTCGCCTTTTCTACACAGATAAACGATCACCATCAATAACATCCCATCTTCATAAATAAACCAAACCATACACTGAAAAGGAGGCATAAGGAAAGTAGTACTGAAGGAGGTAGAGGCAGAAAGATCATGAGTTTGAAGGCAGCCTGGGCTTCGCATTTGATATTTTAGAAAAATAATTTGATTTTTAGCATATAGTAAATGTTAAAACAATTGGTATCACTTTGACATGTTCAATGCACAAGCAATTTTATTCACACTGGATTACATAGCCTCTGTTTTTAAGTGTTCTTCATGTTTATAGTTAGCAATTTTTAAATCCATTCTCCACCTCCCATCTTCTGTAGGTCAAAAAGATTACAGACACAGGCTCATAGGTTCTAGAGATCTGGACTCTGATCTTCAGGATGCACAGAAAGTACTTTACCACTGAACTACATTCAAGCCTGATGTTCTGTTTTCATAGAGACTGAAGACTACATCACTGCAGGATACATTCTCCTTAATTCTAAGTTCTCATCATCTTCTAATTTTCACAATTTTTATTTCTCAGTAGAATTATACTTTACAAAATGGAGTAGATTACATGAGCTAATTACAAGTTGCTCTCCTGTTAGCTAAATTTACTCCTGTGTTTATATTCCTTCTGTACTCATTAACAGAAAAATCAAGGAAGCCAAATATTATTTTTCCTTTTTCTGACTTGAGATTAGTTCATTCAAAGGGCAAAGCTATCCTAGAGCCTAGAAATACTCCCGAGATATCATTATTTTAATAATAGTAGTGAGTTTCTTTCTCTAATGAGTAATTACAGTTTGACTTTCACTTGTCTATTGTATAAGATCATGATAATCCATATTTCAACTGAAAATTGGAATCATTTTAAATAGACCAAGGGAAATTTAAACTACATTTCAATTTCAACAATAGTATATTGGAAAGCTATGCTATCTTCATGTCATTCTACAAAAGAGGAATTAAGCTGGAAAAAAAATAAAAGCAGTTTATAGCTGGTGATATGGTTAATGACAGACATATCTTTCTTGTGTCCAGATCAAAATGAATAAGAAATATTCCACCTTGAAAATACACCACTGCTCCTTCTGATGTTCCCTGAGCTCAGAGAAGGGAGGAAAAGGTAATCACCTAAAATGTTATACATGGAAGCATTAGGAACATTCAGCAAAGCTATTATACATTTAATTTTACAATTAACTTCCTATAGCCGTACTTAGGGACCTATATTAAGGAAACAAGTGATTTCCCTTCTTTCATGTAACTCTCATAAGAAATCACCAAGGAAAGCCAAAGAGTTCTATAGAGTTGGCGACTTAAAGAGCTTCAAAGGTCCATTGAAAACCTAGGTGACCTTGAGTATTGGTTATTGTTTTTAACTCTTCTTGGTTGTGTGGAACAGCTGGACAGACTGTTCCATTTCTGAAAATCTAATGTCTTCCAAGAGTCAATCTGTCACAGGAAGCCCACAAGTTATGGCAATAACAGCTCTACAAAACAACTTCACTAAATGTTTATAGTGTTCTGGGCATGGTCCTAAGCACATTATATGAGCTCATTTATCTAATTTGCCCATAGCCTTAAGGGATATATCATAGCACTAATGAATTCTTTATAGAGAACATAGAGAAGCAAAGAGTTGTTTATTTAACAGAGACAAGACACTTTGACTTGCACAAGTGATCATTGCACTAAGATGGTTTTCATAAAAGGAAGACATGGAATGAACAGACTATAGATGTCTAACTCATAACTTTATTAATAATTTCTTACATTGTTTTATTTTACTATATTCATGAATTTGATATTTACTAAATCTTTATGAAATGCTCCCATATTCCACATAACTAATTGAAGAGCTTAAAGCAAACAGATGTGTCTCTTAGATTATAGTCCAAATGAGGGATGGCACTTCACACAGTTGTTTGGAGTCTATGATCTGCAAGTGATGAGACTTAATTTGAGAGCTGAGGGTGTATGTCAGTTAAGACACCCACATAGCATGTGTGAAGCTCCAACTCAATTTACAACACTGGAAAAGAATAAATATAAAAAATAAAGAGTAGAATGTATTACAAATCTCTACACAATGACACTCTTAAGGGGTTAAATGTTCACGTAATAAATGCTAAAATTGTAGTATTAAAGGCTGTCCTCTGTATTTGAGACCACTTGATTTAAGGAACACTTAATTTTTTCCTCATTCCTGTTGAGAAGTGATGGAGACATGGAGAACACACACTGACAACAGAAGTACCAATTGTCTTCTCTAAGCCAAAGTAACAGAGAGTAGAAACTGCCATTTTTTTCTTTTGCTTTTCTTTCTCCCTCTCCCTTACCCTCTTCCTCTCCCTTCCTCTCCTCTCTCTCCCTCTCTCTCTCTCTCTCTCTCTCTCTCTCTCTCTCTCTCTCTCTCTCTTGCAGCTCTTATTTTTAATTATTATACCACCATTTTCGTTATTATTATTCTTTTTTGAGGTGAGTTTTCAGTATGTTCCAGTCTGGCCTGAAATGTGTTATGTAGCTTAAGGTGACTTCAAATTTGTGACACTTCTTCCACAGCCTTCCAAGTCCTGGGATTATAGGAATTAGCCCCAAATTCTGGCTCATTGCTTTATCCCTTCCCTTCAGTGTAATCCATGGCTGTATCAACCACACAGAACAAGGCAGGTCAGATGGCCAGACGCTCATTCCACAACGTTCAGCGGCTCTCTAGATAAGTTAACCTGATAGAGGGCATGGTCACAGCATAAATAACATTAGGAGCACACACGAATGTTTCACTGATAAAATAAATCAACCTAGTGTTTTCTTATCTAAATAACATTTCAAATACAGCATCAACCTTTAAGAAACTAAACATGTATACAGTTTCTGTAATCAATCATGGTTGTTAATATGTTGTCATTGTAACAAGTAGCAATGCTTAAAGCTAATGTCCCTGTCTTTAATTTGATGATGTTGACTTTGTAATAATTGAGGATCCCTTCTCATTTTAAAAAACCTAGGTTGGGATATATGACAGTAGCTAATAGTAAATATTGAAGTGTTAGGAAATTCAGCATAATTTTTTAACTTCTCTGACATCCTAAAACTCGCTGGAAATATATAGATAATAAAATGGTTGCTGTTGCCTGAAAAGTTGGTTCAAAAGTTAAGAAGATTAGAGTTGCATTCCCAGCATGCATGGCAGGCAGCTCACAACTGTTGTAACTCCAGCTCCACAGCATCAGATGCCCTCTACAGGTGCCCACACTCATTCACACCAATCCCTGCACATACATGCACATAATTTTAAAATTACATATATCTTCAAAAGTATTAAAAATTAATAAAACTATTACTGTGTTGGAAGTTCTATGGACAGGAGTCAATTGATACTTCCTAAAATAGGTGTTTACACCTATTTTATCAGTATAGTTCTGGTTTGCTTTAGTTGGTTATTAAACTGAAATATCCAATAAAGGGAAGAGAGAACTTGTAGAGACCTTGTAGAGGTTAGGTACCATGTCTAGTTGAGCAATGGGGCCACACATTCATCCGTATCAAAAATATTAACCCAGAATTAGGCTTGTCTAAAGGAGATGCAGGGACAAAGATTGGAGCAGAGACTGAAGGAAAGTCCATCCAGAGACTGCCCCACCTACAGATCCATCCCATTTGCAGACACCAAGCCCGGACGTTATTGCTGATGCTAAGAAGTGCATGCTGATAGGAGCCTGGTTTAGCTGTTTCCTGACAGTCTCTGCCAGAGCCTGACCAGTACAAATGCAGATGCTTGCATTTCACCATCAGACAGATCACAGAGACTCCCAAGGGAGGAGTTGGGGAAGGACTGAAGGAACTGAAGGGGTTTGAAACCCTAGGGAGAACAACAAAATCAACCAACCAGATGCCCCCTCAGAGCTCCCAGGAATTAAACCACCAACCAAAATGTACACATGGAGAGACCCATGGCTCCAGGAGGGGAGGTCCTTGGCCCTGTGAAAGCTCAATGCCCCAGTGTACGGTAATGCTAGCTGAGGCAGGAGTGGGTAGGTGGGTGAAGGAGCTCCCTCATGGGATAGGGGGTTTGTGGACAGGAAACCAGGAAGGGAAATAACATTTGAAATGTAAATAAAAAATAATTATATATATAATAAAACAGGCACTTGCGTTGTCAGGAAGATTGATCAGCACCTTTCATACTCCTTTAAGAGTAGAACAAGCCAGAATAGTCTACTTAATATCTGCCTTTGCTGTACCACATTTTAAAGAGCTATTTTCATAGATTTGCTTTTACTTTTATTATGTGTATCCGCACCGGTGTGTGTACTTGCACATGCATGCAAGTGCTCCTGGAGGTCACAAGAGACTGTCAGAATCACCTGCAGCTAGAGTTCCTGGTGGTTGTTAGTTGCCAAGCATGGGTTCTGGAAATAAAACTCATTCCTTGTTTCCTTGCAGGAGCAGCAAATATTCTTTGCTACTGGTTACTAGGGCCATTTCTCTAGTACCATGTTTAGCATCCTATCTCTGACTGAAAGGAGATATATGAATATACTCATGTTTATGAAATTTTAGAAATGTTATCATTTTCCCATTATCTCAGGAGAGCTATCCATTCCATTCGTATTCATTCTTTTTTTATGACTACAAGCACTCAATATGATATAAAGTGAAATGGGAGCACATCCATTTTCCATTAGTGGGGTTATTATATGGGATACTCTCAGATACTTTCCTAATCCACGTCCCAGAACTCTCAGCATCCCCAGTGATGACTTTGACATTGAGTCTAACTTACTGAAGTTTTGGATTCTTTTAAAGTCCTCTTTCCCTATAGTAGCTTTTCAGAATCTATTTATTAACCTTTAAATATTTGTGAAAAAACAAGGTCCTTTACATTTAGAGATCTATTTACAAAGGCCCACTTAATACATTAATTCCAGTTCAAAGGTTTTGAATTTCATAACCAAAGACATTAGCTCTTCTAGTTCTTCTGAACAACAACTTTTCAAATCTTATTAACATTTCCAAAGCACATGTACTTCCCAGAGTGGTCTACTTAGAAACCCATCAAGGAAACCATCAATGATTATAACACATCTAAATAAATATCGACTTTATTAATTTGTAAAAATATGTTAATGTTTCATATCTAGGCAAATTTTATGTGATATGCATATTATATATTTAATTTACATTCTTAAAATCTCAATGTTTATTAATCAATTTTATTAAGTATCTTTGCAATGTACTTATAGTGTTAATACTCTGTAGTCAAGAGTATATTAATCCCTGTATGATAACATCAAGGAAAGCTTGATATTTATGTAAAACAAATATAACACTAAACAGGCCCTAATGAATGATGTTATTATTTCACCTCACAGAAATTTCTCAATGCATAGATAACTTTGAAAATGTTTTTAACATGGGTCACATTTTGGAATCAGAAAATAACATTTTACTTAAAGTATGTTCATATTAAAACCAAATATTACTTAAAAGGAAAGATTATATCAACAGTATTTTATTCACCATTTCTCAGGAAACATAACATTGAAGTAATAAAGTAAAAAAAATAACTAAAATAAGGCAAATATTATATATTTACCATGCATTTCTAGTCTCAGCTAATCTCTTAATTCAACTTTTTACTGGAAAAATAATTCGGTATTTAAAATGTCTTTGATCAGGCTGAATACAGCTCCGTGGTAGAATGCATCTGTAGCACATATGAAGCTCTAGGGCTCCAGGACAAACAAGAAAGACAAGAAAATGTTGTCTAACTTCTGTTTGTGTATATTCCATGAAAAGGTATGTAATATTAATCTCCAGAATTCCACTAGCTTCCTGCACTTCATCAAAGTTTTGAGCTGCCAAAACTTTTAATATTTGAAAGGTGTTCTGTGTAGAAACAACCTGATTAATTCACGCTCTACTTTAAATGCCTCTCTACCAAGCAGTTTTGCATGATAATAGTGTATTTATTTCTTCACATTTCAAATTCCCAGCTTTTTTGTCCTCTTCACACCAAAAGTCATAATTATTTCCATAGCAACCAAGCGTATTGTCAGAGGTAGAGAATTTTGACTTCTGCTGCGTATTTTTTAAGGAGCATGGGAACTTTTAAAAACAAAAGGTGCTATGTTACGAAAACTGACAAAAATGGAGAAAAAAAACAAGTTGAGTTTTTTGGTGGTTGGAAAAAGTGTCTCTAAGAGACATTGGTATCAAGGGATGAGCCTCCATTGGGGTCTTTTGAGTGATGCTGGAACCTTTAATCAGGGAGACATTTTAATGTCCTGACAGGTATGATCATGAAGAGGGTCCGGGGATCCTAATTTTTTTCTACTTTGAGCAATTTTACTCCACGATGCCTACTCTAGGCCCAAAGCAATGGTGAGGCTGATATTTTGCAAACTATTTCTTTTCTAGGTTTAAATAAATTATCCCAGATAATTATAGTAAGAAAAAGCTATAGTTTCCTACAAAAAGTTATCCAGAAAAACTTACTGCTATATTAAGATAAGAATTAATTTTAAATAAATTGAATACTGTATATTATCTCTTGTCCTGCCATTTGTAATTCTCTTTTACTTTAAACTTTATTTTCTAAACTAAAATATTAATTATTTTAAAAAATTTCATAAATGTGTATAGGTATTTTGATCATCTGCACCCACATCCTTCCCCTCCTCCTCTATCCAGATCACACACGTGTCCTTCTTAACCTCATGTCATCTTTTTTGTACTTACTGAGCCAATTGGTGCATCATTTACTAGAGCATGAGAAATCTAAAACTGACCACGTCCCTGAAGAAACCAAGTAGCGTTCATCAACTGTCAATAGTTCCTAGGCTTGTGAGCCCTTCCTTCCTTCATGCTGGAATTATTATTTTTTCTATCTAGGTTGATGCCATGGAGATCTTGTTAGGTAACTACAATTGCTGTGACTTTGTGTGTACCATATCCCAGTCATGTCTAGAAGATGCTACTTCATAGTAGTCTTCCCAGTGCTTAGCTCATAACAACTTTTCCTTCTACTCTTCTGTCATTATCTCTGACAATATACATACTTTATTTAGGACTAGAGGATCACATACAGCCCACACACATGTAAACTGGAAACTGTAGTAGAGAAGGATCTTGAATTCCACATTCTCCTGTTTCCATCCAAGTACTGGAAATTACAGATGTGAACTACCATGCCCAGTTTCCCCCCTACTAATTTCTTGCAGCAGTAAACCATTTTAAGCACATAAATTTCAGAAAAAAAATACTTATATTTAATTAAGAAATTTACTCTTCACATAATTTTTTTTTTAGTCTCTAGGTACTGAAATAAAGAAAAGTTGGTCAAAAAGATCAATTCAATTGGTCACAAATAAACACTTCTTTTTCTCTTGACATTTTGCAAATTTCTATCAACATGTTAAATAATATGACATTGTGTAAAATCACTTTAGAAATTCTATATATAAAAATCTTTATGACTGTGGAGATGAATCAATGGTTAAGAATGACTGCAGCTTTTACAGAGGAATGAAGTTCAGTCATTCGTACAACTTCAAAGGACCAAACACTATCTTTTCCCTCTGGGTGTACTCCAATTCTCTATACATAATTAAAATGTAGAATATATATCATTCTATGAAAATGTTTCCATATTGGAACAACAAATTGGTATAACTGAAATCTGTGTTCTACCAAGAGTCCATGGTCAATCATATTTTGGCTCCAGAATAAACTATCTTTATTTATATTGAGGGGAGAGTTTATTTTCATGTCAATAATTTTGAACATTTTACAAGAGAATTTAGCATGGGTTGTGTCATTTTAATTTTTATGTTATACACCATGAATTACATAAACATTTCCATATTTTTGCTGAAATCTAAACTATATTCCAAGGATTTGGTGAGTTGCCTCAAATCGATATGCTAACACAGTTGAAGCACCAAGTTAAAAACACAGACACTCGAGTTTCTCCTGTCTCAATCCTGGGAATTTGTTCATAGGGCAACACACTGTGCTGATTAGAAATAATCTGCCCTTTGTAATCAGAGTGACACAGTAACACAACATTCAAACACATAGGAGATCATGAAATGTAAGAGACTAAAGAGTAAACTGTGGAGCATTGTCCAACAAGTGCCAGCTTTCAGTAATGAGATTCACACTAAAGCACAAAGCCTTGCAATTACAGATGATATTATCCTCTTCTCATCTCAAAATTTAGAGAGACATTTTAACTACCCCCACTCCATGTAAACACGTGAAAAATATAGTAACAATGTCGTAGGGTGGAGGAGTTATAACAACTTTGATTACGAAGAACATAATATTTTTGATAAGAAAAAACATGAAAATGAAAACTATAATGAACTATCTCTTGAGATGACTAATGTTTTATTTCTGTTACTTGACTAATGCAGACCGCTTTGTGCTGGGCATCAGGCTAAGTGAGGTTTGCATGACTAAGAAGTGAGAAAGAAGAAACACAATAGTGTTACAATAAGGCAGTGTTATCACCGGTATTTGGAGAAAACCCAAAATTAAATCCAGAAAAAAAAAGTTTAGTTATTTTAAGGTTCTTTTTATTCGATTATTTTTCATTATAGTTAATGGTTTATTGTTCATTCTAAATTCCTGTTAACAGAAAAAAACCACTTTTGCACATAATATGATTATTCCTATTATTTTCTCAGGAATTTCATGATTCAAAGTATAACTATAAAATTTTTATTTTTAAATTTAAATTAAACTTAACATTAAATAAATATACTGAAGTATGTATTTGTGTATGATTAAGTGAATGAAATTCAGCTCTTTGAAACATCATTTCTTCAGGAAAGCACATTGTTAATTCTTCCAGCCTTTGGAAACAAACTACATTATTGTTATCACTACTCACCAATATGCAGCCCATAAGCTTCGAAGAATATGTTACATCTAATGGTGAGATGCTCTCCATTTCTCTCTCCCATCCTGTCCCAAATATATGGTAGCAGGCATTCTTTCTTACGCTGCAGTAACAAAAAAATTGTTTTCAACATTACACCTTATGTGAGAAAGCACTTACTTGTTTAGTATTCATCTTTAGTTCCATCTTACACAAATTTAGGGCTCATTCAGGCGGTTTGTGTCTGAAAAAAATAATTTCCGTTGCAATATAGGGTTTGCCTTTCCCTGTATTAGGATATTCATGAACAGCTTGAGGGAAACCTTTTAGGTTGTTGTTTCATATTCCAGCAAATTTGAATTACCATACCAATGACCACAGATGGAAAGATACTTAGTGTTCATACTATATCTTTTTGGGATATATATCTAGTGGGGAGTTATAAACACTTTAAAAATTATTGAATAACCACATTAAACTTTTAATCTAGCATTTTATGTATGAATTTTTACCCCCCAAAGGGGGGATTTTAGTAAAACACCGTGATAAAATGATTTTAGAACTCAAACAAATCACTAGTTTTCCCTTTCTACATAAAGATAACAGCTAAAAAAAAAAAAATTAGGAAATGACACGCTTCACAATAGCCCACAAATAATAAAAAAAAACCTCATGTGAATCAAACCAAGGAATGAAAGATCTATATGACCAAGAACTTCAAGTCTCTAAGAAGAAATCAAGAAGATCCAGGAAAGGGGAAAGATTCCCAGGGTATGGATCGGCAGGTTTAAATATAGTAAAAATAGCCGATCTTGCCAAAAACAATCTACAGATTCAATGCAATTCCCATAAATATCCACTCAATTTTTCAAAGAGTTAGAAAGAATTCTCAAATTATTTGAAAAAGAAAAACCCGGGATAGCGAAAGCATTCTGAAAAATAAAAGAACTTCTGGAGGAATCACTACCCTGACCTCAGGTTTAATACAGAGCAACGTGATAAAAAATGCTGGTATTGGTACAGAGACAGACAGGACGATCAGTGGAATAGAGTTGAAGCCCCAGAAATAAACCCCCCATTACCTAGGTCACTTGATCTTTGACAAAGGAGCAAAAACTGTCCATTGAAAAAGGACAGAAATTTTTCAACAATGGTGTGGTTTTCAACTGGAGGAGAGAAAGCGGGAAGAATGAAAATTTCAAAATCCCTTCTTATCTCCTTTTTCAAACTCAAGTCCAAGGGGATAAAGGACCCCCAACATAAACCAGACACACTGAAACTACTAGAAGAGAAGGGGGGGAAGACCCTCGAAACCTGGGCACAGGGGAAAAGTTCCTGAACAGAAACATCAAGGGCCCTTTGCTCAAGATCAAAATTGACAAACAGGACTTCATGAAAATTGCAAAGTTTCTGTAAGGAAAAGGGAAACCCCGTCAATGGGAAAAAATGGCAACCACAGATTGGGAAAAGATCTTTACCAATCCACATCCGATGAGGACTAATACCAATATAACAAAAAATCAAGAAATTTGACTCTGGGCATAAAAAAAATAATCCTATGAAAAAATGGGGGTATTGACTAAACAAAGAATTCTCAACTGAGGAAATGCTAAAGGCTGAGAAACACCTAAAGAAATGTTCACCATCCTTAGTCATCAGGGGAAATCGCAAATCTAAACAACCCGAGATTCCAAACCTCACCCAGTCAGTTTGGTTAAGATCAAAACTAGGTGACTAGTGATTCTGGCGAGGGATGTGGAGAAGAGGAACAACTCCCCCTTTGTTGGTGGGATTGCAAGATGTGCAACCACTCATTAAAACGGGCTGGGGTTCCTCAAGAAAATTTGGGGACATACCCACTCACTAGAGGACCAGCTATACCACTCCTGGCAATCTCAGAAAGATGCCTAAAAACATAACAAGTAACATACTCTACTATGTTCATAGCAGCTTTATTTAAATAGCCAGAACCGGAAAGAACCCTGATGTCCCTCAACAGAGTAAATGATACAAAAAATGGGTCATTACACAAAGGAATATTACTCTTTTTCATTAAAAAAAATAAAATTTGAGAAATTCTTATGTAAATGGATGAACTAGAAAATAATAATCCCAGAGTGAAGTAACCCAGTCACAAAAGAACACACATATTTTCCCCACCCCACTGATTATATGGATTTTAGCCCAGAGCTAGAAATACTAAAGATTCAACTCCCCAGACCAATATAAAGCTAATGAAGAATGAAGATAAAGGGGGGGGGTAGGGCTTCATTTCCGTCTTAGAAGGAGTAACAAATACCGGGGGGAGAAATTTAAATGGATATAAAGTGCAGGAAGACCTAAAGGGGGGGTTTGTCTGCAGACAAATTCCACCTGGGAAATCCATTACATTTGCGGGTCACCAAACGAGTTTGCAAATTTTGGGAAAGTCAGGGGGGTGTGTGCTGACAGGAACCCTGGACATAGTGTCCCCCTTAAAGAGGTCTCAAAGTCCTGACAAATTCAAGGCAGATTAAAAGCTAACCATTAATTGATCAGGGTACCCAATGGAGGAGTTAAGTGAAAGACTGAAGGAATTTGAAATTTTTTGGGCCACCCCATGGGGAAAGGGAAACAATCCCAACCAACCGAGTCCCCAGGTAAAAAACCCACCAGCCTGGGAGCTTTTTAGAGAGGGCCCATGGCTCCAGCTAATATATGCAAGGGAGGTATAGAGGGGAAAAAAGACCCTTTTGGTCCCATGAATGCGGGACATCGTGTGTGGGGTTAATTTCGGGGGTGGGGAGGTGGGGTTTGGGGTTTGTAGGTGGGGCCACCAACCCTCAGAGAGCAGGAGGAGAGGGGATGGGAAAAGGGGTCCTGGGAGGGAGGGGGGGAAATGGGGTAAGGGGGGAACATCTAAAAATGTAAATAAAATATTAAAAATAAAAAAAAAAAAAGAAAAACAGCATTTAATTGTAGTAATGGTTTGGGAAAGTAAGAGTCCATCACAGCCTTTCAGCAGGGTAACAAGCAGCAGGCATGCAAGCTGAAGGAGCTAAGAGCTTAACTTAATCAAAATTGGGTAGGTACGGGAAACCAATATGAAAAGGAATTTATTATGATATCTTAACGTTAAATCCTGAATGACACATATCCTTAAACCAGGCCACAGCCCATCCACCCCAAATAACATCCAACAAATTTGACCAAGATTCTAATATATGAGTGAAATGGTGAACCTTCTCACTCAAACACACACACAATATTTCAAAATACAATTGAAATATCTCCTTTCCATCTTTGACTTTATTTTACTGTTATTTATTTTAAAAGTTTAAATGTTCATATTGGACTTACAATTTAAATTCTCTTTCAGGAAGCAAATCTTTGGGGTTTTTTTCCCTTTTGGGTTGTTTTTTAATGGAATTTTTTTGTTTTGTTTAAAAAATCTTCTCTTTAAAAATTTTAAATATTGTATTCACTCTATAATTTTGAAAAATTATTCATTTAAATTTTCTGGTGAGTTCGATGCGGGTAAAATGTTGTTTTTCAAAGGGATCTTTCTGTGTTTTTGATATATCCCCATTTGTTCAAGATAACTTTTTTATGTCTTTGGTTGTATATAATTTGCAAAGGGCTGCGAAAATAGATTATTAGATAGAGCACTGCGGGTTGTCCCAGGGGCCCAAACTTGATTCCAAGTTCTCTGGGGAATGGCTCAAAAGTGTTTTAAAAACCCCAGCTCCTTTGGAATCAAGCCCCCTTTTAACCTCTATTGACATTTCCTTTTTTCATAACATCTCCAAACTGTTTTTGCAATCAATTTCTACTTTTAGGCATCAAGCAAAAAAAGTATCCCATTATGAAATTTAAATAGTTATGTTTAGTTTCTACGATTTTCCCACTCACTATTAAACAGTGAGTTTTCCCCCTGCCCATGTTATCACATGAAAAGGGCAAAAATTTTTTTTTTAAAGTCTGTTAATTTTTTCCCTTCATGCATTGGAATATTTTAAAAATAGTGCATATTTAATTTTTGATATCTCCACTGTTAATTCTTTTCACTGTACAAAAACCCCTTCCCCGTTTTTTTTTTTAAAAATTTTATTTTAAATTTTTATTTTTTTATTTTTTTTCATTTTTGTGTGAAAGTATGCAGTGTATCATGTTGACCCAGAACTAAAGAAAAATAGAAGTATGTGTCAAAATCCAAAGAGTAAAAAAAGGGTTGCCTGGGAGCCCCATGTTGGTGCGAAAAACTAAACCCCAGTCTGCTGCAAGAGTGGTATTTTTCAGCTTGCGACATCTCCCAAAACCCTTTTTCTGTTGTTTAAAATTAAATTTAAAACTTTTAAATAAATTTAATTTTTAATCGTAGTCTTTCCTCCTTGAAACCCCCACAGGCCTCCTACTAATTTCTTGTTCTCACCCCCCCCCCCACTTTATCTATTATCTTTAAAAAACAAAAGCAAAAAAGAAATCAAACCCCACACAAAACACCAAACACACACACACCCCGAGAGAAAAGAGAGAGAGAAGAGAGAGAGAGAGAGAAAAGAAGAGAGAGAGAGAGAGCCTCAATCTATTGTCAGTACCCATTTAAAAATGACCCGTGTAAATTTACCAAAAAAAACTGCTTTCCCTTCCCCTCGGGTATCACTTGCAAATAGCTTCTTGTTAGGGAGAACAAAAACTGTCCCTACTTTCTCTTCCCCTAACTGGGATTTTGTCTGAACTAATCGTCTTGTGCTTTTTTGGGTGATTTCCCCATGTCGTAACCCTGCGTGCTTAAAAATTCTGTTTTTGGAGTCCTCTGCCACTTCGGGGCACTGAAATCCTTCTGCCTTTTTTATGTAAAGATTCCTGACCTGAGAAAAAAAATGTGATAAAAAAACCCATTAAGGCTGAAGCTTCACAGTCCTAACAGAAATGCCTTCCCTTTTCGGGTGTGAATCTTTGTGCTAAAGAAGCTCAGGTAAGAATTACGGTTTCTTGTAAATCAGTTCTTTAGGCAACCCCTTTTGCCCGAAAAAAATTTTTAAATCCATTAATTTTTTCATTATTTTGGTTTATGGAAAAACCTTTCAAAATTTTGTTAGTTTTTTTTTCTTACTGGGATTTTTTGGGTTTTTTTGATTGTTTTTTTTTTTCGTTTTTTGTTTTTAAATGTTTGGGGTTTTTTAAATTTAAAATTATTTTTTGAGTTAATCTGGTCAAAAGAGGTAGATTTTCTTCCCCTGTATTCAAGAAAGGGAGTTTGAATTCGCTACAGATCTCTCAACGTTAGTAGAAAAGAGGTTCCAATAAATTGTTTAATAATAGTGTTGTGAATTTCTGCATGGAAATAAATTCCCTGCCTGATAAAAATTCAGCTTTTTTTTTCATGTATAAAAATCTCTTTTTAGTGGCTTTTTTCACTATTTTTTTTGATAGATTGTAATAAAATTCCTGCACTATAAATAATAAATTTGCTAAAAAAGGGTTTTTTTAAAATTTTTGTGCTTTGTTTTTTTATTTCTTGCTCATTGTGAACTAAAATAAAGACAAAAACATCTCCCAAAGGGGGCTGGAAGAGACACAGTGTTTAAAGGTTTCCCTTATTGCTCTTGCTAAGGCCATCGTGAAATGGCTCACTGAAAATTTAAATCCACCCCTCAGCATCTGAGCTTTCTTGGAACAAAAAGGCCTCTACTTTCTGGTGGTTTCCCAAAAACTCCCACATAATAAAAAACCCAAATAAATTTTAAAAAGAAAAAGAACAGGCATGGATGGAATTGTTTCTAGAATTGCGGAAGGGAAAAACATACAAAAAAACAAGTGTAAAAAACTTTTGGTAATTTGTTTTTTTGTAGAAAAAAGTCCATTAAATGTAATTTTCACATAAATTTTGAGTTCTTGTATACCCAGCTCAGTTTTTCAAGTAGGCCCCGACCCTTATGACATTTCTACTCGTTATTCGTTAATTTGGATTTTTTAACCTTCAACATTTACCTTCTAAGAAAATTAGTCAATGCCTTATACATATTCTGAACTATATATATTTTTTTATTTTATAAGTCCATGTTTCTAGGGGGTAAATACAATGTAGTCAGTTTCCTGCCAGAGCCGGGCAAAAATTGTATTAACCTGCTGAGAATAGACATACAGGAGATTATTGAGCCGTCTTATATAAGTGCCTAGACCAAGCTTGAATCTTCTGTGCAAAGAACAGTGTAGTTTTCTTACAATAAGAGTCATCTCTCAAGCCTCTGCATCAAACTGAATACTTTTACACTAAATTATGTCTAATCTTCTTTTCTTCCCAATCATTTATCTTACTTCTTTGATTGTTTTATATCTTGCTTGCATTGTTTAATCTGCGGATTATAACTGTATTTTCTGATTGAATCTTCTACTCTGCCCTTTTAGAATGAGCTTTGTAACATTTTTAAAGTCCATAGTGTCTCTAACAACTTTCCAAGTATTGTTTACATAGCAGGCAGAAAACTTCGTTCTTCTGTTTCAGTTTATTTTCTCATATACCAACACTTGTATTCTATCTTTTTAAGTAACAATACGATAATATTTTTTTAAAAACTTTTCATTATATATCACATTAATGAATTACTTAATTATGCATATTCAAATACACAAAATATGCCAACTAATTTATATTTAGAAACCTAGGTCATTTTGATGAATATTAAGTCATTCAATTTGAATAAAATTTTATTACTTTGGGCAAATTAGCTTCCGTGATTCATCGCACAAAACCCTGGTCCTGTGACTCTCTTGAAATAACCGTGTACTTTATAAAATAGCCACAGACCATTTATTAATATATTATCTATGCATCTTCACACCTAATCAGCACCATGAGACCTATAAACTAAAACAGTCTAATCTGTCCATTGGTCAAAAGTTTGTGTGACTCTAGAATATTCCTCAAGACCATTCAGATAAAAAACACAGAATTCTTAAGGAACATGTATATTGAAAACTAGTCGTGATAACTTTTGTACAGCAAACCTAAAATATAATTAGAGAGTTTCCTATAAACTAGTGCAGTAAAGCCCAGTGCTTGCGGCGGCAAGTATGAGGCGCTGGGTATTCCATATATATTTTATAAGACAGGCAAGAGTGGTTTCATGTGTTGAATAAACATAACTGGAAGGTGTACACTAAGATTTGATTGCATTTGTTTATTGCAATTTTTGAAGATTTTATGACTGCAATTTCCCTTCTGGATGTTGTGATTGACATGAGAACTATTTCCACTGGCTCAAATGTTTGAACAAAGGGACATTGCGTCCCCGCTGCTGAGAATGAGATTTGATTAAGAATTTGAATAGGTGCAGCAACCAGTAGGATGCAGAACCTCCATGGACGAAGATAGAATCATTTCGAGTTAAGTTTTGTGCATAGGCTTTATTTTTTAGTTTTTTTATTTAGCTTTTTTAATGTTCTTTTTTTACACATCCAGACTTTTATCCCCCAATCCAAGTTCATCTCCGCTTTCCTTCATCTATTTGGATGGTAAAAAATATCTATATCTGATTCCTTTTCAATGCTTTGTTCGGGCCTTTCAAAGCCGTCAATCAATGATAGGCCCATGTTTGTAAGCACACCAATACATGAATTATTAGTGTTAGTAATAGTGTCAGGCCTTGAAGGGAGCAGTCATGATAGGCCATGTTTTGTAAGCACACCCATACAACATTATAGTGTCAGGCCATGGGGTCTTCTCCTGAGCTGGATCCCATGTGACTGTCACTGACCTCCTTTTCCTACAGGCTCTTCATCCATTCTTTCAATCAGGAACCATTCAGAGGATCAAGTTTTTGACAGAGTTTTAGACTGTGGGATGGCAAAACCCTATCCCTCCACGTTGATTCCCTGCTCTTTCTACTGAGGTAGGCTCTACAAGTTCCCTCTCCCACTTGTAGGGCATAGTCATCTAAGGTCATCTTCTCCCTTTAATGAGAGTCTGCTGCACACTCCCATGTCTCTAGTACATTTTAGAGGTCCCCCCACCTCCTACAGCGCTGAGGATGCCTGTTTTCCAGCTGGTTTCCTGAGGGATTCAGCCTTGCCCGCCCACCCCCACAAACCTGAATCAGGTTCCCTTCTTTCCCCTTCCGTCGCCCTTTGCCCTTACCCCCCAGGTCGCGTCCCCACCGATTTCGCCTGTGATGCATTCTTCTCCTTCTCAACTTGGGATTTAAAAATGCAGCTTTCTACTAAGGAGTGCAGATGCATTGTAGCAGACTGTCTATTTCTCATACCTACAATTCTCTTTTCCTAGTTGATAACCAGGCTTCCCCTCAACATTAGACTGTGGGTCTCTCTAAGAACTGCAAGCCCAAGTGAGTCCTTCTTCTTCATCTATTATTTATTTATTTAGTTTTTTTTTTTTTTTTGATTTTTCCAAGACAGATATTTCTGTAAGCCTGTCCTCAACTCACTACTGTAGAGCAGGCTGGCCTTCGAACTCAGAAATATCGCCTGTCTCTGCCTCCCAAGTGCTAGGCATTTAAGCAGAGTGCACACCACCGACCGCAAGGTCCTTTCGTCTTTAATTGCTCTTGTCATCATCAACAATTTTGTTCATATATAATCCCTCAGTAAGGTGTGCACATTTTCCTTTGACATCTATTACTTCCTGTTTTGTTTTTTATTTTGAATTTTGTATTTTGTTTTTGTCACTTGTTTGTGTTTTTGTTTTGTTTTGAGACAAGGGTTAGCTGAGAAACCTTATTTCATAGCCAGGACTGCTTCTCAAATCAGTATCCTCCCTGATTGAGTTCCCTCTGAATACTGGATTAAAGGTCTGTGCTCCACACACTTCCTTCTTGGAATGGTTTGAAAGTATTAAGCTATTTTTCTTCCCTACAGCAGTTTATATTCAATAGCTCAAACAATAAGAAAAGAGATACTTTACTTACGTGAGGTTTTGTAGTAGTGCAACATTGAGGTGACTGTTCCCGATAAATATTTCAAGCCCTTGGGGGCCACAGTCCCTTCCATTTATTGTATTTTCATTTATTTTCTATTATATTTCTATTAACAACAGAATACAGTTAGTTTAGATTTCAGTCGCTACGTACGCCTTTCTTTCTCTCTCCCATTGAAGATTTCTGTATTATACAGCCTCATTCTTTGTTTATTTCTCTCACAATATTCTACATTACCCTTTTCCTTCTGCTTTTCCAACTAATTTTGTATTCATTTATTTCCTTTTTATTACCATTTTCCATTGGCTTTGTTGTTCATTGTCCTACATGCCACTATTTTTGGCCATATTCCTCCAATGTCAAAAGTTTTTTATATTTCCTTTTATTCTAAAATGATCTTCTCTTTCAGCGCATTTCCATCCTCAAGGTAAAACTTTTACATTCTCTTTTATTTTGTCTCTTTTGGTATTTCTTTGGATTACCATTCGTGCAAAGTTTTTTCATATTTTCTGCAATGGTTTTTGCGTTATTTTTATGAGTATAATATGACATTTGTTTCTATTCTATTGCTCCTTCCCTTATTTTAATTTTTATTCTGTGTTTCCTTCACATGTTATCCATAAGTATTTTATCTAATTTTAATCATAATGAGGTGTTTAAGATAAACCTTATGTTTTGACATAACTTTTATTTTGGATACATAGTTACAGTACTGATGACTGTCATGTTAACCCAGTCAGTAAAAGAAGTTCTTTTCACAGACCCTGTGGGCACCTGATTTGGTGCCTGGACCCTATGCAAAAAGGTAGAACAGAGATAACTGAAAACTGACTCCACAAGATGGCTTCTGACCTCGCATATATGTACGATGAACATATGACCTCTTATACAACACACATACACACAAAATGTTAATAAAGCAGCAGCTTAAGAGATGGCTCAAGTTGCAGTTTTTGACAAGAATACAAGTGTAGTTTGTGGAGAACAGACTCCATAAAAATGCTTCTGACCCTCCAGTAGGGTAAAAATGACATACACGATAATACACTCAAAAAAAAACCTGCACATACCTACTACCACCAACATACATGATACACACATCAGACATATTTACTCACGGACAAAAATAAGGAGAAATATTGTTAAATTTATTTTTTCGTGTAACTCTCACCCTTTCCTAACCTCTTTCTTTCACTGACATTCAGTGGTGCACTGGGACTGTCTAATTCTAGCTAAACCGTTTTGGTTCTAGTCTTCTAACCATGGAACAAGTAGATTAAGATTGTGACCAAATTGAATTTGCAATTCTAAAATCACATACTGCAAAAAAGAGAACATTCCAAATAAATCACTGGCAGGGCTATCTTCATGTCTATTTCTAAGAAATTTTAATTAAAAATCTGCCCTTACTGTTCAGAAGGTAACGAGCTTAGTCTGTGATATGCATTCTAGGTACTTATTCTGTTTTGTTTTTGTTTTTTGATAGTTTAATTTACACAGCAGATAAATCCCTTTTCCCCATTTTCCCCACCCTATAATCCCCTTTCCCATCATCCCTCCTTCCGTTTTCTGCTTTTATGCCATTTAATTTACATCAAGAATTTAAGTCATATCAAGGTTGAGGAAAACAAGTAATACAGTTAGAAGCAAAAAGTCAAGACAACTCATTTTAAGAGTGCAGCTTTTCTTTTCTGTGAGTCCCAAAGCTCATCCACAGGCCTGCTGTTAGCACTCTCCGGATCCCAGACTCCTCTAAACTACTCATATTTGTACTGTGAAAACTATGACTATGTTATTGGGGTTTTTGATTAGAATAAGAACTTGGTACTGGTATTCAATGAGCCTTATTTGTTTATCCCTGTCGCCCCCCAAGATTGTGTTATTTGACATTCTGTCATGGCTAGTGCTGTAGCGTACAGATTACAGATCACCCTTGCTGCTAATGGAGTTTTAGAAAAGGGCTAAAAGACATTCTTTCCACTACCAGTAGTTCAAGAGTCTTTTGGGTTTAAAAAACTTAAAAAAAGATCTTCTGTGAATGAGTATATGGGATGAATTTATATATAAACTTATTGGTGCGTGTGTGTGTGTGTGGTGTGTGTGTTTTGTGTGTGTGTAGAGGATCCATGTGAAGTATTAACGGAGGATTTGAGGATCCTGTTCTTTCCTCCCTCCCTATCTTATTTGTACGAGATAGGGTCTCTCACTGAACTCCATTAGACTGGAAGTGATCAATAAGCCCCAGTAATTCTTCTTCACCTCCCCACAACTAAACATAAGTGCTATTATAGACATATCATAATCATAAAAAAGACATAGCAAGATCATAGACACAAAAAAACCCCAGGTTAAAAAAAAAACAATATGAGAATCTGCCCTCGAGGTTCTCAGGCGTTGTGCTAGCAAATATCCTCATGCATTTGCCAGCCCCCGCAGCCTGCAAAAGACAGCATCTAATTGTGTCACTAAGTTTTCTATCAAACTTAAGAATTCTCTTTTATTGGTTTCAATGCTCCAAAATTTAAGCGTCAATTATCTATTGGTCCACTCTTTTTCTAAAAGAATCAGAGTTGAAGTAATAATGGGTATTAAAATTTTTGTTGGAATTTAGCATCGAACAGTAGCAAGGCAATCTGTCTTTTATTACACATTAAAAGCGATTCTTTTCAAAACAATGTTTACTTAATCATCTCAAGGCAAATTATACCGGAAATCTTTAGAAAATTCCTCATTCCACAGAAGACTGACGTGCTTTCTCCCCTTCACCTAAAAACTCATTTACCTCACCCATCTCCTTCTGAGTTGTATAAACAGACGTGTCAGAATCACTGAGCAAATTCAATTTTGGGAGTCTAAAAATAATAAAGCACACCATAGAAACTTTTTGAACAGGACTCATTAAGGAATCCAGAGAGAAAAAAATTTTCATGATTTGCTTTTAAGAGTCTGGCAGCAAACAAAGCACAAGCCAATTTGCAAACTACTAGAACTTCGGTAACACTATCACACTCCAACAAGTTAAGTGGAAGAAACAAGAAAGTGTAGAAGTAATGTGGGGAGTGGAGAAAATTGCGTTAACAAGCAAGCAATGATTGGGGTAAATTCACTTTGAGAAAGCCAACCGTTGAGCTTGTGATCAAGTAGCACCGCACCAACAGTTCTGCTTTATAATAAAAGACAAAGATAGGGGTTAGCGAGTATCTGCTCGGTGCTCTTTAGTACTGCTTTGTTTCATTTCTTCTCTTATGTCCCCTGGAGAAGACTTCAGCAGTCATGTTAAGAAGCTGCACCTGCATGGGGACCTGAGATAAAGAACTTATTGCATCTTACTTTCAGCCTCATCTGCTTTCTTTTCCAAAGAACAAATTGACCTGCCCTTTAAAATCATTTACTTCCAATACAAGGCTTCATCTTTGAGCATAACCTAACCCACAGTAGAGGGTACCAATTTTCACAAAATCAGAATAAAGGATAAACCTAGATAGTTAGGTGGGAGGTGAAGCCATCTATGACACCATTCTACCCTTTCAACCAGAAGACCACATGTACCAAGTTACAATAATGCAAGGGTGAAAAAGTTGTTACCACACTGTCCACTTTTATGTAAAGTGTAATGTTTCTGAGATATTTTAAATAACATAAGAAATTGCATTTTCTTTCCCAATCCCATTCTAGAAAAGAAAAAAACAGTAAAAAAAAAAAAAAAACAAAGTTTTTCGTAACTTTCCATCGTAATTTAAATAATACAAATAATTAATCTATCAGTTATAATTCTTTCAACATGTCAGGAGAAGGTTACTTTAATGATGCTGATCTTTGGAAAACAACAAGACATTGAGTAGAAGGATGTTTTTCTTAGTAGAGCCCTTTTAATAGTTTTTATTTAACTGTGTACCTTCCAAGAGAATGCATTTAGCATATAGTTTTAAATCCAGGTTTTTTCTCTGTAATTTATCATAATCAGTTGATACTTTAACAATTGGAACCTTTTCCCATGATGTACAACAGAATTATACAGCTAAAATTGAGCTCTAGTACAAGGAACTATCACTGCCACCCCATAATTCTTTTGATTCAGATAATTCGCATCACACAGAAAACCATTTAGCATAGAAATTCAATAGCAAAACCCTATTACTCAAGCCATCAACAATGTTTACTCATGCTCTAGGTTTAGTGGCACTGATGGCAAGTGATGCAGTTTATATGTAAAAATCTATTTTTGCAGAGGTAAAGTAGGAGGACCAGCAAACCTTGTGGATAGGCATCACAATACAAATTAAATTCAAGCATTTAAACTGAGTTACTTGAATGGAGATAATCACAGATCCTTAATTTTCACAACAATGAGATCTATAAGCTTAGAAAAATAACACTCAGAAACACCTAGAACAGAGTAGAAACATGATACGCATTGTTAGAGAAAAATGGCCCACAATATCTCAAGGAAAATACAGAAATAGTAGTCATAAACATAATGATTAAAAAATACCTTCAGTTTTTTTTTTCTACAGGAATAATACATATGGGGATGGTGGAATAGTGAAGCACAGTAATATTTTTATTAATCATGACTCTGAATATTCATGAATATAATGAGTGCAATAATTTTTTTTTTCCGTGTTCCTTTAGTTCCTGCTTCTCTCTTATGAGACCGGCATGTGAGAAATGTAAAATGAAACTGAATCACTTTCCACTTATTAATGACTCTTTCCATGTCATGTGACCAGAGTTCCTCGTTGTCTCCAACCTATAATGCTCATAGCTATGCTGACTTTTATATTGTGTTCTGGTTCAGAGATACAAATTGAGGTCTTCCAATCTTAAAAAACAGCAAACACTCTTACCCACGAGAACCAGTTTTCGCCTGGCCACTGAACATAAAATTTGATAATTGTATGTATGAGTACAATCATTGCCACATGGCACATACAAGTGACATCATGTGTTTAGAGATGAGAGTACTTTTTAAGACCTCCATAGTCTGCCTTACACACTCAAAATAACCTGGAAAAAACTCAATCGTCTGGGTAAATGGCTTATCTCTTTTCCCACTGAAACCTTCTCACTGGCCTTCTATCAGTCTTATTTTGGAATTTCTAATTTAACAAGAATCAAATGTTCACCATGTGCCCATGGAAGTGAGGAAGGGAAGACTGCAGCGTATACAGTGCTATGCCTTCTTTTGCTGTCATGAGGAACTTTCTTAATGCAATGCTTACCTTTTTCAGAGTTATAGAGTGTTCACCCCTAAATCATTAATGAATCTGAAGAAATCTTTCCTCAACCCTTAAAGTCCTTCTGCTCTTGACCTTTTACTCGTGCCTGCCTCCAGTTCTTGAACCCAGTTTTGAGAGTACTGTTTATAGTGTTTATAAAAAGATAAGACGAAAGGGGGTATGTTCTATGGAGGGGTGGTGAGGTGTGGGGGAAGGGGATAAATCTCAGTGGGCCCCATGGCCATAGCATTCCCTTCCCCATGAGGGACGCTAGCCAATGGTGGAGGGAATAGTATAGAAAGTCTATTTTAGGGAAGGGGGAGAGGATTCAAAGAGGTATTAGAGCAGAGAAAGAGAGAGCAGAGGGGTAGAGGCCGGATCCATGAGGACTTGGAGAGAGGGGGTGGAGGGAATGTGAAGGGTGAGGGAACAGGGATCACAAGAAGGGAAGCACAAGAGTAAGAGAACAAGAGAGGAAGGAATGGGCAGCAGCCCCTGTTTATAGAGGGGCCAGGCCTACCTGGCTGTGCCAGGTAACTGAGGTAGGAGCATATCCAGCAACTGCCAGGAGTAACTGATGGATGGAGTTTAGACAGAATGCTAACACTGTTAACCTTCAGTAAAATGAAAAACAATGATCCTAGTAAATGAGCTTCTATTAGCATCACCTCTGACCTGAGAAACTACAGTTTGATGAATCGTCAAACACAAAACCACTTCAAGTATGACAGAGTCCCAAATGCTTATAGCCAGCCCTCTCTCTTCATTCCCTCTCCCCATAATCAGTCCTCCGGAAAACAAGAAGAGATTATACAAAACGAGAAAAACAACGCAGCAGTCAAAAAAACGAATCCAAGAAAGAGAATCAGCCCCTCCTGCAAGCAAACATTGATCTAGAGACTCTCATCAGCTGAAATAATAATCTTTACAGGAAAATCCAAGGCACAAGACTTTGCCAAAAATATTATAATTGGCATATAATGTTATGCCCTTTCCTACACTTGGGAGGATGGTGAGATAGGATTCTGGGAGACAGAGTGTGGAGAATAAACTTAGGGCTGATCTATGTATGGATGTGTAATAAAAAAAAAAAAAAAAGAAAAACCCAAGGGGCAAAACTTATAAAAAAATTTATAAGCCTTCAAACAAAATACTTTTTGATTATGTTTAAAAAATTCAGAACCACAAAAGCTCCTTCACAAAGAAAATAATATTGAAATAGTGACATCAAGTGTAAACCCCAAAAATATATAAATTAACCCCAGTATCCCTCTGAATAACATACAAAAATTCCAATGAATATTGCAAACTGAATACAAGAGATATAAAAAAAAAAATTCCAGAGTAACTGAAAAACTTTTTTTTTATCATAATTTTTTGAAAAGTTTTATGTCAAATCCCCAGGTTTTACAACTGAGTATGGAAACCTTCATAAACCCTAAGTCATAAACCATTCCTCCAAGAAATTGATGGCACGTTCTTTTAAGCCCATCTAATTTTGCAAAATTTCCTTGTCCCCTTATATTACTCTTTTTCCAAACCCAAAAACCACAAAAAGGGTTTAAATTTCTTTTTTCCTAAACTCACTTATAATAAATCTGATCAGAGGGCATTCCCTTTTTTTAGGGAAACTTTGATTGCAAGTAATTTTCCCTACTCAACTTCTAGATTTGGGGAAAGGTAAACTTTTCACAAGTTTTGTGTGTTAGAAACAAAATTAAACAAAAAAAGGAAACCTAGCGGGAAATCTACTGTTTTCTTTTTCTTTTGTAGCGGGACCAACTGCAAAATTGGGGGTTCTCTTCGGGAAAAACCCACAGCAAAGAAATGAAAAGATAGTAGGGGCTAAAGAGGGGATGGGGGAAACACCAGAAAAACATGGCCCACGAATCAACTAAGAAAGGGGTCAAAGGGCCCCTAAAAGTCTGAAGCAGCAAGCAGAAGGCCAGCTTTGGTCCGGGCCCCCCCTTAGCCTCTCCTCTATTTTTTGACTGATAGTTTTGGTGCTTTTGTTTCTTTGTTGTTTTGTGGACCCTAATAGGGGGAGCGGGTGTCTCGATTTTAAATGCCTTTCTTGAGACCCTTTTCTCCTTTGGGTGCCCAAAGGCCAGTCTACATATGAGGGGTTTTGCCTTCTTTTTTCATTTTTTGTGTGTTTGCTTTTTTAAATGCCCTTTGGGAAAAGGTCTGATAGTTTCAAAAGGGGAAAATGGAGGGAAAATTTGGTTTCTGGGGGGGAGAGGTGGGAACTGGGAAGAAAGGAGAAAGGGGAACCTGTGGTTGAGGTGTAATGAAATTTGAGAAGAATCTTTTTCCAAAAAAATTTTAAAAAAGGGAGAAAAAAATTTGTCTCATTAAATTTTCCCTTCTTGCACCCACCCCCTTAAAAACTATTTTATTTTTATATTTTGTTGTAAAAGTAGAATTAGGTTTTTTAAAGAGAGACGATATTTTAAATTCCTCCATAAAGCCTTTTTAAAATTCTCTGTAACACTTCCCAACCAATGGTTTTTAAATATCATTAAAGGGCCCTATCTATCTCCTTTATCCCTTCCCCCAAGAAAAATTTCCCCTGGGGCTGGTTATTAATGCCAACCATGGGGTTTGAATAAACAACCCAAAACCCCCATTGAAAACACACACTCTTTTATTGAAAATTTTTTTTAATGACTGAAGGAAATCTAAAATTTGCTTTTAAAATTTTAAGACCATTCAAATAAAGAACTGCACTAGGATTTTTTAAAAAATATTTTTTTTTTAAAAGGTTTTTATAAATACTGTCGCTATCATATTTTTGTTTTTGGGAAAAAGAAGTCTAAAAATTGAAAACCTGTCTAAACCAGATAGAAAATTTTAAACCCCTAAAAACCTTTTTTAAACTAAAATGTCTATCAGTGTTATGCAAAAAAAACTAGAGCAAAAGCCCTTTCCCCCCAATATGTAAAGTATTTAAAATTTATAAAACTAAAGATTAGCCCGGCACGTTTAAATGATTCTTCATGCAAAAATCTTAAATTCAAAAGAAAGGAATAACCTCTTTATTAAGACATTTATTATCATGTGCTGTTTTCCTAGGCAGTAACAAATGTGAATTTGCCTTTAGTGGGTTCTTTTCCTCTACAATATCTGAGGGTTGAAGATTTCAGCCCTCACCAAAACACTGAGTAAAAAATAAACTGTCTAATTGGTACTGATAAAAAAGGGCAACCAAAAATTGAAATTTTAAAACTTTATGAAAGTGAGCTAAGCAAAACTCTCCAAAGAGAAGCAGCCCCCCCTCTCTCTCTCTCTCTCCCCTCTCTTCTCTCTCTCTCTCTCTCTCTTAACTGAATTGGAATATAATAACGGGAAAAAGGGAAATTAGAAAGGTGCAAGTTCTGAGTCTAACTGTAAGCTTTTTTTGGGGCCCCTTCAGGGTCCCTTAACTCC